>OX451390.1:22408604-22548975 GCA_949629135.1 Eremobia ochroleuca
TTTTCCAACGCCAGATAATTTGATCCGAGAATTAATTTTGAGTTTTTGGCAGTTCTTCGATACAAAATCACGACTTCAATCAATTTTATTCCAGGAATAAAAATTGTCTGTTGATTGAATAATCAGCCCTGAATCTACTATTTGTTATCTGTGCAATAATTTTAACAACCTCAATGTATAAGTAGTTCGTACGGTCTCATCGCTGTACATTGTTCTATTTACTCTGTAACCTACTTTAAACCAAGTGAAAATCTGTAGTAAAATGAAACGCATTTTATGCGCTAGTAATGGTAATAATCTTGAAACCAGTGTTCTAAATTACAAAAATAAATACATCAGAATATATAGAAGGGTTATCACGAAGGCTAAAAAAATAACGGTTAGTGAAAAAATAAAGAATTCAACAAACTCTAGCAAAGAAATCTGGAAAATTGTTAACAATCGCACAAACCGATCTAAAGTTGTGCAATCGGAACATCTACTACTTAAAATTGACGGCTTAATAGTTGATGATCCCGAAAAGTAGCTGACACGCTGGCAAAACTTTTTGATAACAAATGTCTTGCCAGTGACAGCAAAGATGAGGAAGCGACGCTATTACTTCAGCAGAGTACACAACGGGTCGAAAACGAACTTTGTTTTACTCTTACCACTCCGAATGAAATTTCTAATATTGTCAGAAAGATGGATAATAAACGTTCTTGTGGATATGATGAAATTCCTATATCTGTTATTAAAGAAAATTTAAATATACTCGCAAAACCGCTTTCTTACTTTTTTAATAGGTGTATTAATGAAGGAATATTTCCAGAACAGCTAAAAATAGCCAAGATCACACCCATTCACAAAAAAGGCACAAGGAATGATCCTAGAAATTACAGGTCGATCTCTTTGCTGCCCACGCTTTCAAAAATATTCGAAAAAAAATATCAAATCTCGGCTAGTACTTCATATTAACATAAACAAAGTCTTACATAGAAGACAATTTGGATATCAAAAAAATGTTGGCACCGGAGACGCTATATATACTCCTGTTAATGATGTAATCAATAAAATTAATAATAAAATGAGAGTAGCTGGCGTATTTTTAGATTTAAGTTCAGCATTTGACACTGTTGATCACGATCTACTTGTAGCTAAACTAAATAAATCACTACGGAGTGAGAGGCAAAGCCTCCCAACTTTTGTTATCCTATCTAGAAAATAGAAAAATGTTTGTAGAAATCAGTGATATGCAAGATGGATATAGACAAAGTTATAAATCACCTTTTTTTAATATTTGTGCCGGTGTTCCGCAAGGATCGATATTAGGGCCCATATTATTCATTATATTTACTAATGACTTAATAAATTACATAAACAAAATTCAACCAGACATACAACTCGTTGTTTTTGCGGATGACACTAATGCCATTATTGGGGCTAATGACACAAAAGAACTTACGGAAAAAGTTAATGCAGCTTTAAGTTATCTCTATTCATGGTTTACCGTAAATAAGTTGAAAATTAATAGTACAAAGACCAAAATAATGTTTTTCAAAACAACTGCTCGTAATAAAGACACCATGGAAATAATACTAAATGAGAACAAAATTGAACTCCTGAGAGAACCTAAATTCTTGGCCATTGATGCATCTATATCATCTGCGTGTTATGCGTTAAGAGTCCTTCGAGACGAAATTGACTTTAAACATTTAAAAATCGTATACTTCGCGCTAATTGAGTCCAAATTAAGATATAGCATACAATTATGGGGAAACGGTTATAATTATAACTGCCAAAGAGCTTTTGTCCTTCAAAAAAGACCTACGTACCATTGTCCGTATTTCACAAAGAGAGAGTTGTCGTCCACATTTCTTAGATTTAAACATCCTTACAGTACCCAGTATCTATGTTCTTGTCCTTCTGACTAATCTTAAAAAGTACATACATGAATATGAGACAGATGAGGAAAGACTGGTTAGAGAGGCCACACGTAGGAAGGAATTGAGAAATAAGATGCATCCTCACTTCAACATTGTGAAGCACAGTTCACAATATCAAGCAGTGCAATTATTCAATAAGTTGCCACTACACTTAAAAAGCTTGATCTATACATCTGCATTTAAGACAACGCTTCAAGCATTCCTACTAGATAAGTGTCTCTACTCTGTTGACGACATGTAATATGACCATGCGTTTTTCTCGTGTCGACATAAGTTGTGTTACTAGAGCTGACTGAATGTTTTTAATTTTTTTTTAATGAGATGGACATTATTTTTAGATGATACGTTTATTATGATTCCTATTACCTATTATTATTTTGAGTTGACATTGAACTATATGAGTTAGGTCCTTTGTATTGTGTTAAATGATTTCTATTTATAACCTTGAATCCTTAAATTCATAATGAGTTGACATTGAAAATGTTATTGCAGGGAACGATTTCAAACACAATGTAAATTTTTTATGAATAAATAAATGAAAATGAAAATGACCAACAATGCGCATCATAATTTAAAAAATAATTTTGTCCCGCTAGCTTTAGCTTGTACTAGACGAAATACTGCGCTGGCATCGAAACCATAATAATTTAACTTAGATAGTAACAGCGGAATATTTATTGCGTCAAATACACGGGCAAAATCGAGTAAAACCAATAACGAGCACATTCCCCTATCTTGAATAGATAATATATTATCAGTAACATCCACTAAAGCGGTAGATGTAGGTACTGCGTTGCTTTCTGACACCATATTGTAAATCACGTTATTTTGTTCCAAACATTATATGTTAATTGATGGCTAACGACTTTTTCTAATACTTTGGATAGACATGGTAATATACCTACTTATAGGGCGTAGGTCTTTTAAAGTGGATGGATTAGAATTTTTCGGCAAGGGTCTAACGGAGGCCATTTTCCATAGGTCGGGGAACGTAGACGTCACTATGGAGAAGTTTATTATGTCCGTTACAACAGTTAACGTATGCGGCAGCGTCATGTTTATCATATCCAGGGTAATATTGTATATAATCAGATGTTGCAAGGTCCGGACTAAATGCTGGATGTTGCAGGAGTTCCATACCACCAAGTTCGTCAATGTTAGCCCGTGTAACTTTCGCAGTATGCATTGTCTTGTTGTACGACCACTCGTTTTCGATTTACTAAACCTGGATATTTTCGAGATAAAACCTCATACATTCGTGTCAGTTGGCCACAATATATCTTGCCAGTGATAGTTCGACCCTCTGGAATTATCTCGAAATACTTTAAACCTTCATAATTCCACCAGACACGTAACAAGACTTTTGACTCGAATCGACTTCTTTTCGCGACAGGGTCAGGTAATTGATTCCTGTCCAACCACTGATGCGCCATGTCTGGGTTGTTCATGTAAATGCATTTTTCGTCACAAGTAACGATTCGTTTGAGAAAACGATCGCTATGCGGCAGGGCAAGTAGTTTGTTTGCAAACCTCTACTCGTCGTTTCGCCTGAACTTCATCTAATTCATGCGGCACTATCCGACAACTTTTATACTTAGGTCTTGCCTAATGGTTTTAAAAGGCGATGTATATTGTCTTTAGAAGCTCCAAGTGAGTCCGATAATCGATGAGTGCTGGTAGGTACTGGGTTGGCTTTCAATGGCTTCCTTTGTAACCTCAATATCCCACACGGGTGGCCGACCAGAGCGCGGTCGACCTTCAAGGGTCAAATCTCCACTATTAAAACGATTAAACCAACCCTGTGCAGTCCGTTCATGCAACACGTCTTCCCCTTCAACTTCACATACCTATTTTTCTTGCCGCTGCGGCTGCGTTGAATTTTTGTTTTCAATTATGTCTCAACAATACACGAATTTCGTATTTGCCGCCCTCCATACTTTTTATTATCAAAACGTGTTACGCCATCAATAATAATTAACAAAGACAGTAGGTATGACTAAAATAAAGTACAACAATCATTGTCTCACTGATGTATTAAAAACCCTTTTTTAATACATCAATGACAACAATTGCATTCTTTATAGAACTAGAAACTTGTCTTAACAGGTTACGACATGCATAAATTTATGGTGTAGTAAATTTTTAGTTACAAGACCCGACATTGTTTCTGAAGTTTGTCAGTCATGTTTGTCTTGATCGGTGCGTGAACATCAAACAGGGAAGTTAAATATGTACATACTTAGTTATTTATATTTATACCTGTTTCCGCTTTGCAAGTCAGTAGGTTCCTAAGTAGCTACTAGTATCACGCTGGTGCAAAAGTTCTGACAAAAAAAAAAATATATTTTTATTATAATTTTATCTCTTTCGACCTTCGTTAACTACATATTATACAAGTTGTAACTTAAATAACGCACAACCTCTTAAGGGGTCATTGTACTCATCATTATGAACAACTTTTACTATGGGACCAAACCTGAAATCGCGAAAAAAAAAATCAGCTGTTCCCTACATTTATGTTCGCATAACTCGTCAAAATGTAGGGAACAGCTGATTTTTAACTATACAAGGTGTAACTTAAATAAAGCACAACCTCTTAAGGGGTCGTTGTACTCATCATTATGAACAACTTTTACTATGGGACTAAACCGGAAATCGCGAAAAAAAAATCAGCTGTTCCCTTTTTTTTTGTGCGTTGTTTAAGTTACACCTTGTATAATATGTAGTTGACTAATGTAGTAGACTTAGGTCTACTACAGTACTCCAACAATTTGGCAAGTCGCTTATCCCTTTTTCCCAAAACTGCGAATCCTGTGAGTTAAAATGTAACGACGCGTCCGATTTTAGTTGTTCGAAATTTTGGAATTGTTTCTCACTTAGAAAAGATTTCAGATGGCGAAATATCGATAGGTAAGTACTGGAAATATGAAATAACGTAAGGGACAAAACTAAGGTTTTCAGGAGAGCAAAAATAAGATATTTTTCTTACAAAACTGACTATAATTTTTTAACTATATGTTTTATGTAAAAAATGTCCAGGACAAAGTTTCTTAGATTTCTTCATTCTTTGAAGCTAAAATAGCAAAAAAACAATAAAGCCTATAGTTTTAATATATAACTCATTTTCGACAAAATGTCCCTTACGTTATTTCATATTTCCAGTATCGATAATATGTGATAATCGGTAGGCCCCAAATCAGGCGAATATGGTGGGTGAGCCACGATATGCCATCCCCGTTCTGTTAATTTAGAATGCGTCTCTTTAGCGGTATGAGGGCGAGCGTTGTCGTGTAAGAGGTGCACACAAGTACGTCTTCGCCGTTTTTCTCTGATGGTGTCGGCTAGTTTTTGCAGCTGATCAACATAGACGTTAGCCGTGATAGTTGTGCTTTGTGGAAGGAATTCAAAATGCAGCAGAACTCTTATATCCCAGAAAAAAATTAAGAGAATTTTCTTTAGACCATGATCTGGTTTCGGCTGATTTGGAGGCTCTTCCCCGCGACGAAGCCACACTGCGCTACGTTTTTTGTTATCATACGAAAGCCAAGTCTCGTCAACTGTAACCAAACCATCCAAAAAGTACTTTCGGTGAGAGCGAAGAAGGAGGCACTGACAAATGTTAACGCGAGTTAGTCGGTTTGCTTCAGTTAACTTGTGAGCATAGAGATCTTGTGAGGTATCAATGGGCTCAAAATTTTCCCGTGGACCGCGTAGATGTCTGACGACTGTTGTTTGGTCACAGCCGAGTGTCTTCGCTAGCACACGCGTAGTAGATTCAGGATTTTCTTTGATGGCGCTAAGAATTTGCTCGTCGTTGATGACTTGAAGTCTTCCCGACCGAGGTTCATCTTCGAAGCTTGTATCTCCCTCAGCAAAGCGGTTGAACCAGCGATTCCGTAGGGCAGAAGGCAACCGTATTCTTCTTGAAAGCACTATTTATGTTCGCGACAGCAGCGCTCACAGAATTATCCCGTAACCACTCGTAATAAAAGATCGCACGTAGATACTCCTTCGCGATCGAAGCCATTATTAATCAATTGTGCGTTTGCTCGACTATTTATACACGCCAATTGACACATTCGAGAACATTCTACATTACTATTGCGTAATTTAGAACTTTGTGGAAAAACATTATGAAATAAAAGATGATGAAATTTTTTTTGTCATAACTTTTAACAACCCGATATATTTCGTTCAAAAAGCTTGGTGGACAGGAAAAATGACCCAAATACTAGCCGATATCTACAAGCTCAGCAAATCAGTTAGTGAATCACACATCCATATCTCCTTATCAAGCCGCGGTGTAGATACGACAGATAACAACACCGGAGGATTCGCATGTCGCGCTAGTTCCCCACGCACCGCGCTCGCAGCTCCTGCCTTCTCGAGCTATCGTATTGTGTAACGTGGAGAGTGCCGAATCGTGACTGGCACGTGTATGCGTCTGCGCCAGGCAGGCATGGCGGGCGGTGCGCGCGCCGCGCTGCTGCTGGCGGCGCTGCTGCGCGCGGCGCTGGGCGACGGTAACGTGTCCGTGCTGTGGAAACAGTGAGTCGTCCGAGATCAGCTGACCCGACAGACATTTTCATGTTAAACAACAATTAAATAAAAATAGTTCACATAAAAATTCCATAGAAATAAGGACGTTCAGTATTCCTGCATTTGAATATTTTCCGGGAATCTTTTCCAATTTTTCTTTCGATATAAACCTAATTCGGACTATTAGTATCATTTTGAAACAAAAAATAGCCAAACGGATACAGGCGTTCGCAAGATGATGCGCTTACCAACGAACAGTATTTCATTTTTGGGGTTCCGTAGTCAATGCCACCGATATTCAGACAATTTTTATTTTACAAAAACAAGGGCAATTCGTTCCATTTATAAATTAAGTCCCAGGCACTCCCTCAGAGATAAAAAAGAAATTAATATAATGACTGTACCTTCTCAGTACATTTATTGAAGTAAAACTTCTTTACACTCGCTTGACTTGGGGAGTAAGCTGGCGAACGCGTGACGAAAGCGTTACGAAAAGTGTGATCGGGCGAGGCGAACGGGAGTTGAGTGGGGGATATAAGCAAGAGAGAGCAATGCGCGCGCACATTTTTTTTTTTCAATATCTGTCTAATTTTTTTCTTTTCGTTTATTTTATTAATACTTTGTAAATAAACCATTGTTATGAATTATTGATTGTAAACGTCTTGGCATTGATTCCACTACAGTTTTTATGTACGAGTATTCATTGGACACGGAATACCACTGTTGCAAAATGTTGTTTCAAATCGTTCTTATTAGACATTTTAAATTTTTTATCCAGATATGACCATAGGTTCTCTATTGGATTGATGTCAGGTGACTGAAGAGGAGTTTTCAGTTGATTAGGACTGAACGTGATGTAGAAACCAATTCTTGACAATATGAGCAGTATGTTTAGGGTCATTGTCTTGCTGAAAGTAAAAGTAGTCTTCAATCCCAAGTTTTCTAGCGGATTCAAATAAATTATCTTGCAATATCTTTAAGTACATTTTTGCATTCATTGTACCCTCGATGAAGTGAATTTTTCCATGCCATTATAGGTATCCCATGCAACCCCAAACCATAATGTGACCACCTTCGTACATCACTGTTAGAAGTACAGTTTCTTTTGATAGTGACATACCTTTTTTCTCCAGAGCATTCTTTTGCTGCCGGAACTAAATAATTGAAACATCCGAGAAAATAACAGTTCTCCAAAATTCTAAAGGTTTTTTAAGATATACTTTAGCAAAATTTAGACGTTTTTTCCTGTTAACTTCGCTTATATTGTTTTTTGACCGCAGTTTGACCATGATAGCCATAACCATAGCCATAGCCATAGCCATGACATGATAGCAATAACTTTCCTCACTGTCCCAGCTCCAACACTTCTTCCAGTTGATGTTGCAAGATCTGTTGCAATTTTCTGTGCAGATATAAAAGGATTGGATTTTACCTCGTACAAAATATATCGTTCATCTCTGACGTTTAAAATTTTCGGACTTCCTTTTCTTGATACATTTGTAGAATTTGTTTTCTTCCATTTATTAATAACGTATTGTATTGTTGATTTACTTCTACGAAGAATTTTGCCAATTTTCTCATAACTATTATTGGCTGTGTACAAAGCGCAATACTTTTTGCTTTGCGATTATTTTCGTAACAACAATTATAATTACTTATCTCAAAACGTTCAAAATGTCCAGTCTTCAACATGCCACAACAAGTACTGACTTGTGTTTGTGTTTAGCATCAACATACAAGCTAAAGATGGGGTACGATGGTGGGGGCACGGATACTTGATGGTGACGTATCTTCATTTGTTTACAGATTATTTCGTTTTTAAAGCACTATTGCAAACGGACGATACGTGATTCAAACATTGTTAATAATATCATAATTTAAAAAAATATAATACTCATGTAGATTTCTTCGTTAAGAAAATAATAGTATAATTACCATCGTACGAATACTTCATGGAGCCACTGTATAAGGAAGTTAAAAGGAAAACTATCACAGCTAAGTAGGCTATACAAGTTTACGAGTAATAGTCGATCGAACTATGTATTACACTGTTCCAGTTGTGCGAGGTTTTGACAGTAAGACAGTTATTTATACTTAGAATTATCCTGCAAGAACATGAAAAACAGCCCTACAACCCAATGTTATTACAGAGACGTCGAAAACATTATGTATGTGAAAAATTAACCACTTTTAAAACAACCTTTGGTAAAAGATTTTTAAGTTTTCTAGGCCCTTATCTTTATAATAAGCTTAACGGCTTATAATAAACTTTACGGTTAACATCACAGAAAACAAAGATACACTCACTACATAGCTCACCTACACGCACATACACTCATGCATACTCACACCCACACAGTCACCGCATAATTGTTCTCACACCTACATATACTCATATACAATGTGTAACGTTAAATGCGCAAAATCTCAGACACCCCAACTGATTTTTAATTCAATTGACCTATTTCAGAGAGAAAATAAGTCATTAAAAAAATTGTAAAGGTTTTATCTGCTGTTTTAGTTTTACTGGCCATTCTGATCGTTTCTTGCGTCTGCGACGACGCTTTATCGAGGGAGGAGTCGTCACCGGCCCGCTGCGCCGCGCTGACATTGGCTTGCTTGACCTATTAATAAATAGACACGGCAACGTTTTTATGAAGATTTTTTGAAAAATGTGACCCATATTAACAAGTGGTTCAATTAATTCTGCTCGTTATTCTGACAAACTATTTTCAGGTTTTGCGCATTTAACGTTACACGTTGTATACACCACACACACACACCCACACAGTCTCATATACATACACCACACACATACACACACACACACACACACAGACAGACACACGCACACGCACACACGCACACACACACACGAACACACATACACTCACACACACACACACGAACACACATACACTCAATCCATTTAATTAATTAGATTAAAATTATACTCGTATACTTACCTATTTGCAAATTACTCATGTAGATTACTTATAAATTATTATTCTGTATTACTTATTTATTATATATGCCTCTATTGTTTGGCACCTATTCTTAAATTATAATACTCGAGGGAATGAACCAACTCGTTTGCAAAGCAAAACGTGCATTGATAACATTGCTCATAATATAAGAGGCTGTAAACAAAGTGTCTTAGAACTAGCACTGTCTGATCATACAGCACAAATACTATCATGTCCTGTTAAGAAAACGTACTCAATAACCCACTGGTACACATTTAGAAGAGACTATAGCAACGAAAATGTTGAAAAATTTATTAATAGTTTAAAAGCCCTGACTTTTAGTGATTGCTACGGTAAAAGTGACCCAAATGCTGCTTTTGAAGAATTTCATAAACTATTTAAACTTTTTTATGACCTCTGCTTTCCGAACATAAAAATTAAGGTTCCAATTATACGAAATACTAAATGGCTCAGTAAAGGATTAAAAATATGTTCCCTCCGTAAAAGAATACTACTTAAAACATATCGACTATCAGGTAATAATAGAGATAAAAGTGATTTTAAGAAATATGCACAAAAGTTTAAAAGAATCATAAAACTCACTCAAAGGTCGCAAAACAACTATCATATCCAAACAGCCACAAATAAGTCTAAAACAGTGTGGCGAATAATCAATAAACACAAAAAAAATAACCCCCCTGAAAAAATTAATAGAATAAAATATAATAACAAACTTATAACTGCTCCTGATACTATAGCACAGACGTTCTACAACTTTTTTTTTTTGATAGCATTTCAAAAATAACGAATAATACAATAAACTACTCTAATATTCTAACCTATAACAAACCAAACTCCTGTTTCTTAGCACCAGTTACCCATTACGATGTTGTCCAAATAATCATGACATTAAAAAACACGAATAGTACAGGTTGTGATGGAATCTCCACAAAAATAATAAAGCGTGTAGTATACGAAATTACTCCTATCATCACCTACATAATAAATCAATGTCTTGAAGAAGGAATTTTCCCGACATATTTGAAAACTACTGTAGTTACACCAATATTTAAAAAAGAAAACATGGAAGATGTACGATGTTATAGACCTATCGCTCTCATTCCAATAATGGCTAAAATATTTGAAAGAGTACTATATAATAATCTTAGTGAATACTTCGAAAAAAATAAAATAATAATAGATATTCAAGTTGGATTCAGAAAAGGGAAATCAGTTAATACAGCAATGCATCAGTTTTTACAAAAAATTATAACGGAACTAGATAAAAAAAATCAGGTCACAGCCCTATACATGGACATGACCAAAGCCTTTGATTATGTTGACCATGGACTACTACTACATAAACTAGAAACATACGGAGTTCGCGGTAAAGCACTAGAAATAATCAAATCCTATCTCACTAATAGAATACTGTTCACTGAAATAGCACAATTATGTCCATTCACAAAAACAGAAATGAAATATACATCGAGCCCAAAATTTATAAAATATGGTGTACCTCAAGGGTCAATACTAGGTCCACTACTATTTCTCATATATATAAATGATTTACCTAATGCTATTCGGCACCCTATGGTTTTATTTGCAGATGACAGTACGGCTCTTTTCACAAATAATAAGAATATAAATCATGAACTAGAAGTAAATGATTCCCTATCTAAATTAATAAATTGGCTTACAATACATAATCTAAAAATAAATCTTACAAAAACCCAATACATGAATTTCAAGAATAAAAACGCAAAATCAATTCCAATATCTATTGAGTACAATAAAGCAACTGTATCTGAAGTTACAAGTACAAAATTTCTAGGTATCTATATAGATTCAAATATGTCATGGAAAACACATGTAAATAGTGTATGTAGTAAATTAAATCAATTCTCTTATGCCCTCTACATGCTCAAAAAAGTGTCTAACCAAACCACACTACTTAGTGCTTATCATGCCTATGTGGGATCCACTCTATCTTATGGGATACTATATTGGGGATACTCAACTGATAAAGAAATAGCGTTCAAGGCACAAAAAAAGTGTATTAGATCAATATGTGGGATACACCAAACAGATTCATGTAAACCTCATTTCATAAACCTCAAATTATTAACCCTGCCTGCTCTATACAGGGTTACTGGTAACTCGACGTATTCCTTGCAGGACATCATAGTAGGGTTAAAATGCAACAAATTAAGTCACCAAATGTTCTACCGAAGTTCAGTAGTTTTTGAGTTAGTAAGGGTTTTAGATTTTTTGTGAAAAATCCCAGATTAAATTATTTGAAGCCAATTTGAAAATTATTCACGGGGCGGCTGTACTGAAATTGGAGTTATTATCATAGTTGACGCCGTAGCGGATCGTTTTTAATAATTAAAAGTTCAAAATGACTAAAACTTTGGTGAAGATCACTAATCAAACAATTTTTTTTTTTGTAATTTTTGCTATTACTTCATACAAAATGTTGTCTTAGCACAAAAAAAAATACTACACCAGGTGTACAAATTATTAGTAAAATATCCTTGTCTTATCAGCTATCCAAAAAGGTATGATTGTCAATACTTTTGCGTGTGTGACAGGGAAAGATAGAAGTTTTATGGGGAGCAGGTAAAATTGCGAGACGGTCGACCTATTGTTCTAGAACAATAGGTCGACCGTCGTATTATTCGTAGTTTTTACCTGCGTTTGAATTCCAAACACTCGGCAAGCTTTATGATTGGTCACCATTGTTCCCTCGGTACGAGACAGGGTGCGACTTCACAAAATCTGGTCGTCAGCGTTAGTTAGTTACAACTCTACGTTGCGCAAGTTCGTGTTTTGTTATCTGGCTATATCCCTGACTGTTGCCCCATATCTTGCTCTTGTGTTGTGCTGTGCGTTCATAAGTGCTGACTATGGCTGCATATTCTAATCAAGAATACGCTGACATATTGTACTGTTACGGACTTTGTGACGGTAACGCTGCTGAGGCGCGAAGATCATATCAACTGCGCTTTCCAAACCGCCGACTCCCCCACGTTAGTGTCTTCGGATCGACTTATCGGCGATTATCTGAAACTGGCAGTTTTCAAAGAAGCAGCCAAATTGACACTGGTCGTTCTCGGAGATACATGGCTGAGGACGAGGAGCTGATTCTTCAACGTTTTATTGACGAGCCCAACATATCTACAAACATCGTAGCGCGTGAGCTTGGTATGTCACAGTGGAAAGTCTGGTCTGTAGTTCACTTGTCAGGCCGACATCCATACCACTACCAACCCGTGCAGTCATTAGAAGAGGGAGATCCTCAGAGACGGCTTGAATTTTGTCGTTTCATGCTAAATGCCGATGCCGAAAGTGAAAACTTTTTGAAAAACATTCTGTGGACCGATGAGTCATGTTTTGACCGTGATGGCACCGAAGGGAGAAGGAAACCCTAAGAAACTGAAACCAACCGCATCGCAGCGTAAGTTCTCGCTTAATGTTTGGATGGGTATTATCGACGATAAGTTAATAGGCCCACATATTTTACCCCGAACATTAAATGGGGAACTTTATGAAGATTTCCTAAGAAATCATTTAGCAGCACTGCTCACGGATGTACCCGAAGAAAGAAGGGCAAACATGATATACCAACATGACGGATGTCCAGCCCACTTCCGCATCACAATTCCACAATTGCTGGATGAAAACTATCCAAACCGATGGATTGGGCGCGGTGGGCCGATTCCGTGGCCTGCACGAAGCCCTGATCTGACGCCGCTAGACTTTTACGTCTGGGGTCATATGAAAGACCTAGTTTATGTGACCCCCGTAAATTCAATTGAAGAACTAAGGGAGAGAATAACAGATGCGGTGGACCAGATGAGGACCACAATCACATCAAGAATCACAAAAACCGAAGTGAGGAAGCGAATAAGAGCATGTATTCGAAACCGAGGGCAGCACTTCGAACAAGACGTGTGAAATACATGTTATTAAAGACCACAAATTGATATTGATTAAAAATGATAATAATTTTCACGAAATTGTTTAATTTGATTTTCCGAATAAACACCTTCTTGTACTAAATCAAAAACGATTTTCATAATGCAGTCCAAGACTTTGTATTAACTTTCATACCTTTTTGGATAGCTGATAAGACAAGGATATTTTACTAATAATTTGTGAACCTGGTGTAGTATTTTTTTTTGTGCTAAGACAACATTTTGTATGAAGTAATAGCAAAAATTACAAAAAAAAAAATGTTTGATTAGTGATCTTCACCAAAGTTTTAGTCATTTTGAACTTTTAATTATTAAAAACGATCCGCTACGGCGTCAACTATGATAATAACTCCAATTTCAGTACAGCCGCCCCGTGAATAATTTTCAAATTGGCTTCAAATAATTTAATCTGGGATTTTTCACAAAAAATCTAAAACCCTTACTAACTCAAAAACTACTAAACTTCGGTAGAACATTTGGTGGCTTAATTTGTTGCATTTTAACCCTACTATGATGTCCTGCAAGGAATACGTCGAGTTACCAGTAACCCTGTATATCTACGCGGCCTCAATTTTAGTCAAATCAAACATCAATACATATGACACATTAACAAGCAGTAGACTTAAAAATACATTACGCTATAAAACATCCCACACTGCAGTATATAGCAATAGTATTTTTAGTATGGGTATAAAAATATATAATAAGTTACCCATAGACATTAAGAGCCTACATTCAGCTGGTATTTTTAAAAGGAAGCTAAAAGACTTCCTGATTAAAAAGGCGTATTACTCTGTAAAAGAATTCCTTGAACAAAAATAATTATTTCATATTAAAATGATTGTGATATTTAATATAATGTGATTTAAATTATAAAATAGTACCTATGATATAATATAAAATGTTTGAATAATGATAATTAATGTAATAAGTATAATATAAACTGTATAACTGTAATATTGAGTAGTATACTTTCTTTATATAGTTATAACCATTTCAATTGCAATGCCTTAACAGGCAACTAAGTTCTAAGGACCTAAACTATTGTTAACATCTCCAAAATTCTGTACACTTAGTTCGCAATAAAGAATTTGAATTTGAATTTGAATGGTGTGGTGCTGATAGTCGAAATACAGGTTATGCCTAGTTCGACTACAGACGCTAATCTCTTTACCTTAATTGAAATTGTTGCCACATTTGCCATTATAAAGTAGTACTAAGTTTTTGGAAAAAATAAACTATTATTATTATAACTTACATTTGCAGTTGCGATGTATGGGAGAACATGATTTTCAACTACAATGTTAAGTTTGTTCTTGGGAAAAATTAATTCCGACTACGGAACCCTTCATTGGGCGTGGTCCAACACACACTTGGCCGGTTTTTGTTTATATAGATTGTATCTATCAGCAGTACAATCACACATTATATTATTATATTTTAGCTTAGATACAGGACTGTTTGTTTGTCGTTTCTACGTTCTTATTAGGGTTCCGTACCCAAAGGGTGCCAACGGCCAACGGGACCCTATTGCTCAGCCTCCACTGTTTGTCCGTCCGTCCATCCGTCTGTCTGTCAGCGGGCTGTCACTCATGGACCGTAAAAGGCAGACAGTTGAAATTTTCAGTGTGTAGGTAGGTATTTCTATTGCCGCTCTAACAACAAATTATAAAAGTTAATAGTAGATTATTCACCAAGGGGATAAAGTAGTGTCTTAATGTCGCGGGTACTATTTTGAGTCCTGAACAGCGAGGAGCTCTGAGTTAGGGAGGGAGTCCTGAGCGCAGCGGGGGTGTTAAGACTAGAATCCTGAGTGCAGTTAGGGATTCAAGCTCGCCCAAGATGAAGACACCTTTATCCCCGAGGAGAATACTTACTCTACTTTTCGCACCTACTGCGACGCAATAAGAACCAATTCGACTATCGAATTAGTAGAGTTTATGAAACTGTTAAATAACCGGGGAATACCTAGGTATTCCAAAAGGAACGAGGAAAGGAAGGAGGAGGTAGGTTTTTACCACCACGACCGACCACCAACCACGTGACAGGGTAGGGTTATGTTTTTATGCGTACTTAACTATATATCCCCTCGAAGCATCCTAACGGCTGGACGAATGTTAATATATGAGGAGCTTATCGACTGGTTTAGTTCGTGCGAAGATTTGATCTACGCACGACCTAAAAGATAGGCTATATCTTGTTTCTATAAAATCACAAAATAGCGGATTTTAGACGATGACAAAAGACGGTCTTCAAAAAAAAAACAGTACCATTATTACCTATATGGGGTATCCAAATATAGGGCTTGAGGAGACGATTCCAAAAATATGTATAACACACTAAAAGGATTTAAATTAAAAAAAAAGACATAAGCTAAATCCGACTGCAACTAAGATTCAAAACTAGCTCACTTTTCAAGCAGTATGGTGCAGTTGGTGGTATCAAATCTGAGATTGAATTGATTGTTGTTTTTTTTGGTTAATGTTTCCATACGTTTTTCTCAGTCGTCGTAAAATTCATACACACACACCACATTAATGACCAGCCCAGGTCATAATGAAATTCAGTACAATATTATTTATTTATGTATATATACATTATTGTGCACCACAAAAATAGACAACATAAAAAAGGATATGCATATAAAAAAAAAGGATATCTATAGGTATGTGTATATACATATTAATAATAAAATATAAACAGAAGGCAGCGATGTAGTTGCATTGCGTAACCACGTGGAAAAAAAACGGCTTTCTTTACGAGCAATTCCGCTGAGCATATATTTCTCTGCCACGATGCTTGGCATCATAAAATATAACAAAAATTCCAGCGCACTGGCTCCAGCAGCCATGCAATTTTTTTTAATCAGTAAATAATAATTGAAGTGTTTTTTGTGTGGTGTTTATGATTATTTTCATTTCAGGTAAGTGTATTTATACGTGCCAGTTAACCTGCCACATCGCTCGATGTCCAGGTGAGATGTCCCCATTGCTCCCAGCCACACTTCTTTAAAGGCGAACGGGGGTACGTATACACTATGGCAAGGTTCACAAACCTCATAGTGTAGTTTTGTGCCCCCCACCCACATCCCCTACATCATCAATTCCAGATCAATGTTTATGGAAAACATTGGCAAAATTAAAGAAAATCAACCCCAGTATTAAAGACAGTTCCCCGAGGCGCGAGACTGTCTGTTGCGTTGAATTTGGCACGATGCCTCTGTCTTGCGACCCAGGAGAACTCAGAATGTGCCTGGGAGCAACTACTCACCTTCCCTTATAGGATTTTACATGTTCAAAAAAATATGGCAACTAAAAAACATTGATAATCCAAATTAAATACAACTGCAACCATTCGACTTTTATTTTGGATCCAAAATTACCTGTTTTCAACAACCTTTCAGGAAAAGCTGTGATTGTGCTGGCACCCCCATCTTGAGCAAGTTGCCAATAGAGTCCGCAAGCTAAGTTGGATCTTTAAGACTCTGCGTCACGTGGTGCCTATGTCTACACAGTGTAGCGGTAGGCCTGTTATAAATGTGCTCACACAAATACACTCCGCGCAACTTGAATAAGACCAATAACGTAAAAGCTCCTATTAACGACCCCCTAAAATGTGTACTCTATTAAGGATCTAATTTTTAAATCACTCATATTAGACATAATATAGGGTTCCAGAAAAGTCATACCTTAAAAATTAGTTACGTATTTTTGTTGGACAACAAAAAGAGTAAAGTATCTGTGTTTAAATAGCCAGTGAAAGAATTAATTTGACAGTGAGTGGGACGCGCCCGAAGCGGACGCACGTTTCATAGTGTCGCGTCTCCAGCCACTTAAGTACACCTAAATATTACTTAAGGAAAATGACACACTAAAAATGGATTTGTCTTCTTGCTATCACATTACAACTGTAACGTATATACATATTCGTTTTCTAAACTAACTATTAATAAAATACTTTTTATTGGTTTTTGTGTCATAAAATCATGTTTTAATTTAAGGCGGTAATAGAAATAATCCAAATTTCAAAATTGAGGAGCGTCGGAACAAAAACCGATATGTCTTAATTAAGACATTATTTTTTTTTAATTTTTTTCTGTTACAAAATGTTTAATTATACACCCTTCAGGAAAGAAATCAATTAAAAAACAGTTACATCCATCTTAAAAAAAATATCAAAATACTGTGGTCAAATCAAAACCGGCAAATAAATTTTTAAATTCAACATGTTGTTGTTGTTGGATTAAAAACCGATAATTCTTATTAAATTTACACAATTCAACAATGGTCGGTTCAAATTCAATTCAGTTCAATACCGACATATCCATTTTGGTTTCGTCAAAAACCGATATACCCAAATGATCGCGTCAAAAACCGATAT
This sequence comes from Eremobia ochroleuca, assembly GCA_949629135.1. Lineage (NCBI taxonomy): Eukaryota > Metazoa > Arthropoda > Insecta > Lepidoptera > Noctuidae > Eremobia > Eremobia ochroleuca. The sequence goes on from OX451390.1 coordinate 22,426,395, forward strand.
ATCCATACTTGTCCGCCAAGTATCTCCCTAAATTAAGTATCTACCCTCCGTCAAGTTTCACACATCAATCGATGTCACTTTAACTGCAAATTGACATGCTATAATTTTCCACTTTTGTAACATTAAAAAACTTACAAGCTTTTTTTTAATTGGTGAAAAATATGGTAAATTCGATATATCGGTTTTCGTTCCGACGCTCCTCAATTTGATTCTAATAACGACCCATGGCGTTGTTAGATTTTGAGAACATTTAGTATTTTAAAATAATATCTATTATAAACTACCTCATTTGATTTTATTTTTTTTATGTTCAATTCTTAAAATTATTTTACTTCGTTAGATCTATTCACGACAAAGCTATTTCATAAAGTTTTTGTGTAAAACTCGATTCAACCTTAGACAATATCCCTAATACTATAATGATATAATGATATTATATGGCAAATAACCTTTATTATCTGAACTAAAGACTAACTGACATTAAAAGAAATAATATAGCAATGAGATCGAATTTAACAGTATTCCATAAATCGGATATTTTATCTGTTTATTATTAATTTTATTGGTCGCTAATAGAATATTGTAACCTTCATACTTGATTCTATTACCGACTCACAGCTGTGACGATATTTTTGGTAATATTACAGTACACAAAAACAAAATGTATATTTTTGAACAAATTGGCTTATTTCTTGCATACGTTTTGAGAGATTTTGTCACAGGACATATTATTAATGTAAAATAATATTTGCTATCCAGTTTCATTCATGGCTTCATGGCATTGGCTATATTTCATATGTTTTCAAATCAAATAAAAATGGCGGGACGGAATGGGGGCCATGTAACTTTTTAAAGCTTCTTTCGAAGAATTAAATTCTATATCTCTTTAAAGATTGTGTTCTTTTATTGCAGAAGTGCAAGCAGTACGCCTCTGCTCAACTAGAAGCTGCGCTTCTAGCTATAAATGAAGGGACCAGCATATACGAAGCTTCAAAAACCTATGGCATACCGATGACAACTCTGCGTGAAAAGAGAAATAATAAATATATAAATGAACATTGTGGAAAACAAACTGTTTTAACGAAGGAGGAAGAAAAAAGACTGGTAGACTGGATTTTCTATCTCGGGAAGTCAGGTTTTCCTGTAACTAAGGACCAATTGTTGGAAATAGTAGCAAAATGTGGGAGCTGTGTCTAAACCAACAAGTGTGAGAAAACATAATACATCAAAAGCGTTGGAAATACGTCGTAATACGACGTCAAGTTCAGAATCTGAATCTGACTCAGTATTAATCCCACTACAAAATAATTACAAGGTGAAAACTAAAAATCCAATACATTCAGGTCATGCTCAACATCAGCTAGAGTTCTTCCCAATACATCATCATCTGATTTTGATGAGTTACATGTACCAAAATCTGTTTCGTCTAAACGACATATTATTTTTCCATCTGACTCTGATTCTGATAATATTTTTTAAAACTACTTTATTTCAACTTACAAACGTTGATTACTGTCTCTCTCTTCTCTCTTCTCCTAGCCTTATTAATCCCAAGCATTTTGGGGTCGGCTTCTGTATTGAGCGAATTATAAATGTGTGTACCTATTATGAAGGTTATTTTGTACCTAATATAAGGGTATTTTGTGATTGTATTACAGATATAAATATTTTTGTTACTGATTTATAATATTTAATTAGTATGTAGGTAATTAAAAAGTAAGCATTTAATTATTTAAAGGCTGTTTTCTTTTATATTTTTTATTAATTAAAATAACAAAAACTAAGTGTTCTAAGCGTTGCAATAAATAATTATGTTCATATTGTAATAATGTTGATCTCATAACTATTGTTATCATATAATAAATACCTTAAAAACGATTTTTTATTTTATTTAATAGTATAGAAGAAGTGACAACTTCGTAGCGGTCGGTGAAAGAAGTAGAAAAATTGGTAATAGAATCTTGTCGCATTCTATGGGTCGGTAATAGAATCAAAATACTCTTTTGGATTAAATAATTATTTAGTAACTATTGTGTCATTGAATATTGAATTTAAGTACTGAATTGCAAAGAATACTTCGTTTAGATTAATTATAAATTATAACATCTTTCTTAACATAACAGCTTATATCTATTTTTTTAAAGTGAATCCTCAGACAGCTAAAACTGGCGATAATAGGAGCATTTACGTTATATATTACAACCATTACATACTTATTTATAAGAATAATTGCATCAAATTAACGCTTTGGTGTTGTGCAAAAAGAGTACCAATCTACTTTCAAGACCAAAACTATTAATATTAACGGATCCTCCGTTGGCTTTAACCAATGGGCTACTCCGGGTATTTATAAAAGTAGAGCGAGACTATACGAGTTATATGGTTTGAAAAAATACAGGTTTGACACTCCTTTCCTAGAGTATGTCAAAAATTATTCAAAATTATTTAAAAAGATTAGTGCTTTTGCTAAATCGAAATTTTTAAGCGATGCTATTAAAAATTCTAATAATAAAGTAAAAACGACTTGGAAAATTATTAACAATGAAACTGGTAAATCGGTTAAACAAGAAAAACTACTTGAGATTATGGTCGACAATAAATTAGTTAATAAAGCCGCTGACGTAGCTGAAGCTTTTAATGAGTTTTTTGCCAACATACCTATAACTACGACTCGCTCCTTAAATTCGTCCCCGTCTAAAGCTGAAACCCTTTTGCATAGTAGTGTACCTAAATGTATTCGTTTATTTAGTTTCGAACATGTAACCCCACATGATGTAGTTAATGTTTTTAACCTACTAAAGTCTAAAAACACCGGTGACTACTGGGGCATCTCCATTAAACTTTTAAGTAATATAATAGACATCGTAGCCCCCTATCTAGCTGTTACTTTTAATAAATGTGTTGATTTAGGAATTTTTCCTGACCTCATGAAGAGTAGTAAAGTCATACCTTTATTTAAATCAGGTAATAAAAACGACGTTGGCAATTTTAGGCCTATTTCCATCTTACCTGCATTTAGCAAAATATTTGAAAAATTAATACTCAAGCAGTTGCTAAGACATTTTAATTTAAATAGCCTCCTTCATAATGAACAATATGGCTTTACAAAAGGTCGTTCGACTACAGATGCGGGTGTTGCTTTGCTGAAACACATATTTAACGCATGGGAGAGCTCGCAAAATGCTATCGGAGTTTTCTGTGATCTTTCCAAAGCCTTTGATTGCGTGCACCATGACACGCTTTTGCGTAAACTACGTCATTACGGTGTCCAAAACGAAGCTCTCAACGTAATAAATTGTTATTTACATAATAGGTTCCAATGTGTAGATGTTAATGGTGTGAAATCTTCCGCGCTACAAGTTCAGTTAGGTGTACCGCAAGGCTCAATACTGGGTCCATTCTTGTTCTTAGTGTATATCAATGATTTACCATTCCATTTAAAGGGAATCTGTGACGTTGTACTGTTTGCTGATGATACATCTCTTATTTTTAAAGTAGACAGGAATAGACAAGATTTTGACGACGTACACAGTGCACTCTCAATAGTTACGGATTGGTTTACGTCAAATAACCTAGTTCTCAATGCCAAGAAAACGAAATGTGTAAAGTTCGCCTTACCGAATTTTAGAAATCTAGGACCCAACATCGTCTTAGATAAAAAGGCGCTTGAGACTGTGAGCTCAGCAGTTTTTCTGGGAATAACAGTAGATGCCAAACTTCAGTGGGGACCTCATATATCGAGCCTAGCAGGAAGGCTCAGTTCGGCTGCCTATGCCGTCAGGAAAGTAAGACAATACACTGACGTTGATACAGCTCGTTTAGTATATTTTCACAGCGTTATGTCCTACGGTATTCTGCTGTGGGGCAAAGCAGCTGATATACAAAATATATTTGTCCTTCAAAAACGAGCTGTTCGAGCAATTAACCAGCTAGGTGCTAGAGTTTCTCTAAGAGATTTATTTAAAGATATTGGTATTCTCACGGTTGCATCACAATTCATCTTTGCCAACATCTTATATATTAGGCAAAATATACACTTGTATACTAAAAACAGTGATATTCACAATGTTAACACCAGAAATAAGGACAAACTACGTGCTCCCTTTCACCGGCTTCATAAGGTTCATAACTCATTTGTTGGGCTTGGTATAGCCTTTTATAACAAGCTACCCTCGTCTTTGCTAGATTTGCCTTTTAATGCATTTAAAGCTCAAGTAAAATCCAACCTTTGTTCAAAGGCATACTATTCCATCAACGACTACTTAAACGATAAGAATAGTTGGTCGCCCTGATTAACTCAAGACAATGTTTATGTTCTTTCTCCAGAATTAGATTACTGATAGGTTATATGAGCTCATTATACAATTGTCTTTATTGGGCTGTATAAGTCATATCAGTTTAATTTTATTTTTATTTTATTATTGACATAATCAACCCATTTCAATGTTTTCTAATGAGTTGATTGCAATATGTGGTTAGCTAGTGACCTCGACGATTGATCATATTATTCTTACCTGAGCAACCGGCAGCAAGTTCGTCATGCTCCCTTAGATGTCACTGCTTGCGGTAGCGTCGGGGGTCGGGTTGTCTCCTTCCCTCAAATATGGCGAGGGGGGTAATGGCTGCTCTTTGCGTTATGCTCGTGAACGGGTGCTGCTTGTGGTGACTGGTCGTCTTGCTGACCATGGTTTTATTATTGTTATCATTATTAATAACTTGTTTATTTAGTTTCCTTCGATGGTCCTAGTTTATCATTTGTGACTTCAAGCGACAGCTATGTAAACAGAACCCAGCATTGCATAAATATGTTAGCGGTCACGCCCTTTATACCTGGAGGCTTTTATTTAATTTCCATTTATTAATTTTTGCTTGAGTACGTATAGTTTTTTTATTGTATTTCTTAGTATATTGGCGTTGCTAGCTGACATATGGCAAATAATTTAATTTAGCGTTCTGTGTCTTGTAATGTTAATTGCTTTGCATACCTTGTATTGTATTCAGTCAAGTATTTTCTAACTGAACAGACAGCTGTGCTGCTGGGGAGTTTGTTGCGCCACTTCTTCTTCCCAGCGAAAGCACTAGGAAGTGGTGAAGGGCGGGCGTTTTGGGGGACTGTCTTTTGTAATTTTGACGTTCGAAAAGTGCTGATTCTCAGCCTAGTTTGAATAAATGACTTTTGATTTTGATTTTTGATTTTGCTAAGCGGTTTCTTTTTGTACGCTGTGTAACTTTTCTGTGCTGTGGACCGAGGATAGGAACGCCAATAGGCTTACACTAGTAATTTTGCGGACGCCGAGCTCACCAAAGCGAATGGGTAGTGTGGCTTGTAGCCACGCGTGGTCCTCCAAAGCCACATTTACAATGGATGTAAGAGTGTTGGGAACAATATGATCGATTTTGTCCAAAATTTCAGGCTGCTTCCATAAACAAAAATGTGGTGTTTACTAACAAAACTGGTGCCTATGTTGTTCCGATTTAAATAATAATAATTATTATTATTATAAAGAGGAAGAGCGGAGAAAATACATAAAACTTGGGCCTAAACAACAATATCTGATAAGGGGGAATGCTGAATGAAAATTAATTTTAGTAAGTCTGTCCGAAATATCGTTAAAACGTTTAATTTTTCCGTTGACGAATGGTGAAAAGCTTTCTTCTAAAACTGAGCATTGAACATTTTTCCAAAAATTTGATGTTTGGGGCTATTAAATTAAATTTCTGTATAGTCGAATGTCTGTCAGTATTGTCACAAATGTAAATTTCACATTTTGAGTTTTTGAGGTCAAGGCCGATGGATTGGAACTGCTGCTTTAGGAATTGAAGATCTTTTAGGACGGTGTCTACGTCACCTCCTAGTTCTCCATCATCTAAATACCACACATTGAATTTTGAATTTAGTTGTTGTATTATGGAATGGATAGCCAAACTGAAAATGACTGCCCCGAGAGGATCACCGTGTTGGCATCCGACTGCAGATTCCAAAACGTTGTCTTTATATCATAATTTTGATAGGTCCCTGTAGCACTGCCAAATAAAACCAAACATTTCTGCTAACTACTTTTTTATTTCAGCCAACAAAGTGTCCCTGTTAACAGAGTTGAAGGCGTTCTTAACGTCAACCTTGAGGATGATCTCACTTTTATTGGCATTTAAAAAACTAGACAGTACGGCAGTCTCGCAGCTCCCTTTGGAACCAAAGTGAAGCTGTGGGGGCTGGAACTTGTTGGACAGAATATCACCGTATAATTTGCAGCATATTTCGGCTGCCGTACACCTGTAGGTGCACCCAACGGCAATGGGACGAATGCCGCCGTCCCTCTTGCGCAGGGCGCATAAATTGGCCCCGTATAAGACATCAACGACAGCATCATTCACACCGCCGCTGAGCATCAAATTAATTAGAGCCGCAAGCTCCTTCAAAAGCGACTCACCAGCTTCCCCGGCGCCTGAACTCAATAAGTCTTTTAAAGGTTGAGGAGTCAAGCCGTCGAGACCGTCGGCGGAACCACTTCGAAAGGAGTTCACGGCTGCAATCAGCTGGGGGCAGTAACATTAAAAGGCGTTGAATCTGGATCGAGAGGGGGGGGGAGGGGGCTTGGGAAAGATGAGACCATCCGCATGCGCTGGATGTTTACTCTCCAGGGCTAAAAGGGTTTCTGGGGAGTAGGGCGCCACCGCATCGCTACTGAAAAGTAGCCTGGCCGCTCCCCTGATATCACCTTCGCTTAATTTGGATTCTAGATGTGAACATAACCCTTTTATAATGATAATAACGATTATTCTGTCCAAAAGTTAATACACAAACAATTTTCGATTTGGAGTCTTCATTTAAGCAAGTAATGCCTGTATTAAAAGACTCCGCTCCTTCACAACAGTAGGTACTTACTTAAAACAATAAAAAACAGCACATGGGTGTAGTAAAACAAAATATAATTATGTGAGCATGTGTGTGCGTGTGCATGCGTGTGCATGAGTTGTTGAGTGTACATGAGTGTGATGGATGTGTGGTTGTATGTGTATGGATGTGTGAATGTACGTGTAGGTATGGGAAGTATCTGTGTGTGTGTGTGTGTGAGTGGATCGTGTACTTGTATTAAGTTACGTTTTGTAGAAGAGCTTCAGTATTTTCATATGTCAATGGTTTTATCCAGTCAATCAACATTTCTTTACGTATATGATAAGATTTTACATATACGAAAATGTCTTTATTCATTTTGTTGTACAATTGAGCTGATCGTTTACTAAATTGCATCGATCCGAATTTGGTCTTGGTTATAGGTATTTTAACTATATTGTGTTTTCTCCTAGAGTGTATATCCACAATATAAGGTAAGGAAAACTTTACCTTATATTGCGAAAAATTAATAATAATTAATAATAATAATTTTAATTTTGAAAAAGCACAAAAGTGCTTTTTCAAAATTATTAGAGTAATTTATAGTTTCCTAACTGACAAAACATCACTGACTTTGTAGAGGTTATCTGTAGAATATCTCCTTTTTTTTAAATGCATTATTTTGAGTAGGGCACGTTGTGCTCGCTCCAATTGTATGAATTTGGATTTTGTTGCCCCGCCCCAAATAGGGATATAGTATATCAACATTGATAGCGCAAGAGAAATATATACTCCTCGCAACATTAATAAGACCAATATACATATATTACAACCATAACATACTTATTTATAAGAATAATTGCATCAAATTAACGCTAAACGGTTTCTTTGTGTACGCTGTGTAGATTATTGCATTTTGTTATGCAACATGAAAAATAGTCGCGCCCTTGGGTAATTTAGTGCCCAATAGCAGTGCGCTGCTTGATTACGACCAGTAGCATTTTGCTGCCTGTACAGCGAAGAAGTGCAAGTGTCTATCATCTAAGTGTACTTATTATACTCAAACAATTGAAATCTACTAGTGCCAAGTAGTGGTTGTGTTTAACATCAGAAGAACAAGGCAAATTAAAAATTTTGCGTGAAGAAGGATATTCACACAGAGCTATTTATTTGATTTGATTTATTTTATTTTCTGTAAGTAGGTTTGTACAAACACTTTTACATGTCAATCATATTTTTTTAAACTAGATGAAGTCGGCGTTTCCTATTGACTACTCTGAGAAGAAAGGCCGAAACAAACTCAGAGGTCACAGTCTCTTATAAAGTCCAGACATAATCTTGGTCAGATAATGTGAAGACCATGTAGATTGGTGTCTGAAATGGTCTTTTGAGTAAAGAACCACACAGATTGAGCGAACCTGTCCAGTCAGTGCACGCATTTGTCAAAAATCGTGCAGCTCAACTCAGAACTTGAGGAGCCTTACGATTCGACGAACAATACCAATGAAAGGACATTTGGGTAGGCCGCATAAATGACTCAAACTGCCAGATCATGATTAAAACTAACCAAGAAGGAAAACCGCAAAAAAGAAATGACCCACATAGTCTTCACACTCACAGTAATAATAATAAAAATAAGATACTTTACAAAGTAAATATCCATGGCATTGTTTATATAAAATTCATCAATGTCAATGTGTATATAAAAATCCGGATATAATCTTTGAGGACCATGTAGATTGGTGTCTGAAGTGGTCTTTTGAGGAACGAACCACACTGAGTGGACCTGTGCAGTCAGTGCACGCATTCGTCAGTAACCGTGCAGCTCAACTCAGAACTTAAGGAGCTCAACGATTCGACGAGCAATACCAAGGACAGGACATTTGTGTAGACCGCATACATCACTCAAACTGCCAGACCATGATTAAAACGGAAACAATGACCCACATAGTCCTCACATTCACAATAATTAAAATAATATAAGACTTTAAACAGTAAATGTTCATGTCATTCTGTATATAAATAGATCTTTAGAAAGAAAAAAAAAAACAAAAGTGTAAATCAGCAAAATAAAAAATAAACAACATTCACTGTCTAGACCTATTGGAGCAGCTCAAACCCAAGCTTTTTTGTCCTCAATATAGTCTTTTACAGTATAATAGGCTTTCTGGCATAGTTTTAGCTTTATAAAAGATTTGAATTTATTAATGCTTAGTTCTTGAATGTGGCTAGGAAGTTTATTATAAAAGCGTATACATTGGCATCTAAACGAGCCACCGACGTTGCGAGGGCACTATTTATATTGTCAGTAACCAGCTGCGAACGTTTGAGTTTAAATAAAAGTGAAGTGTCATCTGCAAACAACACTATATCATGTTCATCCCTTATGAGGTAAGGCAAGTCATTTATGTAAATAAGAAATAAAAATGGGCCAAGAATTGAGCCCTGGGGGACCCCCATTTTTACTACAGATCTGGGTGACCTTTTTCAGTTAACATCAACTCTCTGAATCCTATCACTCAAGTAAGAAGTAAGAAGATCCAGAGAGGCGTTCCGAATTCCGTAGTAGTGAAGTTTCCTGATTAAGGTTTCATGAAGAACACAATCGAATGCCTTGGACAAATCGCAAAAGATGCCCAAAGCTTCGCATTTGTCCTCCCATGCATTATAAATATGTCCTTAAAGTTGAACTCCGGCATTAGTAGTTGAACGACCCCTTGTAAAACCGAACTGTTTGTTATGCAGTAATTTATTTTTGTTAAAAAATCTTTGCATTTGGTTTAAAATAAGCTTTTCAAAAATTTTACTAAAGGTTGGTAGTACTGAAATAGGTCTATAATTAGTAGGGTCTGATGTACTACCCGATTGAAACAATGATATGATTTTACTATGTTTCATAAGATCAGGAAACTCACCACGATCAATACAATTATTAAATATAACAGCTAAAGTAGGTGCTACAATGTTTATAATTGACTTAGCAACATCCACAGAATTACCCCATAGATCTGCAGTCTTTTTAACATTTAACATGTGAAAAGTTTTAATTACATCTGTACAGGTGACATATTGGAAGTGAAATTCAGAATCACAAACTGGAACGTTTTCTTTAAGTAAAGACTCTGTAGCAGTGGGTGACGAGCTTAGAGATTTAGTAGTTGACACGGGAATCTCCGAAAATAAATTTTCAAAGGCCGCGGCGACTTGAGAATCTGATCTAATTACATTGTCATCAATAGCAAGGCTGTAGTCACTACTTCGGTTACAAGACCTTCCTGTTTCGCTATTAATGACATTCCAAGTCATTTTAATAATGTTGCTACTATTTTTAATTTTTGAACTCAAATAACGTGACTTGGCTATACTACAGACTATTTTAAATATTTTAGAGTAATTTTTAACATATAAATTAAATTCAGCAGTGTTTATACAAATCCGTTCATCATATAATGCATAAAGTCATTTTCTACTTTTATGTATACCAATGGTGGCCCAGTCACTGAAGGAAGCGTTACTATTGACTGATAATGTCTTTGGAATGAATGTTTTATCAAATTGTGTGCAATACATATTAAAAAAATCATTATATTCTTTGTTAGGGTCATCATTAGTCAACAAAAGTGGTAATTTACTTAAGAGTTTAGTTTTAAATGTTTCTAAGCGTTTAGTTGTTTTTGGGTTGACAGTGATATCTTTTTTAATAACTTTTTTGTTTTGATTTGTAATAGTGATCAGCTGTCCGCAATGATCTGAGTCTATTAAATTAACGTAAACGCACCTAATAACGACCCGTTAAAATCCGCGCTCATTACCGCCCTATTCAGAAAACTATCATTTTTATGTCATGTATTAAAGCTACACAATTGGTTGCTTTAAACAAAATGTATATGTATTTGTATTGCAAATGTTCATCTCTTTTTTGAGTGCGTAACTCGACGATTTAAATAATAATTGCTCATTTCGTCCGTGGACGCCGACCTTAGTGCATTTTCCATAGTGTGGCATTCCCGATGGCGTAAGTACTCTTGTTTCGTTTTTAGCAGAAGATTATATCGTAAAGCATTTTAATGTAACTTCTGGTTCTTTTGATGCATTTTTGATACTTTCAGGAACACAAGTAATGATTCATTTTAATGAGATACTATTTTATTTTGCTTAAAATTCAATATTAAAAATAGGCGGTAATAGGAACAAAAATCACAATTTTATTCCTATTGTCGACCCATGTCGCTGATAAGTACTTCTCGTATCTTTTGTGTGTCATGATTTTTGTTAAAATGCATAAATGATTAGGCAGGAGGCTATACTAACTCAGTTCCTTAGTATGTTAACTTATATTTGAGCTATTAACGCCATATATTCAAGAGCTTTAGTAGCCGTATACACTAACTTTGTTCTTATGTAAATATTTTGATGAATAAAGGAGGTATAATTTTTAAATAGTGTATTTTTATAGTTGAAATATCATTATTATTAAATATTTTTAGCAACCGGACCACTTAAAATCATATACATGTACAAAAATCACATGTATTTACACAATTCATACACATTCCCTTGGGTCGGTAATAGGTTATACGATTTCCTTTAAGAAAACCTATTACCGATCTACTTGTACATTTACGATGGACCCCATACTACATGTTTTTTTATTGGGTATTTATTTTCAAGTAAACATAAAGTTATTTAATATGTGTATGTGTATGTGTGTGTGTGTGTTGTTTTTTTGTTTTTTTATAGTATTCCATAATAAACATACAGATTTAAAATAACATAAGCTTTATTATATTATAGTAATACTTAGCTAACATTTATATGTGGAAGTCATATGGTAATTTTAATTACTATTTGCTATCCGTTTATATATCAGATGAATGTGAAATAAACCGTCCAGCAAAGATCATTATGCGGCCGAGATATGATTGTGGATTTTTTTCAGAGTCAGATGAATCTATTTTTTAATCTTATTTTTTTTGCCAAAGGTTAATTTTCTTAATTTGTTTTATATTATAATATTTGATTTTGATTTGAAATGACTGCTAGAATTAAGATTTCATTCTAATTTTATATTTCTATATTACATTTTGTAAAATAATATACTAATATTACACTTTAGGTTACAAATAATTATATTAAGTAGTATATTTTTTAAGACTTATTGAAGGCTGTTAAGAATATATAATAACGTTAAGTTTTGATAACATTTTGTAGTGAATGCTGAGATCATAGTTAATCTTAAATTTGATTCAGAGTCACATGATGCTATTTTTTATAAATTTTTTTTTTACATGAATAATTTTATTAATTTGTTTCATTTGTCAATCTTAATCCAAGATTTGATTTTTGATTTGACATGACTACTAAACTTAAGAGGCGGTTTACAGTCAAATGCTTTTTCTACTGTTTTAATAGATCACATTTTGTATTTTTTATTCTATTTACGATTTATGATACTTTTTCAATTAGCGGCGCTAGTGGACGGTAAACCGCCTCATAAATGTTATTGTAATTTTATACGACTATGTTACATTTTTACTAAGATTCTATAATGCCATTTACTTTTGTATAATACCAAATGCCCCCATTGGTTATATATTATAGTAGTTATAATCAATGCTGGCCTTTGGTAATTTGTTATACCTACATAATTCGTATAAATATGATATTTTTTATTGATTTAACGCTGTTAAGAATATACTATTATAAGAATACATATAATTGTTAAGTGTTGATAGTATTCTGTACTGTGTTGGAGCATTTATATAAACAGTTCAATATACACGAGCATTTTTACTTAACTTTAACGGTTCCATTTATTTAGTGGTCGGTATTAGGTGTCAGAAAAACGGTATTAGGCACACACCCGATATTTTGAGTCGGTAATAGGGACATGGCCCTTTTTCCTTTTATTTAATTTTTAATGTTTTAAGTAATTCTTTGATTATCTGTTCTTATACATAACTAAAAAAATCGATAATTTCAGTACTTGAAAAAATATTTTTATTGAAGCCACATATTAAGAATGTGCTTATTTTTTGGATATCAATCTGAACTCCGCTTAAACTGGCGGTAATGGGTGCGTTTACGTTAATCATTTCTTTGTGGTTTGGTATAATATCTGTATAAATGTTATCTAGGCATGTGGCACTAGTAGGAGTTATTCTAGTGGGCTCCAAAAATAGGTTAGCAAGATTGTAAACCCAGAATTTTCTAACAAATTAACATTGAAATCACCACAAGTGATGATGGACTTGTTTGTATTACAGATTTTGTGCAACACTTCATCCATAACCTTTTCAAAACAATCATACAATCCTGAAGGAGGTCTGTACACACTTAATATAATGAACTGCTCCTATTCTATACAGGCTATTTCAATTGTCCGCTCAACAGAGAGGCTCACAATGTCAAGTTTTGCAAAATTGTATTGCAAGACGGATTGGACGATCGCATCAGGTAGTGAGTAAATTTCTCGAAGAACCTGAAAATTACGGGAAACGTTTTAAAGGGCGCATAAAATTTGCTACCACGGAATGGGAACATCATACGATATTACGTGAAACATCGAATTCAACTTTGACAGCAAGGCAAATAGCAATTAACGTCGGAACTAAAGCCTCATTATGAACAGTTTAGAAGATATTACATCACTGTCCACATTTAAAACGTCAAAAGATATAAGTGAATGTCTTATATTTGCTCGTGAAAAGATGCACTGGAAAACTGATTGGTATAAAGTTATTTATAGCGTCGAAAAAAAAAAATAATCTCGATGGCCCTGACGGCCTCTCTTATTATTTTCATGATTTGCGAAAAATTAAACTCGTTTTGTTACGACGACATAAGGATTTCGGTTCAATAACTGTATGGGGAGCTATGTCATACCATGGGGCGATTGATTTAGTTTTCCTGGAAGGTAGACACACAGCTAAATCATATGTTGAATTGCTGGTATAGAAAAACATAAGTTTGTAAATGTCTGTAGGAAACTATAAATTACTCTAATAATTTTGATAAAGCACAAAACCTTACCTTATATTGCGGATATACACTCTAGGAGAAAACACAATATAGTTAAAATACCTATAACCAAGACCAAATTCGGATCGATGCAATTTAGTAAACGATCAGCTCAATTGTACAACAAAATGAATAAAGACATTTTCGTATATGTAAAATCTTATCATATACGTAAAGAAATGTTGATTGACTGGATAAAACCATTGACATATGAAAATACTGAAGCTCTTCTACAAAACTAACTTAATACAAGTACACGATCCACTCACACACACACACACACAGATACTTCCCATACCTACACGTACATTCACACATCCATACACATACAACCACACATCCATCACACTCATGTACACTCAACAACTCATGCACACTCATGCACACGCACTCACATGCTCACATAATTATATTTTGTTTTACTACACCCATGTGCTGTTTTTTATTGTTTTAAGTAAGTACCTACTGTTGTGAAGGAGCGGAGTCTTTTAATACAGGCATTACTTGCTTAAATGAAGACTCCAAATCGAAAATTGTTTGTGTATTAACTTTTGGACAGAATAATCGTTATTATCATTATAAAAGGGTTATGTTCACATCTAGAATCCAAATTAAGCGAAGGTGATATCAGGGGAGCGGCCAGGCTACTTTTCAGTAGCGATGCGGTGGCGCCCTACTCCCCAGAAACCCTTTTAGCCCTGGAGAGTAAACATCCAGCGCATGCGGATGGTCTCATCTTTCCCAAGCCCCCTCCCCCCTCCCTCTCGATCCAGATTCAACGCCTTTTAATGTTACTGCCCCCAGCTGATTGCAGCCGTGAACTCCTTTCGAAGTGGTTCCGCCGGCGGTCTCGACGGCTTGACTCCTCAACCTTTAAAAGACTTATTGAGTTCAGGCGCCGGGGAAGCTGGTGAGTCGCTTTTGAAGGAGCTTGCGGCTCTAATTAATTTGATGCTCAGCGGCGGTGTGAATGATGCTGTCGTTGATGTCTTATACGGGGCCAATTTATGCGCCCTGCGCAAGAGGGACGGCGGCATTCGTCCCATTGCCGTTGGGTGCACCTACAGGCGTACGGCAGCCAAAATATGCTGCAAATTATACGGTGATATTCTGTCCAACAAGTTCCAGCCCCCACAGCTTCACTTTGGTTCCAAAGGGAGCTGCGAGGGTTCACCCTTGTTTGATCGAACAACGTTTGATATAATATTACTAAATCGAATTTTAGTTGCAATAAAGTCATTTCGAAGAATTATTCATTTGACCGAATAATTCATTGGTAAATTTTTATTTAGCGTAATTATTTATTTGAACTAATTTCATTTGAACTAATTTCATTTCGCCGAATTTTCAAATGCACTAATTTTATTTAAACTAATGTTTCACTACACTAATAATGATTTAGTCGAAAGATCGTATCGAATATTTAGTTCATTAATAATTCGTTTCTTTCATCGTCTATAAACTAACATTGTTCTTCACCTATCGAATTAATGCCACGCCGCGCGCCGTACTTCTAACGCCATCTAGTAGATTTAAGTGGAACAATATTGTGATTTACTATAATTGTAAATATGAAGGTAGTACCAAGAAAATCATGCAGGTTGTCATTGTCATGCACTATAATGATTTGTGTCTCATCATAAGTCATTACTAAGTAAACATTATTTATTTTTTGTGCTAAATTGTTTAGTATAGGTAATTAAAATTGTTTCGAAATGTGCAGCATATTCCTTAGCAAGAAAGGTGGAATGAAGCTAAATATAGATGGGTTTTCGTTCAACAAAAATAAGGAAGTGGTGAATAAATACTATTGGTCCTGTGAACAAAGAAACAAGGATATGTGTTCGTCGCGTACTATAACTATACGCGACACAGATAATGATCAACATACAGTGTTAAGCCACGGCGAACATAATCACGAACCCAGTGCATGTAAATTACTAACTTCAAGTGTAATAAGTGAATTAAAAGAAGAAGCAGTTAAGAACAACCGTTAAAACCGTGTCAGATTTTGCAAACAGTCTTAAAAAGTACAGATTCAGATATTGCATCACAGTTTCCAACGACCAGTGCGTTAAAGCAAATAATTTACAGAGAAAAGCGTAAAAATAAGCCTGTGTTTGTTGAACCAAAATATATATATTTTGATATTAACAATGATTATCTTAAATTAGAAAAAGGAAACTTGGTAATTAAGGATGAAATATTTAATGATAATCAGAGAGTTATTCTTTTATCAACAAAGAAATTGATGACTCAACTAGGACAAAGCATGATGTGGTATGGATGGTACCTTTAAGTCTGTACCAGAATTATTTTTGCAACTGTATACAATTCATTCTAGAATTTTGAATGAACATAGGTCCACCGTGCCGTTAGTAT
Organism: Eremobia ochroleuca; assembly: GCA_949629135.1. Taxonomy (NCBI): domain Eukaryota; kingdom Metazoa; phylum Arthropoda; class Insecta; order Lepidoptera; family Noctuidae; genus Eremobia; species Eremobia ochroleuca. Next base: position 22,442,632 of record OX451390.1, read on the forward strand.
TTGTGTTGTGCACTAATAAGGACAAAACAACGTACAATAAAATATTCGACTTAATTAATGAGTATTTTTGTGAAAACAATATTATTATAAAGGTGAAATATTGTATGATGGACTTCGAAATTACTGCAATTCAATGTGCACGACAAAATTTGGAAAATATTATGGTTAAATGCTGTTCGTTCCATTTTGGACAAATTATTTATAGGAAGATTCAATCAAGTGGCCTTGCAAAACTGTACGGAACGGATTACAGCTTCAACTTGGAAATTAAGTGTCTCATGGCTTTATCTTTCCTACCACATTCAACAATACCACAGTACTTCAAAGTTTGGGAAGAAAATTGTTCAGAAAAAAGTGCATTAATTGCCAAATGGTTTGCAGAAAATTATGTCGTAGGAAAGAATGGCAAACCCCCCAGTTTCCACCTAGCTTATGGAGTTGTCATGATTTGAACCATTTAAAATTGCCACGCACACAAAATAATGTGGAAGCGTGGCACCACAGGTTAAATAGTATAGTCGATAAAAGAAACCCCGGATTTTATGAACTGTCTACTATACTGCTTGCCGAAATGAATATAGTTGAAGGAAAAATACAGTGTATTTTAAATGGAGAACCTAGTGCAAAGCAGAAGAAGATTTGCACAAAAAAAAATGACAATATTGAGACCATATTGCGCAATTTTGAAACGTATACAGAACTGGATTTACTAAAAGCAATTGCAAGTAATTTAAGATTAGTTTAACTGTTTTCTTGTTCAAAATAAATAATTTTTCAAATATTTACAATGTTTTTTTTTCTGCATTACTATACACCAATTGAATATTCGATAAAATACATGGTTATACCATCTGAACATTACATCAAATGAACATTATACCTTTTGATCATTAGCGCAAATGTTGTTATAGCAAATAAATATTCGATGAACTGAAAATTCTGTCAAACGATATTATACAAAGTGATGATTTTCTTAGACGTTGTTCGATTTAGTAATATTATATCAAACGTTGTTCTATCAAACAAGGGTGAACCAGCTGCGAGACTGCCGTAGGTACTGTCTAGTTTTTTAAATGCCAATAAAGGTGAGGTCATCCTCAAGGTTGACGTTAAGAACGCCTTCAACTCTGTTAACAGGGACACTTTGTTGGCTGAAGTAAAAAAGTAGCTACCAGAAATGTTTGGTTTTATTTGGCAGTGCTAAAGGGACCTATCAAAATTATTATACATATAAAGACAACGTTTTGGAACCTGCAGTCGGATGCCAACACGGTGATCCTCTCGGGGCAGTCATTTTCAGTTTGGCTATCCATTCCATAATACAACAAGCAGGAAACAACTTTATTAATTTTTATGGGAAATAGAGGAAATTTAAATAAAGGAGAATTGCTCCAATATCATAGAACATTGTGCAACCTTAGTTTAAGAAAAATTGTGTTGTTTACATTCCCTTACAGTAACAGTTTGCCACAGGAAGAAAATAGATTAAGATATGATGTAAACATGACATTGCATAATTTAACTTGTAATGATAAGCTAATCCATTTAATTGACACTAACTATTATATTAGTAGTAATTTATATTTGACAAAAGATAGATACAATTGTGTTATGTACTATCTTTCTACCTATCTCAAAAGACAGATAGCTATGTCGCTATCATATTTTTTTTCTATTTCAGCCAAAAATTTGGCTAAACAAATTGCTCCTTTTGAGCAATGCAAAAACATTTTAAACTGTTCTGTCAATAATTTGCTCAAAATGAATGACATTAATCATCATTTAAATTAGAAATTAGGACAATAGAGGCAACCTCTAGCAAAAATGTAACTAAGGCAATTAATAACTCAAATGAAAGTGTAAAAAAATTAAACAGTATCAATCTGGTGCATCAAAACATTCAAGGATTTTTAAACAAAGACTTAGAAGTAGAATTATTCCTGAATTGTTACAATGTAGATATTCTTTGTATGACAGAACATTGGCTTAAAAGCCACCAGTTCATGTTCAATTTTAGTAATCACCAGGTTGGTAATTCATTCAGCAGAGTAAATGCTATACATGGTGGCTCATTAATTTTAGTAAATAAACAGCTTAAATTTAAGGACCGAAAGGACATTGTGAGCCTCTCTGTTGAGCGGACAATTGAAATAGCCTGTATAGAATTGGAGCAGTTCATTATATTAAGTGTGTACAGACCTCCTTCAGGATTGTATGATTGTTTTGAAAAGGTTATGGATGAAGTGTTGCACAAAATCTGTAATACAAACAAGTCCATCATCACTTGTGGTGATTTCAATGTTAATTTGTTAGAAAATTCTGGGTTTACAATCTTGCTAACCTATTTTTGGAGCCCACTAGAATAACTCCTACTAGTGCCACATGCCTAGATAACATTTATACAGATATTATACCAAACCACAAAGAAATGATTAATTTAATAGACTCAGATCATTGCGGACAGCTGATCACTATTACAAATCAAAACAAAAAAGTTATTAAAAAAGATATCACTGTCAACCCAAAAACAACTAAACGCTTAGAAACATTTAAAACTAAACTCTTAAGTAAATTACCACTTTTGTTGACTAATGATGACCCTAACAAAGAATATAATGATTTTTTTAATATGTATTGCACACAATTTGATAAAACATTCATTCCAAAGACATTATCAGTCAATAGTAACGCTTCCTTCAGTGACTGGGCCACCATTGGTATACATAAAAGTAGAAAATGACTTTATGCATTATATGATGAACGGATTTGTATAAACACTGCTGAATTTAATTTATATGTTAAAAATTACTCTAAAATATTTAAAATAGTCTGTAGTATAGCCAAGTCACGTTATTTGAGTTCAAAAATTAAAAATAGTAGCAACATTATTAAAATGACTTGGAATGTCATTAATAGCGAAACAGGAAGGTCTTGTAACCGAAGTAGTGACTACAGCCTTGCTATTGATGACTATGTAATTAGATCAGATTCTCAAGTCGCCGCGGCCTTTGAAAATTTATTTTCGGAGATTCCCGTGTCAACTACTAAATCTCTAAGCTCGTCACCCACTGCTACAGAGTCTTTACTTAAAGAAAACGTTCCAGTTTGTGATTCTGAATTTCACTTCCAATATGTCACCTGTACAGATGTAATTAAAACTTTTCACATGTTAAATGTTAAAAAGACTGCAGATCTATGGGGTAATTCTGTGGATGTTGCTAAGTCAATTATAAACATTGTAGCACCTACTTTAGCTGTTATATTTAATAATTGTATTGAATGTGGTGAGTTTCCTGATCTTATGAAACACAGTAAAATAATACCGTTGTGTAAATCGGGTAGTACATCAGACCCTACTAATTATAGACCTATTACCCACCCACCCACCTTTAGTAAAATTTATGAAAAACTTATTTTAAATCAATTGCAAAGATTTTTCAATAACAATAAATTACTGAATAATAAACAGTTCGGTTTTACAAGGGGTCGTTCAACTACCGATGCCGGGGTTGAACTTTTAGGATATATTTATAGTGCATGGGAGGACAAATGCGATGTTTTGGGCATTTTTTGTGATTTGTCCAAGGCATTCAGACGGCACGGTTGGCGCAGTGGTTAAGCGATTGACTGCTGCGCTGCGTGTCGCGGGTTCGATTCCCGCACGGAACAAATATTTGTATGACCTACATGTATTTGTTCCGAGTCTGGGTGTTTTTCTATCTATAGTATGTATGTATTTACAAAAAAAAAAAAAAAAAATTGTATATAAGTAGTTTATCAGCCATCTTGTTACCATAACACAAGCATTAGGTTGCTTAGCTTGGGACAAATGGTGCTGTGTGAAATGTCCAGGGATTTATTCTATTGTGTTCTTCATGAAACCTTAATCAGGAAACTTCACCACTACGGAATCCGGAACGCCTCTCTGGATCTTCTCACTTCTTACTTAAGTGATAGGATTCAGAGAGTTGATGTTAACGGGAAAAGGTCACCCGGATCTGTAGTAAGAATGGGGTCCCACAGGGCTCAATACTTGGACCATTTTTATTTATTATTTATATCAATGACTTGCCTTACCTCATAAAGGATGAACATGATATAGTGTTGTTTGCAGAAGACGCTTCACTTTTATTTAAACTCAAACGTCAACAGCTGGTTACTGACAGTATAAATAGTGCCCTCGCAAAAGTAGTTAACTGGTTTAATGTTAATAATCTACTCCTTAACGAAAAAAAAACGAAATGTATTAAGTTTACGATACCAAATGTTAGACAAGTAGAAACTCGTGTTCTCATAAAGGGTGAAGAGTTAAAACCCGAAAATTCCACAGTATTCTTAGGCATAACTTTGGATGCCAAGCTTCAATGGGGCCCCCATATAGATAAATTGTCAAAAAATCTCTGCAGCATACGCCGTTAGGAAAATTCGTGATTTAACTGATTTAGAGACAGCCCGTTTAGTTTACTTTAGTTATTTTCATAGTGTGATGTCATACGGTATTCTGTTGTGGGGAAATGCCGCCGATATTCAGACAATTTTTATTTTACAAAAAAGGGCAGTTCGTTCCATTTATAAATTAAGTCCCAGACACTCCCTCAGAGACAAGTTTAAAGAGATTAATATAATGACTGTGCCTTCTCAGTACATTTATGATAATCTTTTGTATGCACATAAAAATATTAATCTGCTTAAAAAATACAGTGATATCCATAATATAAATACTAGGAACAAACACAAATTTGTTGTTCCTACAACAAGGCTCAAGAAAATAGGTGGCTCGTTTAGATGCCAATGTATACGCTTTTATAATAAACTTCCTAGCCACATTCAAGAACTAAGCATTAATAAATTCAAATCTTTTATAAAGCTAAAACTATGCCAGAAAGCCTATTATACTGTAAAAGACTCTATTGAGGACAAAAAAGCTTGGGATTGAGCTGCTCCAATAGGTCTAGACAGTGAATGTTGTTTATTTTTTATTTTTGCTGATTTACACTTTTGTTTTTTTTTTTTCTCTCTTTCTAAATATCTATATTATATACAGAATGACATGAACATTTACTGTTTAAAGTCTTATATTATTTTAACTATTGTGAATGTGAGGACTATGTGGGTCATTGTTTCCGTCTTAATCATGGTCTGGCACTGAGTGGTTTATGCGGTCTACACAAATGTCCTGTCCTTGGTATTACTCGTCGAATCGTTGAGCTCCTTGAGTTCTGAGTTGAGCTGCACGGTTACTGATGAATGCGTGCACTGACTGCACAGGTCCACTCAGTGTGGTTCTTTCCTCAAAAGACCACTTCAGACACCAATCTACATGGTCCTCAAAGATTATATCCGGATTTTTATATACACATTGACATTGATGAATTTTATATAAACAATGACATGGATATTTACTTTGTAAAGTATCTTATTTTTATTATTATTACTGTGAGTGTGAAGACTATGTGGGTCATTTCTTTTTTCTGTTTTCCTTCTTAGTTAGTTTTAATCATGATCTGGCAGTTTGAGTCGTTTATGCGGCCTACCCAAATGTCCTTTCATTGGTATTGTTCGTCGAATCGTAAGGCTCCTCAAGTTCTGAGTTGAGGTGCACGATTTTTGACAAATGCGTGCACTGACTGTGTGGTTCTTTACTCAAAAGACCATTTTAGATACCAATCTACATGGTCTTCACATGATCTGACCAAGATTATGTCTGGACTTTAAAAGAGACTGTGACCTCTGAGTTTGTTTCGGCCTTTCTTCTCAGAGTAGTCAGATAGGAAACGCCGACCTCATCTAGTTTAAAAAAATATTATTGACATGTAGAAGTGTTTGTACAAACCTACGTACAGAAAATAAATCATTTATCATTATCATTTATCATCAACAACTAAATTCAAAATTCAATGTGTGGTATTTAGATGATGGAAAACTAGGAGGTGACGTAGACACCGTCCTAAAAGATCTTCAATTCCTAAAGCAGCAGTTCCAATCCATCGGCCTTGACCTCAAAAACTCAAAATGTGAAATTTACATTTGTGACAATACTGACAGACATTCGACTATACAGAAATTTAATTTAATAGCCCCAAACATCAAAGTTTTGGAAAAATGTTCAATGCTCAATTTTAGAAGAAAGCTTTTCACCATTCGTCAACGGAAAAATTAAACGTTTTAACGATATTTCGGACAGACTTACTAAAATTAATTTCATTCGGCATTCCCCCTTATCAGATATTGTTGTTTAGGCCCAAGTTTTATGTATTTTCTCCGCTCTTCCTCTTTATAATAATAATAATTATTATTATTTAAATCGGAACAACATAGGCACCAGTTTTGTTAGTAAACATCACATTTGTGTTTATGGAAGCAGCCTGAAATTTTGGACAAAATCGATCATATTGTTCGCAACACTCTTACATCCATTGTAAATGAGGCTTTGGAGGACCGCGCGTGGCTACAAGCCACACTACCCATTCGCTTTGGTGGGCTCGGCGTCCGCAAAATTACTAGTGTAAGCCTACCGGCGTTCCTATCCTCGGTCCACAGCACAGAAAAGTTAACCACACGAATCTTGATTACTGCTCAGGTTAACTCTGTAGTGCCGTGTTTGACCGATGCGGTGAACGCTTGGAAAGTGGCTTGTCCGAATACGGCAAGGTACAAAGATAATAATATATATCCACCTGCCCAGTTCCTAGACAACATATTACTAACATATGAGTCAGATAAAATGTACGAATAAAAATGTGTTTTATCTATAAAAAAAAAAAAAACAAGTAAACAAAACAAGTCTTACAAGCATCATGATAAAATCTTATTACAATATTCTCTTCCCTACTGGAATTATCAATTAGACCTATATTATATTTATATTTAAAGTGCCTGTTCACGCCGAGCCAAATTCCCATACTAAGTGGACAATGTCCTTTCCTAATCAACATTGAACCTTATGCTTTAGTGATAAAGTTGAAAATCGATTAAAGACAGACATATTGTAGTAGCTTGATGTGCTGGCGTCTGTACATAAAAGTAATGAGGAATGAGTTTTTGACTAAAACCAATCTATGAAAAATTTAGAAATATGGTTAAGAGTCATGCGCTGGATTTCAGACGAAAGTTCAGAGTAGGTGATAAACAATACCAGGGTTGGGTAATTTTGCAAAAAATAACACGTTCGTTCTCTGGCGTCTAAAGAAAAAATAAAAATGCAGTTTTGTTGTATATTCAAGTCTGTGAGAAAAGAAAAGTAGTGAAGAGCTTGAACACTTTACTTTCCCCAAAGTTCAGAACTTCGCCAAACTGCTACCTACCTTAAAAGTAATGAAGAGTTTGATCACTTTACTCTTCCGAAAGTTCAGAACTTCGCCAAACTCCTATCTCAAAAGTAGTGAAGAGTTTGATCACTTTACTCTTCTAGAAGTTTAGAACTTCGTCCAACTCCTATCATCAAGAGCTCTCCTACTAGAGTTACTCGGATACTCACAGCGAAACGCGTCCGTTCTAGTTTGTTTTTTGAGGATTTTGACCACGTTATATGTTACCTACAATTAACAATAAAAATAAAAATATACGAGTACTATCCTCCTGTGTGCTTATGAATAATTTGTGTGTTGTGTAAGATTAACTAGATTATGATTTACGGCGTTATCTGACAGGCTCACGTTCGAGGAGACGCACGAGCTGGTGGTGACCCCGGCCGTCGAGTTCATCTTGTCGTTTGCGTCGGTGAGTCCACTATACACGAACTTTAATGAATGCTATATCATTGCGAATTTTTTGTTGATTGTTCTTATTAAATGTGTAACACGAGCTCCTTGATATTTGTAGCACCCGGCACAGGGCGTGTTTCCGATCCGAGTGTGGGTGAAAGCCGACGGTGGCGACACTTCGCGGCCACTGCTCGTCACAGCGAGGCGCAGGATAGGTAAAAAAGATAGTATTTAATTTACCTAGCAAACAACTTAAGGTTTATGTCCTGAATAGATGCTTACTGCAGCCTCCAAGTTTATCCTAAGCAACCACTTAGTGTACGAGGTAGGAGGCCCTGTACCGGCTCCATCTTATCATCGTACTCCCCCACAGCTGGTTCTGTTCCGGTCACGGTGGATGGTATGGGTTACCTATTCATGTAAGGTCCGACATGATTATAGATTCAGTCTCTGCACACTCCACGCTGGTTGAGAGCTATTTTCCCATTGAACGCACGTTGTTCAATTCTCAGATCACGTCCAGGTCCTGAAGGACGTGCAAGTTGACGTCTGAGGAACAGCTATAGGTTCATATGTTACCGGTTTACCTATGAGTAAACTATGTACCTACGAGGGCGGGTCAATAAGTCCGTGACTTTTTGAATGAAACACAAGATATTGTATAAACAATATCAGGTCGGCGGAAAAATATTGCACAAGAAATAAAATTGTAAATTACTAGAATTTTCCGGAATATTTAGTATTGATCTGGGATACGTAAGAATGTAGTAGAAGGTTCACGAAGCTATCACATCAAGGGTATATAAAGGCGCGCTAGTGAGAATTTGGTTAGTTTGTGAAAATGATTAGTGAACATCAACTTCGAAAGATCATCTTTTACGAGTGGCGTCAGGGACACAACGAGATTGTGGCTACCGCTAACATCACCAAAGCGTTCGGTGAGGGTGTTGTATCGCGATGGAAGATAAGCCGCTGGTTTGCTCGCTTTGCATCGGGAGATATAACTCTTGAAGATCACGAGCGATCTGGGCGACCATCCACCTTCGACGATGAGGAATTACTCCGCTGTTTAAAGGCTAATGCAGAAATAAATACGCGTGATTTGGCAGAGACTCTTAGCTGTCATCATTCGACCATCGAGGCTCATTTAGTTACACGAACTCGGCTATCGTAAAGTAGTGGCACGACGGATTCAACTAACTGACAGTCATCGTCAAGTCAGAGTTAGTTTGTTGAAGATCTGGTAACCGGCGATGAGAGCTGGATTCTGTATGATAACAACACGCGGCACGCCCTCTGGCTTCCTTACGACGCAGAGCCACCAACACAGCCAAAGCCGAACCGTCACTCACGCAAGCATCTTCTCTCCGTATGGTGGGATTCGAAGTGCCCACTTTATTACGAGCTTCTTCCTGCGTGAAGGACGATTACGACTTCCATTTATACTGAACAGCTTCAGAAACTGGCTGACGCAATAAGAGGAAAACGACCGAGACGTGTAAATGTTCACTTACTCCATGATAATGCGCGACCTCATGTAGCTACGGAGGTTCGATAAAAATCGTAGAGCTTGGATGGCACCCGATTGCCCACCCACCGTACTCAGAGGATCCCGCGGCATCCGACTATCACTTGTTCAGACCACTAAAGCTTTATTTGCGTGAGAAAAAATTTCAAAACTACGAAGACCTCTAAAATGGCAGTGGACAATTTCTTTTCTGCACAGCCTCCGGAGTGGTTTTTTCCACAAAAACTAATGCTTAATGAGTACACGAAATTCACTTTTTTTCATTTTCTTCTCAAAACACGCGGTAGTCTGCTATCAGTGGCTTTCAAACTCAAACTAAACTAAACGATGCAGTTTGTTCAAATTTCGTCAGGAGTCAACTGACAGTTGCTTGTTGACAGGAGCAGTTTTGTCTTTTCAGTTAAGAGGCGGGAAATTTAAAAAAATCACGGACTTATTGACCCGCCCTCGTATGTAATGTTAATTAACTACTTTGCATACCTACTATTGTATAGAATCAAGTATTTTCTAACTGAACAGACAGCTGTGCTTCTGGCGAGTTGGTTGCGCCACTTCTTCTTCCCAGCGAAAGCACTAGGAAGTGGGGCGGGCGTTTTGCAGGAATGACTTGACTAATTTTTTATGGATTAGTCTGTAAAACACAAAACACTCCTTTTACAACGTGTAACGTCAAATGCGCAAAACCTCATACACCCCAACTGATTTTTAATTCAACGGACCTAATTCAGGGAGAAAACAAGTAATTAAAAAAATTGTAAAGGTTTTATGTGCTGTTTTCGTTTTACTGGCCATTCTGATCGTTTCTTGCGTCTGCGACTACGCTTTATCGAGGGAGGAGTCCTCACCGGTCCGCTGCGCCGCACTTGACATTATTATTAACTATTTACGCTCATATAGAACATAGGTTATCTTTGAACAGTGATTTAAATGTTCCCATCACACTTTTCCAGGCTTTGGAAAAAAGTTTCGCCAACATTCTCACCATTCCTCAATATTGAATGTTTGTGTACAAAAACGCCATAGTCGCGAAATTCGCGCGCACGCGCCGCCTTGGTAACGGGATAAAACAATTACACCTGTGACGCATGTGCCGGCACCGCTCAGACTGAACTAAACATAGCCACTGTCACGTATTTCGCACGGCCGCCTCCGTGCAGATCGTCATTTCTCTTTTTAACCCTTAGGTTACGTTTAAGTTAAAAAAAGATAGATAGCATTATTGTTTACTTCAAATTGTCTTACTCATGGTACTGTATGGAAGATTCGTTTTTGAAAATTTAAATTGGGCGACAACAGTTTGTGTTTGTTTACCTATTTTGGCGGGTTTCCGCATGTGATGGCTTGCTTGAACGAGTAATAAATAGACACGGCAACGTTTTTAATGAAGATTTTTTTGAAAAATGTGACCTATATTAAAAAGTGGTTCAATTGATCCAGCTCGTTATTCTGATCAAACTATTTTCAGGTTTTGTGCATTTAACTTTATACGTTGTATAACAGACTACCTACTTTGACTTCAATACAAACTCATCGTCTGTTAGTAGAATGGGACCTTAATGTCGCGAGATTTATCTGTCAACACGCTTATTTGTCCATCGCCGGAAAATTCTAGTATTTCAGTGCGATTCTCTAACCATCTCACCGTGAAAACTTAGGTGAAGTGAGCGTGGAGTGAGTTGTCAGTGTCATCTCACCTGAGACTAGGGATTGAGCAAACATACATTTACAATCTTAATCGAGATTTTAATACCTAATATTTTTAATGCTAATTCTATTGATCATTTTATATAATTTCACAGATGGGTCAAACACAAAATATGTAATTCATCATTTCCAAAAAATAAAACCTCACATACGAGTTTGAAAATCAACCTTTATTCGTGTAACAGTCTCTTATAATTCTTAATAATATCGATATAGATCAGTCTTACATATTCTTTCGAAAAATAACAATTTTCATTTTTATAAGGCCACAGAAAAGACCTAATTGTCTACAGATAAGAACATACACCTTAGTATGTCATCACATTTTATGATTTGTTTACAGAACTTAATTTATAATGATCAAAATAAAAACACGTTCGTTACATGACAGAATAAAGTTTGAAAATTCAAGTATTTTAGAAAAGAAGAAATGATAAAAAATTGCTCACAGAACGGACATCTTTCCTGTAGAAATTCCAATAAATTATACTTTCTTGCGCCTTCATAAACTTTCTTTGAGAAACTTTATTTTCTCTATTACAAGATCGAATAGCTCTCATACGGTACTTTGCCATTTTAGTTTCAATCACAAGTATTTTTTTTTTAGGTACTTATTCTCGATTCTTTATTTTCACGCGTTGCATTTCACAATAGCATTCCCAACATTAATACGCAAACATGAAGGACTCGACGGTGGAGTATTCTGCTCAGCGAAATGCAAAGCATTTTTACTATTTTTTTCCTTCTGACGTCTTAATTTGGTCTTTTCCTTCCATATTTTTCTGATTTGTCGTTGTTATCTAGGGGTGCATCTTTAATAGTTTTAATTTTGCCTTATTCTTTTTTTCGTCGATATCTTTCCCTGTCCTGTCTTCTTCTTTCTTCTAATGCTGCTTCATCCATTTTGGCATGTACAAGACGTATACCGAGCTTCTTTTGATGACGGCTGCGCCTTTTTTTGTCTTCCTCAGAAAGCTGAATCCTATTTGTACTTGCCCGTGGCATCGTAACTGTAACAATATTTACATCATTTCCACACATTTTAAGGATCCATGCTTCCAGTCACACGAATGTCTTTTACAGAGAAAAAGATGTTTCAGCCAGAGTGAAACTTATTTTACGCCTCTTCTGTAGACAACAGCATTTCCTGTACACACATGCATCTACAGGAAAGATGTCTACAGGAAAGACATAATGTAAAAGAAAAAAGATATCTTAAAATATTTTGAGATTAGAATGAAACCATGTTGGATTTTGCAAACCTATCCCTAATGCACATAAAAGCTTACGATTTATATAATTTTTGATTATCTACTTACCAATATATACGTAACACAGAAAAGATCTTTAAAACACGACCAAAATCTTGTGTATCCTTTATTAGCAGTATTTTTTCACCGAAGCAGACGCCATTTAAGAAAATTACGAACGAATGAGCGACATTTGAAGCAGTGATGCCAACATAACCCAAAAAATATATTAGGTGTGTTCGAAATATTTAAAATTGTGTGAGTTTTACGTGTCTACAGTAGAAGACTACAAATATTAGAACAATATGTTTATATGTTTTTATTCGTAAATATGGACTGCTGATTTTTTGATCTACGCTTATATGAAAAGTTGTTTATTTTTTACGTACATTCACATTAAAAGAATGTATTTATTGTTCTTGAAATATTTTTAAACATTTATCAAACTGAGGTGCTAAGCATCCGAACAGTCTACAGTAGGAGACATTTTGCTATAAACGAAATCAGAAAATTAATAAATTTATTCTTATAAATAAAATAAGATCAAATATAGTATGCCGACAACTTAATCTTAAGTAATAAAAACACAAACATGCTCTAATAATGTACACCTGGAATTTATGTAACCTGAACACTTTTTCACGCGTTTTTGTTTGACCCAGATAGTAATTTAGTCGCCAAAACCATACTATTTTGTGGGTGCCTGGCTGACGGACCATAGAATTTAATCCCACGTAGTTTGTATGGCGTGATCACTTCACGAAATGTCGTGAATCAGGTCTATAGTCTAGGAAAAAAAAGAAAAAGAGAACAATCATTGAGATTCTGACTAAGTTTCTGTTTCTTTTGTTGTTATTTCTTTTTTTATGTTCTGCTATTTTATTTTAAAACCCAATAAAATAGTAATGTTTTGACAACTAAAATACTAGCTTTGAAATTATAACAGACAAAAAAATCAATAGAATTAGCATAATTTTTCTTATTAAAATCTCTATTATGATTGTAAATGTATGCTTAGTCAATCGCTATCATCAGTGGGATGACACTGACAGCTCACTCCGCGCCAGTTTTCACGGTGAGATTTTTACAGAATCGACTGGCTGATAGGCAGTGTCGGGCCGAAAAGTTTCAATCGCCTGGGGTGATTGATTCGTAATAGGTACGAGTAACTTGCACGGTATATTGAGAGTGAGGCGTGCGTGTGGGTGGCAGGTGCGTGGACGTGGCAGCTGCCGTACCGCTCGGGAGACGCCATCCTGTACGAGCTGGAGCGCACGCTGTGTCCCGACGACAGCGTCGACGCCGAAAAGCTCAACGATGACTGCGGTCAGTACCATACATCAAGGTGCGTACAAACTATGTAACATGTTATACAACATTTTTATATACTTAACAATTTTAAACAAAAGGCAAACAAGGTTACATAATGTGGAGTAATGTGGAGTAATGTGGACGTGTAATATAACACAAGTTATATGACAATGTTACATACTTTGTACGCGCTTGAAGGCATTATACACAATACAATACACTAGGAGTCAGATGCTCCACACTCCGCACACAATACCAGCGACGAGCTTACACGTGATGCTGTGAGTATATTGAGCAATTGGTTCGATTCCCGCAACGAAAAAGATATTATAATAGTACAGTCAGCAACAAAAGTCCATGAACAGATAATAATTTACAAAACACCTGAACACTAAAACGGACCATAAATCACTTAACAGAATAGAGTACGAAATAAGGTTATCATTTCAATGTTATGAAAATGCTAAGCATTAACATGTTATAAGTCGCTAAACATCATAACAGCATAAGTCTATAACTACATATACTGTACAACATGTCCCAGAATTAACGCACAACCTCTTAAGGGGTCATTGTACTCATCATTATGAACAACTTTTACTATGGGATCAAACCTGAAATCGCGAAAAAAAAATCAGCTGTTCCCTACATTTATGTTCGCATAACTCGTCAAAATGTAGGGAACGGCTGAATTTTTTTTCGCGATTTCAGTTTTGGTCCCATAGTAAAAGTTGTTCATAATGATGAGTACAATGACCCCTTGTGAGGATGTGCGTTATTTAAGTTACAGCTTGTATATAAGTCTGTACTGTAACTATCATTTTGCCGTAAGTCGCTAAACATGTTATTTTTTTAACTTGTTGAATCTCATAACTGTGTGTATGCACAATACTAGAAAAAATGAAAATATATCATACTTTTAACTATCCCAAGGAGTACAATAGGTAAGTAAATATTTGATTATTACTTTTTCAAGTAAGTACCTACCATTATCTTACCTTTTTATTATTATTACAAGCTTTTACCAAACATTTGTAGGTATGTGGGTGGGTTGGTAATGTTGGTATGTGTATTAAGTTAAAATATTGCAAGTAAGATTTGAACCACTTCCCGATGTCTGATTGAGTTGAAATTTTCTATACCTTCGTAAGTTCGGTGACAATGCAATAATAATAACATATAACCTGACGCTGCAGCTAGGATTGTCTCCTCACTAGGAAACTCTTCAACGGTTAGTAGCACGGTCACGAAATTTTGTATTATTAAAAACAACTGAGTCTATGGATTGAAACTAGACTTTCAGGATGCCTAAGTGAAGTACTGAAGAAAAATCCAGGTAACAGGGAACACAACTTTATTCTTCCACTCAACCTTCTCGTCCCAATAACTCGAGTCAGAATGTTTAACCGACCTTTTCCTACCTACCAGGTTTCTGATAATTTGCGCGGTAAAATCGAGTTCTGTGATTGGTTAACTATTTAATGTCTTCAACCTATCACAGATGACAATGTGCTGGCCTCTGAGCAGTTAACCAATCAGAAGCATCCAATGACCAATTAACAAATTATTGTTGCCAGCACAAAATATTTTAATCAAATAGTTACTGGCCTGGAAACTAGTCTTTTTGCGTTTAAATGTAAATAAATAAAAATGTAAATTAGCGAACCCTAACAATCGACCATCCTGATATCGTGTGCGTCCCTGCGCACGGTACCGAGTGGAACCCTAACAATTGGAATTAGTTCAGTTAAACACAACTTCACATTCCATGAACACAACATTTCAAAATCAATTCAAATTATATTTATTGATTTATTTATTCAAACTTTATGCACAAGTAAAAAAAGTACTGTACAAAGGCGGACTTAATGCCTGAGGCATTTTCTACCAGTCAACCTTAAGGTGATGCAAAAAACAAAATATGGTAGGTGCAATATGCAGAATAGATAGCTATATATGCTGTAGTGTATGTAGATATCAATATATCACGCTACAAACCGATATCAGTATTGTGACGCTGCCTCGGGCGCAGACGTCGTTCGGTTATAAATACCGGTCCGAATGGTGGGGGCGGGAGTCGTGGTCGGACTGTCAGCCTGTGCGGTAGTGCTTTAGCGAGTCAACTATTACTGTTGTAAAATAACCATATTTTACGTATGCTAATAGCTATTATATGCTAATATCATAATTAAAATTCAAGCCTATATAGTGAATATCTGTATATATAAAGATTATGTGTCACGTTGTTTGTCCGCGATGGACTCCTAAACTACTGAACCGATTTTAAATTTGATTTGCACACCGTGTGCAATTTGATCCAAATTGAAAAATAGGATAGCTTACATCTCAATAATTTACAGTCGCAATATTATTTTATTGCAAATTATTTGTCTAAATTATCTGTTAGCTCCAAACGATTATAACAGAGGGCGACATCTGTTGACTGGATTGAGTAAGTATTCAATAGATGGCGCTATGTTAAAAATACAAACATCTATACATCTATACATATAAATAAAATTGGAGTGTCTGTTTGTAATATTGAAATAACCGTTTTTTAATAAATGCATATGAATATACAACGTGTAACGTTAAATGCGCAAAACCTGAAAATAGTTTGATCAGAATAACGAGCAGAATTAATTGAAGCACTTTTTAATATAGGTCACATTTTTCAAAAAATCTTCATTAAAAACGTTGCCGTGTCTATTTATTAATAGGTCAAGCAAGCCAATGACAGCGCGGCGCAGCGGCCCGGTGACGACTCCTCCCTCGATAAAGCGTCGTCGCAGACGCAAGAAACGATCAGAATTACCAGTAAAACTGAAACAGCACATAAAACCTTTACAATTTTTTTAATGACTTATTTTCTCTCTGAAATAGTTCAATTGAATTAAAAATCAGTTGAGGTGTCTGAGGTTTTGCGCATTTAACGTTACACGTTGTATATACGGTACATACACCAAAATAACATTTACAATTTTTGTATATCTGTCTGTCTGTTTGTTCCAGCTAATCTCTGAAATGGCTGGACCGATTTTGACGGGACTTTTATTGGCAGGTAGCTGATGTAATAAGGAGTAAAAAATATTTTATTTTAGAAAAATAAAGTAATCTTGCAATGTCCAAGTACTGTCCAGTACCGCGCGCAGCTCACGCGCATGCCACCACTGTGCCGTCACGTCGGGCACCTCCTATCACTTCTCCCATCAACGAATCTATATCAAAAAGGCTGCCTGTCGCGCGGGCTCAGGAGTGCCAGACCGTCTCGTGCTCATCTTACGAGATTTTCTGTCGGATTGTACCTTCCGCTACCGCGTCGAGGGTGCACTCTCCTCCCCTCACCCCATCCGTGCCGGAGTCCCCCAGGGATCCGTGTTATCCCCCCTCATGTTCACCCTATTCACCAGTGACATTCCCAATAGTAAAAAGGCTCAGTTGGCTCTATTCGCCGACGACACTGCCATTTACTATACGGGTCGCTGTCAGGGCTCTTTTGCTCACACTCTCCAGACCTCCGCAAGCGTCTTAGGCGCTTGGTTCCGGAAATGGAGAATCGAGGTCAACCCCGATAAGAGTCAGGCGGTTCTCTTCTCGAAACCTCGTCGACTCGCCTCCCCCCTCCCCAGTCCGATCACTATGTATGGCAAGCCGATCCCTTGGGGGAAGCAAGCCAAATACTTAGGTGTTATCCTCGACCACCACCTTACTTTCAGAGAGCACATAAAGACGGCTCGTTCGCGCGCCTCTTTCGCTCTCAGTAGGCTCCACTTCTTACTGACCGCCCGCAGCAAATGGTCACTCAATTGCAAATTGCGCCTCTACACCGCGGTCATCCGTCCCATCATGACGTATGCTTGCGTAGTCTTCGCACACGCTAAGCCTTTCCGTTTCCTCAGAAAGGTCACGGGAGCCCCCTTCTATGTCCGCAATGAGAGTCTGCACTTAGATCTCAGAATACCCACCATCCAGCAGTTCATGAAACGCCTTTCCAAGCGCGTTTTTGATTCTGCTATAAAGCACCCCAATCCCCTTATTGCGGCGGCCGCCCGATACACTCTCTCTCGCATAAGTAGGATTCGCCGACCAAGACATACTCTCACTATCCCCGACGACGCTACGACCCTCCTACAGGAGAGCAGTAAAGCCACCAGCACTCTCACAAAACACAAGTCCCGACAGCCGTCCTTCCGTCCTCGCCGTCGAGGCCCGTCGCAACTCCCCATACCATGTCCGCCCCAACCCTTGCTCAAGCCAGCCCACGCCGCTGAGCCTGTAGTTCCAAATTCGCCCATAAATAATTCCGATCCAGCCTGTCCCTTGCTGCCCTCTCCCAGCGACGCCCTAAGCCGAGGTCCGTACCCCACAGGGGGTGCCCTTAACGTGTAGTCGCTTAGTTTTTAAGTTTTTTAAGCCCTGGCTGGAGGCCTTAATTCATTGAGGCATCCACAGGCAAGGTTAAGCAGTCGACAACCTCATAGGTTGAACTGCGAGATGCAATACAAAAAAAAAAAAACGCGCGGGTTCAGAACGCGCGAGCGGGCTATTGCTGACGGATGTGTCTCAACGACTTCATTTAGAAATTGATGATTTCCAGTGCTTATATCATAATTTTGATTGATAGGTATCTTTTATAATACGTAATAACATTGCACCCGTGTGAAGCTGGGGCGAGCCGCTAGTCCATTTATAAATTTATTTAACTCATTTATAAAAAACTAACTAAAGTCGAAGTACTCGTCCGCATCGCTGTCATCCGGAAACGTGCCCAGAAGACTGGCAGCATTGCCACGTTGAATGGCAATGCTAATTCTTTGGCCAAAGAACGATCCAGCCCTCTGGTCACGTGAAGTGTCGATTAGCCGGCGAGAAATTTCATTAACAAGTAGACGCGCACTCGGGCCCCATGACCCGAGCGTTTCGACCCCAAAGCTGTGGTTACCCATAAGGTTACAGTATTGGCGCCGCTTGAGGACCTCAGCAGCCGCAGCAGCGGCGCCAGCACAGCCCGCCGTGCTAAGAGCATGGGACGGCGCAAGGGTATCGACACAGGTTGTGTCCCACACCAGAGGCCTACCCACCTTACAAGGCAACAACGTCATGCCGTCTGGTCTCTTCCCATCGTCACGTACCAATCCGTTTGGTTCTAATACCGCTGGTACGCCGGCGGTGACAAGGGCTCGACGATATGCCCGAGACTGTCGACAGCTTCACCGCAGTGGCATCGATGCGGAGCAACACAAGGCGCGCCCAAGCGGAGACACGTAGTGAGCCGAAACGATGAGGCATCCATCATAGTGCCTATGGTGGATGACGGGAGCGCCTGAAGCCACAAGCCTGACTCCCATTCTGCCACAGCCAGCAGACGGGCACGCTCAACAGTATTACGTGACGTGTTTAAAAGGTTATTCCGTGTAATACTGCAGAGTGGCACGTCCCACCGTTACTGGGAGGACGGGTTGTCGGGCAAAACCGTATTGGGACAAGCCATTTTCCAAGCGTTCAACGCATCAGTCAAACACGGTACTTCAAAATCGACCAGTGAGGAAGATAAAATGTTCCTGGTTAATTTATCGGTACTGTGGACCGAGGAGAGGAAGGCCGGTAAACTTATACTTGAAATTTTGCGGACGCCGAGACCACCCAGGCGAATGGGCAGTGTGGCTGGCTGCCACTCTCGGTCGTCTAGGGCCACATTTAGGATAGAAGCTAGTGTGTTTCTAATAATTTGGTCTACTTTTTCTAAAAGTTGTGGATCTTTCCAAAGATGACAGGAGTGCAGGCAATATGTAAATTTTGGCCCAAAAGTAGAGTTAGTTAGTAGCAAAAATAAAATAGTTTAGTTTTTTAATTAAGTACTTGCATTAATGTTGTACTAATTCATTAATAATGATTAAATTTATATTTTTGATGTAAAAAAAACTTATTTATTGACTATTTCGAAGTTATACAAATTATATTATTATTTACAAATTTACTTTACCTCATTGACTGTTTAGAAATTTATAAAATAGTACACCTAAAAATACTATACCTACTTATAATAATACGTGATATAAATTGAAACTTGTGGAGCTGTTTGCTCTTTTATTTATTACTTAAAGCTATTTCCTATTTACTTTATACACGGAAACTAAGATGAGTAATACACGTACCTATTTGAATTCAGTGAACCATACCTACGTATTCACAAATTATACTAAATCAGTTATTAGTCTACTGTTTACTAATTTTAAATAAATAATCTGATCTAATGGTTTGTATGTACAAATTAAATTAACCCTTTATGACCTATTTCTACATATCTAATACCTATTTACAAAATCGTTTAGCTTATAAGTATGTACTGACTTCTACGGAAGAGCAACTTCAATTTAATCATAGGCGAGATGTTCAAATCACAACAATCGATTAGTTGTGTTTAATCAATTGAAGAATTCAGGTCCCAATGATCGTTTAATCGGGAAACCTGGTGATCGACGATCGATTAGACGATATACTTCAAAGATTACCTCGACGATCGATTAATCGAGGGAGCCTTTGCTAACCTTTCGCTCAAGCTGATCGATTAAGCTTGTACAGACGCCAGCACATCAAGCTACCCGAAACTGTCAGATTTTCCCAATCAACTTTGAACCTTATGCTTTAGCGATAAAGTTGAAAATCTATTAAAGAAATCTGACAGATTGTAGTAGCTTGATGTGCTGGCGTCTGTACATACAACAGGAGCAAGACGAACGAGTAGCTCTGGCACGTGGATCCAAGGTATCATGCGATCCGCAGCAACAGTCGTTGGACGCTTGCCTTGTGTACTACTTAGGTAGTACACCAGGTACTGGAGCTACTACATATCGATCAGTACCCAAGACCTTTGTAACCCGATAGGAACTGATATACGACGGCAGGAGTTTCTTACTCTGCCCCTCATTATTACAGCAAGTTTCAGTAATTTTAACAAGGTCGCCTTCCGCGTAGCAGCGTAGCGCGCAGGTTTCCTAACCTTATCATAATACATTTTTTGCTTGATCTGCTCACTGTCTATCCTACTTTTAACTTCCTCGCGTATAGTGGTTAAAACAGTGGATTCGCCAGTTTCATCGGAAATCTCATTAAGGATTTGCCGAAACATTCATAGAGGTATAAAACATCACCTCGGCTGGTGTTCTGCCGGTCGTTTTTTGGATAATGTTGTTTAGTCCCCACGCAATCCTTCCTAAATGGCAATCCCATTCTTTCTCGCCATATTTCACGCTTAAAGCCTTCATAGAGCCGCAAATTGTGCGATTATACCGCTCGACTTGACCGTTCGATCGGGGACTAGAGACAGTATTCAGGATATGTTTAATGCCCTCGTCTAGACAAAATCTTTTGAACATATGCGAAGTGAAGCAGCTGCCGCGGTCACTCACGAGGTGATCAGGAGTTGTAAATATCCTGAATATGTCTTCTAACACCCTTATTACGTTCTGGGTGTGCGTGTTCTGAACCGGTCTGACAAAACAAAACTTTGTAAAAGCGTCAACTACTACTAATAGGTAAGAAAAACCACGCTTAGATTTCACGAGGGGTCCGAGATGGTCAATGTGTAGTGTGTGAAAAGGTACCTCCACTTTCGTTGTAGGGTGAAGAAGACCTTCTCTACCACTTTGATTATTTTTAGCGAATGCACATTCAATACAGGCGCTCCTGTATTTTTTTAACAAATCGTGTCATTTTTGGAAACCAATAGCTTTTTTTTAATCGTTCCAAAGTCTTTTCAATCCCAAAATGACCGATATCGTCATGATTCATCCGACATAATTGCCATCTCGCACCCTTCGGTACTACCCAGCGCACATCTCCTTTGTCTTCATCTACACAACGAAATAACTTGTTGTCCTTAACGACGTAGTTCTTCTTAATATATTAGGTCATCCCACTTCCAGTGTCATATTTTTTATTTCCAATATTTATGTATTGCGCAATGGTATTGTTACGGGTCCATCATGTATTAAATGAAACGAGGTAAATTGGTTAATCTATGCCCATATATTTTCACCTCGCAGAACTTAAATTAAAGGTACCTAAACTTAAAACCTAACTAGACTTAACCTAAACCTAATCTAATTTGGACGCCAGGAGAGTTATGTTTCCGGTGAACCCTGCCAACACCTCTGCCCGCTAGCTCGTATACTCAGGGACTTTGTAATATGTAATGTCCCAACTTAAAGGGCGTTGCGTGAAGCTATAACAATGACAACAAAATACTGGTAAATACCTAATAATAATACTCAATCAAACAAAAGGTGCTATTCCTTAAAACTAAGACTTACCCCTATTTGGATGACACAGATGCACAATCACTATTACTTTATAATATTAATATTTCTCGACTATGTCGGTAGATGATGGCTCACAATGACCTTATATATCTTTTGAACATACGTCCGTCCAATACCAGAGAAATGCCGCAAGTGCCCCACCAAACCCACACATGATGAATATATTTTCGAAATAGAGAAACAGTCAAAATAACCAAATTGACAAGAACAAAAAGAACTTGTGCGACTCGGAATCGAACTCAAGACTCCTCGTTTATAACTTACAACGGCGCCACAGCGTTAACCATTCGACCACGCGGTTACTTGTGAGTGTTGACGAAAACAAAGACTGAACCCTTCACACAATGTTAATGCCCTTTCGAACATGACAGTATGCAATAGTTAATACATGTGTTGTATTGTACAATCATGTTAGTTTAATTTGGTGTGTTGTATTGTCAAGACGTGCATTGATTTAAAATGGAAGATTTAAAAAAATCTATTAATGTAGTGGAGCAACGTATATTTCTAAAGTTTTGTGCTTTACTCAACTACTCTGGAGGAGTTGCGCACGACTTACTGGTAAAGTGTGTTGGTCGTAACGCCTTAAATAAAAGAACCGTACAGCGATGGCTTGAAATGTACAAACAAGGAAGAACCACAGCTGAAGATGAGCCGCGAGCACCTCGATCATTATAATCGACTAGATTAGAAGCAAGGGACAAAATCAAGGAAGCACTTCGTCAGTCACGTAGGGTCAGTGTCAGTGATCTCTCCACTCAACTTAACATTCCTCATTCCACTATACATAGAGTACTCACGGAGGATTTATGTCTGGTCAATAAAAGTGCACTCTGAGCACGGATCAGAAGGAGTTTCGTTATGAAACTGCGCGTAGCCATTTATCGTGGTATCGCCGCAAGAAAAATATACTTAATAGATTCATATGCCTTGATGAAACTTGGTTCGAATTTTATACTCCTCGTCAAAGACATCAGTCACGATGTTGGGTGGAACCGGGCACTTCAGCTGAACATTTACCACGTGCAGAGCTACATGAATGAAAAATACTACTAATAGTAGCTATGGATGTCAGAGGCATTGCTTTTTGGAGAACGTATGATGAAAATACAACTATGACTGGAGAGCAATATAAGTCATTTTTAGAAGAAAATATTCCTATTTGGGCAGACGAACATCATATAACGAGTCCTATAATTTTACATGATAACGCCAGACCGCACAAATCAAAAATAGTTCAGAATTTAATTGAAGATAAAGGATGGATTGAAATTATTCAGCCGCCATATTCCCCGGATATGAATCCTTGTGATTTCAATTGTTTTGGCCATGTGAAGAGGAAATTGTCGGGTACTCGATACAATAGCAAAAAAGAGGTAAGATATAAAACTAAAGAGCATTATTGATGAATTAAATGAAAGTGGTACTTTAAATGGTGTTCAAGATTTGCCAGCAGTCTGGGAGCGAGTGATTAATAGTAGTGGAGATTATTGATTAGTGTCACAAGGTTATATAGTATAGTAGTCAGTTTTTGTAAAATAATAATAATAATAATATATGACACTGGAAGTGGGATGACCTAATATTACAATCCTTTCTCATCTATATTAGGTACTATCCAAAATTTCCCTAATCCTCCTAAGTTCTGAATCTCCAAGTTGGAAGGTATGTAACCAGTCTTCGATTGAAATGGCCATAACGGTTGGAAGGTTATCAGAGTGATTCTCCTCGAACTCGACTACAGGATTACGGGATAGCGCATCAACATGTCCCATTTTTATGCCGGCTCTATATTCGATTGTATAATTAAATTCTTGCAATTGCAGCCACCAGCGCGCTATCCTAGGAATGAGATCCCGTTTGGTAAAAGTAGACCGAAGAGCGCTGCAATCTGTAACGATTTTAAAATCTTTCCCTAGCAAATAAATTCGAAACATTCGTAAGGACTGCTAATTTTTCCAATTCATAGGAATGGAAATTCTTCTCCTCCGGCGATGTTTGCCTGCTATAGTATGCAACCGGTCGCAGCGTGTTATCCGCTGAACTCTGAAGGAGTATATCTCCAATACCTATCCTACTCGCATCAGTATAGTAAATCTTTGACGAATTTCCGGAAGTAGCTTGCCAGCCCGAGGAATTGGCGAATATTGTGTATATTTTCAGGACGTGGAAAATGCATTACACTAGATATCTTTTTCTCCCCAGGCCTTACTCCTGCTGCTCCGATTTCATACCAGAGATAGTCGATTTTATCGCGCAGAAAATCACATTTCGATAAATACAAAGTAAGGTTCGCCTTTTCTAACAATTGCAATACGTCTTCAAAATTTGAGACATTCCGACGAGTCTTTCCCAAAAATTTGAATATCGTCCATATATGCGGTTGCCTTACAGAAACGAGCTGACCCTAGAATTGTATTCATCATGCGCTGAAATACAGCAGGCGCATTTGCCAGGCCGAACGGCATGCGATTAAACTCGTATTGGACTTCCAGTGTGACAAATGAGGTGAATCGTTACTTTGATCCGCGATTGATACCTGGTAGTAACCTGACGCGAGGTGTAATGAAATAAAACAGGCCTGACCAGAAAGGCGAGCTATATCATCCTCAATGATTGGCATTGGATATCTCTCCTTAAGAGTTACAGAATTCAGCATGTGGTAATCTACGCACATTCTAAGAGATCCATCTTTCTTGCGTACGAGCAGAATAAGACTAGCATAGTCGGAAGATGATTTGCGCACTATACAGCGTGTAACGGAAGGGGGGTATCAACCCTGAAGGAGGTGAATGTGCTCATGAAACTCAACAACTTTCCCCAAAGAACATAGGTCGAAATATGAAAAAAAAATTTGGCCCTCCCATAGTAAATCAATTAGCTGGTAGTCAGTTTTGTAAGGGAGGGCCAAATTTTTTTTTCATATTTCGACCTATGTTCTTTGGGGAAAGTTGTTGAGTTTCATGAGCACATTCACCTCCTTCAGGGTTAATACCCCCCTTCCGTTACACGCTGTATAACTATCTTTCCTGCGTCTAACATCTCATCTACCTTGTACGCACCTGCGAGCGCTCATGATGTGATAGTCGATACGGACGGGAAACAACGGGACGCTGACTGTTAAGCTCTATATTCATTTGGGCAACGTTAGTACAACCTAGATCCTTCAGGGATGACGCAAAACAATGTTTGTACTTTCTGAGCAAACCTAATAACTGTTTCCTAGTATCATCAGGTACCTTTTGACAAATACAAACCTGGTTTTTATCGAATTCATTACCGGCAGCACTCATCAGTTCAGGCGAGTCAACGACAACCCTGTTGACAAAATAGTCCTTTTCAGCTCGGCTAAAGACATTGTCCATTGGAATCAGACAGAAACCAGCATGGAGAAAAACAACTATATTCACACTGCCATTTGTCGAATTATAAAGTCCTCCGCAAACTGAAAATTGCTGATTGGGTTTTCTGCAATACTATTTTTCAGTAAAATACTGCCACTAATGGTAGAATCAACGCTGGCTCTGATCGAAACAGGTCCCCAAAATTTGACAGCTCCTAAAGTGCGTACCTTTGAAGAGTTTCCATCCTCAATGTCAACATTAGAAAAGGGCAATTTATTGCCGTTGTCGTAGAATTTCAATTCAGAAACATTTTTATAAGCAACTATATGGAGAAGTTCCGTGTAAGTTTGACCAATTAGTAAAGCCTTCTCCAAAAAGTCGTCACTCACAACCTTATAAATTACCTTGGCGTTGACATTGTCTAAGATATTCAAATCAAGCGACAACTCTCCAAGAGATTGCACAACATTATTACCGAAACCTTTCATTTGAGAGGGTGTGTTATCGTGAATCAAACCTAGCTCCTTGGTTACCAACTCCTTAATCAAAGTAACTTCGCTCCCAAAATCTATGAACCCCTGTAAAGGCACCCTATTAACAATAACCTCTTTTATGAATTTGGAGTTTGAGGTTTCAGTGCCCTTTTTGACAGAATCTATGCGCAATGTCTTCGAAATAGTAGCGCTAGAATTCGTCGGCTTTTCCCCTGGCTTGCTAAAACAGCCGGTCGATTCTGTAAGAATCTCACCGTGAAATCATAAATGAAGTGAGCACTTAATAGTGTTACTACTAATGACAGCTCACTTCACGCTAGCTTTCACGGTGAGATGGTTACATAATCGCAAGGCAGGTCTCTATCGTATGACCGAGTTTATTGCATCGTTGGCACTTCAAGAGAGGTTTAGAACAATGTAGGAAACTATGCCCCTTCCCCTTACAATTATAGCAGCCAATAGACTGACCCGGTCTAGCTATAAACTTTGGACCTTGGTTTTGGTTACTATTTTGATGTGTATTGTCTGCAATTTTATTACGAAAGTGGAAACGGTCCGCTGAAGGCTGATGAGTACCTCTATTGCTTACTAAGAACTGCAAGTTGGTTAGGGTGATTGCAACGTAATGCCGAAGCACTTGATCTAAGCGTCCTGTCACTCAAGCCGTGAATAATACAGTCCACGGCACGCTTTCCTACTATATCGCATTGATTCACGAGAGCAAGCTTTTCGTAATAATAAACTTCGATGGGCTCATTGAACTTGCTCTTCCTTTTCAGCATACCCTCCAAAGTCTGGCCGTAATTTTGTTCACAAGGAAATGCATTTATCAATTTATCTTGCCATCCTTTCCAGCTGAAAAGAATGGAATTACAATACAAATACAAATACAAAATGTTTATTTCTGTACCAACTAGTTTACATTAGTTTATGATTGGAGCCTCCTTTTAAGCATGATGATGCCAACGGAATTCAAGCTTTCGTACCACATTTTAGCCAGGCCTTGGAGTTTCTGCATTGCAAAATGAGTGGTAGTTCTGTCGTTCCAGCCATATACCGACGCACATTCGTTGAACTTTTTCAGCCATAATCAATACGTTGATTTTTAGTTGAAGGGTCAAAATTAGGTAATATATTTTGGTGGTCGATCTTTTGAGACGACTGTGCATTCTTGTTATGTGGCTGTGACGACAGATCATCTTTCAACAGTTTTAGAACACTAACAAGATCATTCTTAGAAAAAGATGGACTATGTGACCTTATACAACGTGTAACGTTAAATGCGCAAAACCTCAGACACCCCAACTGATTTTTGATTCAATTGACCTATTTCAGAGAGAAAATAAGTCATTAAAAAAATTGTAAAGGTTTTATGTGCTGTTTTAGTTTTACTGGCCATTCTGATCGTTTCTTGCGTCTGTGACGACGCTTTACCGAGGGAGGAGTCGTCACCGGGCCGCTGCGCCGCGGTGACATTGACTTGCTTGACCTATTAATAAATAGACTCGGCAACGTTTTTAATGAAGATTTTTTGAAAAATGTGACCTATATTAACCTCTCAAGGACCGCCATTATTTACGTCCACTATCCGTC
Organism: Eremobia ochroleuca; assembly: GCA_949629135.1. Lineage (NCBI taxonomy): Eukaryota > Metazoa > Arthropoda > Insecta > Lepidoptera > Noctuidae > Eremobia > Eremobia ochroleuca. The sequence goes on from OX451390.1 coordinate 22,469,880, forward strand.
AAGCCCCGCGAGCGGGCTCTTATCGTAAGCATAATCTGACCCCGGTCACAAAAACTGTTATTGCTCCGTTTCTGTTGCTTCTATTCACACACTAAACGGTGTCGGGTTGTTCAATGATGTGGCGATTAAATACAATGTAAACAAGATTCTGATTAGACTTCAAGAAATAAACATATCCTTTTGAAATCTGAGTACTTGCCGAATATAGTTATGTTGCTGTATTATGTTGATTTCTGACTAAACTATGTGATCAATTTACACGAAATTTTGGGAACTGACTCATGAATAGACTGGTAATCTAAAGATAATGTTATTTTACGAGTTCTGTATCCGATTCCTGCAATACTCAAACTCGAACTTCATTGGCGCGCGACGTAACCGCGAACACGAAATTTTTGTACTAACTTCACACTTTTTTTTTTAAATGTTGCCTACATTATTTTTAGTTTCTATCTTTGGCTAGTGTTGCCGCTGGCACAAATTGGTGCCACCATGCACCAATTTGTGCCAGCGGGGCTCAACAGTAATACTTGTTTACTGGCACGTTTTTGTGCCCCTGGGGTTCTAGAGGTTAAAAAGTGGTTCAATTAATTCTGCTCATTATTCTGATCAAACTATTTTCAGGTTTTGCGCATTTAACGTTACACGTTGTATATTCTTCACCATTGCTACGTTGCTCGGCACGTGGCTCTGCCCGACGCTCAGCTTCCCTTCGGCCGGAGGGCTCACGACGCTCGCTGGCATGTTGTGACGATGATCGACGACGGTCTTCCGTTGCACGAAGTCGTTTACGCTCTCGGCGTAATACCTGCTCCAGCATCTGAACCCTCTGCCGTCCCAGCAGTAAGTCTTGCTCATCTCGAGATCGATTCGGGCTGCGCATACGCAGGCCACTTCGACTTCGTGAGCGATCCCATCGACTAGGTGTTTCTAGTCTACGCCGACTGGAGTCTCGATTTGAGCGTTCTCTGCGCCCTGGTGGCTCGTCCATGATGTAACACTAGCAGCAAAAGAAGTTATGTTAATAACAATGACTAAAAATATGGTGAATAACACCATATTATTCGGTTTAATTATTGAAGGCTGAAAAATGCGTCATATCTCGGAAACGGTGCGTCCTACGCCAAAAATAATCAAATTTCCAATATTTCAGACACTGCAGGACACACACACACACACACACACAAAATATATAGGTATTAAAAAAAAAAAACAGTTGCAAAATACTGTAGGTCGCATTACAAAACAATAGAACCACTGTCTAAGTCTTAGACTACGTTAAGAGCTGCCGTTTAGATAGGTTTAAACACTGTTTATCTATAAACACTTGTTCAACACATGTTCGTTTTTCCGTAATACAACCGTTATGCTTTAAACTACCACTGATTTCAGTACCATCAGTCATCATCAGTATTAAGCAAATTTAAATTAAACATACAATAATTATAATAAACATTATAATGCAAACATAAAACATAGAAAGAAATATAATTCAGATTTAAATAATAAAAGCTATGGGCGTGTACTTACATTTTAAGTTTGACTGGCGTGTCACTTCTGATATATTAAAAACAACTGAGTCTATGGATTGAAACTAGACTTTCAGGATGCCTAAGTAAAGTACTGAAGAAAAATCCAGGTAACAGGGAACACAACTTTATTATTCCACTCAACCTTCTCGTCCCAATAGCTCGAGAAAGAATGTTCAACCGACCTTTTCCCACCTACCGGGTTTTTGATAATTTAATTAAATCGAGTTCTGTGATTGGTTAACGATTTAATGTCATCAACCAATCACAGATGACAATGTGCTGACCTCTGATCAGTTAACCAATCAGGAGCATCCAACGACCAACTGACAAATCAGTATTGCCAGCACAAAATATTTTAATCAAATAGCTACTGGCCTAGAAACTAGTATTTTTGCGTTAAATGTAATTAAATAAAAATGTAAATTAGCGAGCCCTAACAGTATGTTAGTTTCATTTTGATAATTCAACATGATCTTCACCATAAACTGCTGCTGCAGACAGGATAGTCCCCTAACGAGGGAACTCCTCAAGGGCTATAGTTTCGCTAGATCCGCAACCAGACGAAGTTATTGCCCCTGAGTTAACAGTAGGAACAAGTGTCTATCGGTTTGATTTACCGAAAAAAAAAAATTGGTAATGTCTCACGCTATTTGTACAGAAAATACCTCGAACAACACAACAAATGCGAAAAATTAAACTGTCGATAAGGGATCTGAACAACCTATAAATATGGGCAAAGATTCTGTATTCAGCCATTACAAGGATTTTAATGATGGTAACGTACAATTGGGTTTTATAATTATGCCTCCTGATAATTTGATCGCATTTGTTGAAGTGCTCGAGCAAAATGTTCGCGAATATTTCGATCTTGAAATAAATATTGTCAATGTTGGCAGCGAAATAGGTACTTAAACGTATTAAAGATTGTAGATGCCATGTGAGTGTTTCCCGTTAGATTACTTGAAAAAACTATATCGCTACCTTGGGGTACAAAGGTAGTAAAAGCCATAAACCCTTTATGGCCCCTTTGTACCCCAAGGTACGAGGGCTGCCTTTTAAGTCGTGTCGTTTGCACACCTACCGCAATTATTAAAAAAAAAAATATGGCTTTTTCATCTTTTTAAATTTAGAATTCGAAAACAAAAGAATGTTTTTTGATCGGTCGAATAGTTTTATTGTAGCGTCTATTCAAAGGTGATAAGCCGGTTGTAAAAATGGAAATATCAAAGGAAAATATGCGTGCGATAATTTTCTCCAACTTTCAAAGGGGATTAACGCGACTTCAGTGCTTTGAGGAGATCACTTCTGTGTTTAGTGATGCAGCACCATATCTTAGGACTGTAGAACGCTGTATTTAGAATTTCAACGTGGGCACTCTAGCTTCAGTGACAAGCTACGTGAAGGTCGTCCAAAAACCGCCATGACGCAATAGAATATCGACGCCGTGCGGGAGCTATTCGTCGAAGATCGTCATGTGACATACCGTGAAATAGAGGCAGCCGTGGGCATATCAGGGACTACTATCCAAAAAATCCTGCACGAAGGACTCGGCGTAAGAAAGTTGATCTCTCGTTGGATACCACATTTGCTTAGCGACGACCAAAAAGCAGCCCGTGTTAGATGGTGTCGCAAAACTCTGCAGCGATTCAACAGAGGAGAGTCACAACACGTTTATGATATGGTTAGTGGTGACGAGTCTTGGATATATGCTTACGATCCAGATTCCAAGCAGGAGTCAACTGTCTGGGTCTTCCAAGATGAGCCAAAACCGACCAAAGTCATACGCTCTCGGAGCACTTAAAAAAAATGGTTGCCTTGTTTGTGGCAAAGGGTGGTCACGTCGCCACTATTGTACTAGAAGATCTCATGGCGGTTAACGCTGACTGGTATACCACTGTTTGTTTGCCACAAGTCATCACTGAATTTCGAAAAAACAACTCAAGACATCGTATGATACTGCACCATGACAATGCAAGTTCGCACACCGCTCGCGATAAAAAGATGTTTTTGAGCACCCAAAATGTCGAAATTTTAGATCACCCGCCTTACAGCCCTGACTTGAGCCCTAAAGATTTTTTTACATTCCCCAAAATTAAGCAAAATCTTCGTGGTCAATGTTTCAGCTCCCCGAAGAAGCTGTTGATGCATACAAATCGGCCATTTTGACTACCCCCACTTCGGAGTGAAATAAATGTTTTAAAAAGTGGTTCGAACGCATGCAAAAGTTTATTAAATATCGCGCAAAACAATAAATGTTAATAATCTATTAGATCGTCTATACTTATTTCAAACGACAGAACTTAAAAGGCAGCCCTCGTAGAGATATGTTAGATTCAGAATTTACGCACCGGTAAAAGACACAATAAATGATTAAAAAACCAAAATTACTTATAAAAAGTAAATTATTAGAGTAAGTAATTTGTAAAGGATTCTATCACACTGAATCATAAAACTATTTAACAAATATTTTGTTTAATTTGTCCTAACCTATTGTGACAACCCTACCAAAATAGGTAACAACTTTGCACGTTCTTAAGAAGCTTTGTCTCTGTTCCGTTTATCTACTCATGTGGTTTCAACGCCGTTTCATTTATTGTTTAGTTTATTTTTTAAACAAGCTTTTATTTAAATGCGCTAAAAAGTATAACACAAACTTTTCCTTTAAAACTTTTACTACTAACTTATAACGTCATTAACTTATTACACAATTCATATGATATAAAAGCTTGTCGCGAGATATATCTATGTAGATAAACAAGTAAATTAAATAACTCGATCCGATAAGATAAGATAAGATATTTATTTGTAGAAACATGAGTATACATACACGGCATGCAGGTTGTTCATCAACAAAAAAGATCCGTCATGTTCGGCCTTTGTGGCATACAAATATATAGCTAAACATTATTAAATTTGCACGTATACTAAAAATTAAATTTAAACATTAAATTTGAATTAAATTGTCCTATAGTCTAATTATAAATTGTAAATATCATAAAATGTCAGTAAATATTTGTTAAATTTGTAATATTACATTTTGTCATTTAAAAATTCTAAAATACTGTAGTATGCTTTCCCAACTAGATATAATTTTAGCTGCTTTTTTAGTATGTGTGCGCTTAATTTAAATTGTTTAAATTTTCAAACAAAGTAAATACGAGTACTAAAATCTCGCCACAAGCTTTTATATCATATGAATTGTGTAATGACGTTATAAGTTAATAGTAAAAGTTTTAAAGAAAAAAAAATATTTTATTATATTTAGCGCATTTAAATAAAAGCTTGTTTTAAAAAAAGTTGTATTACTCTTAATTTATTTTTTACTTTTTAGTTACAAAAAGATTTTGGTGACCTCAATAAATAAAAATAACAATCATCATCTGCCTAGCCTTTTCCCAACTATGTTGGGGTCGGCTTCCAGTCTAACCGGATGCAGCTGAATACCAGTATTTTACATGGAACGACTGCCTATCTGACCTCCACAACCCAGTTACTGGGTAATACGATACCCCTAGATAAGACTGGTTGTCAGATTTTCGGGCTTCTGACACCCGTAACGACTGTCAAAGATGTACGAATGACAGCCGGAACCAACGGCTTAACGTGATTTCCGAGGCACGGAGGGGTCTCGGTATGTAAAGATGGTCACCCATCCACAGACCAACCGCGGTAAGTGTAGCTTAACCTGATCGATCGACCTGTGCGGCTGTTATTATTTAGCCACGGGCCCCTCTATAGTAAAAATAACAATAATAATAACATTTTCGGGGCAATTACAATAACTTCTGTATACAGGGCTATTATGAAACCCTTAGCTATTTTAACAGAACCTCATCTAAAATAAACATATTATTTGCTCATTTTATTTTTATTGGTTAATGATTAACAAAAAAGCAATAAATACTTCTCAAAGTTATCTAACAAAATAGCGAACTTTATTGTCAACGCTCGCCACTTCGCAATGGTACCTACAGCGGTCACTGACCGAGCGCCCAGCAGGCGATCGTACTTTTGCCGTAAGCCGAGCAATTATGTTACGTACATGATTGTCATAAGGTGCAATTTTTCCTTCATACTTTTACGGGCTTAGGACCGTCAAAATACGAAATTATTTTTCGCTGTATTCAGGCGTATTTAAAAAATTGGAATCACCTTATGTACAATAATTAATAATGAATAAAAATCAAAATAAAACGAAAATAAAAAAGTCAATTAAACATACTGCAATAATTGCTCGAAGTGGAGTCCGTTTCTCTCTAGACACAATCTTGCACGTTTAATTTGGTTTGAGCGCAGTCTATCGAGCACTACACTGTTACTTTTAACTGTGTCAAATGCATTAATAATTTTCAGTTTTAGTTGCTCTACACTATGCACTTCATCGCGATACACAAGACGTTTAATCTCACCCCACAAATAAAAATCACAGGGCGTGAAGTCCGGTGACCTAGGAGGCCAAGCTACGGGTCCGCCGCGGCCTATCCACCTTTCTCCATATTCACTGTCGAAGTACTCTCGCACAACGCGGGTGTAATGCGGAGGTGCACCGTCTTGTTGGTAGAAAAAATTACGTAAATACAGGAGAGGCACGTCTTCTAAAAACTCAGATATTACGCCCCGCAACATATCAAGGTAGGTGCCTCCAGTCAGGTGTCCTTCAATAAAATAAGGTCCAATAATGGTTCTACCAATTATGCCCGCCCACACATTAGCACTAAATCGTACTTGATGGTGGTGTTCGCGAATCACATGTGGGTTTCGGAATGACCACCAGTGCTCGTTGTGTTGGTTGTACAGTCCAATCCTAGTGAAAAGCGCTTCATCAGTCCACAAAATGTTGACGTTTTGATTTTGTAACAACCATTCACAGAAATTACGGCGTTGTTGCGCATCGGCTTCATTTAATTGTTGAACCCTCTGATAGTGGTGTGGATGTAGACTAGCCCTGTTCAGAATCTTCCAAACTGTCGGCTGGCTCAAATTAAAAACACGTGCGGCATCGTTGGTACTTGCTCTCGGATTTCGCTCGAAGTAGTTAAAGGTGACGTCTTCTTGTCCGATTGTGATTATGGGTGAACGACCAGAACCGCGGGCGTGTGTCGGCACTGTAAACTGACCATAATCTAGGAGATGTTGGTTTGCCGCAAGAATTGTGTTACGGTGAGGAACCGTTGGATTCGGAAGTCCTTGGGCACGTAACCGAGGGATACTTTCCGACTCGTAGCGCCTTCGAGCTGCATAGAGACTTTCACCACTTTCTATGTAGGCTCTCACCATTTCGTAATATTCCCGATGACTGTACATTTTCGAGTTTTTATAACGGGCGCGTGCCTGCGCGCGATTCCCTAATGGCGACGTACGCGCACGAAACACAACTGTTTATTGCGCAGTGCGCGGTTAAGATCGCCTGGCACCACCCCCGCCCTTATGCGCGCCCCTCGCACCCCTCGCATTGTTTGCGAGGAGCGAACCTTTTTTTTTAGCCTTTTTACCGTTTCTGTGTAGTAGTGTGTGTAGGCGATTGCGCAATTACAACCCGTGCGTGCAGCCACCCTCCCGCTTCCCCGCTCCGTGGCCCGCGTTCTCCTTGAGCGTTTAGTAGGTAGCATAAGGGAACGTAAGGTCATTCACTTTACTTTAGTATCCAATTTTCTTACAGTGATCGGGAAATTATTAGGACAAAATAAAAAAAATTAAAATGTTTTTTTTTCTTCTGTGATGTGTTTTGTTATCGATTCTGATTCAGAGAAAAAAAATAGCTAAGGGTTTCATAATAACCCTATATAGTGCGTGGTATTTATTAAACAAAAAATTTCACTTCTATCGGGCGTGATTCCCACGCACAACCCTTTTTTTTTAAACTCGCATTCGTATTTTCAGCAAGTCCTTCCATTTGATTCCCATATTGTAGGAAAGCATGAAAAAATTAATCCGCAATCTGTAGATATCCGCCATGTTGGATTTAGAGTGACGTCACTTTATTTTTCGAGTTATTCTCAGCAAGCCCTTTCATTTGGTATCCATTTTGTAAGAAAGCATGAAAAACTTAGTCCACTATCTTTAGAAGTCCGCCATATTTAAATTAAGAGTGACGTCACTCCATCTTTCGAGTTATTCTCAGCAAGCCCTTTCATTTGATACCCAATACCCATATTGTATGACTGCATTAAAAATAACTAATTGCCTGCATTCGAAAGAGGACGATTGCCGCTATCTATACTATACAGCACCCCTCGGGAAAATGAAAACAACCCTAAAAATAAGAGGGTTGAAAATGACGCGTATTTCACGATTTTTTCGCATTTAAACTTAAAATTCACATGTTTTTACTTGAAAAAAAAATCTGAAAAAATTCAGGGGAGTTCCACACATCCAAAACAAATTTTTAATTGCGTTTAAACCATTTAAAAATAAATTAATCTGGTTGAAAAAAATAAAAATCACAAAAAATCATATTTGTCGCCATTACTGTGTTTTCGTTTGGGGTCGGTAAAAAGCTTATACTGCTTGTTTTTCGACCCTCTTCAAGATTTTTGGAACGATTTTACCAGATTCGGTGGGGGCCGCCAGATCCCCCTTAACCCGCTACCCCCTTTGTCTGCTCAGCAACGTAAACAACGCAAAAAGTCTGTATGTTTCATGGATTTAGCATCGGTGCCCTAACCACAGGACATAATTATTATGTAATGTCGTCAGGTTCCGACGATCCGACGTTACCTACGTCAGGCGAGTTCTCCCTGCACGTGGGCTCGTCGTGCAGCGCGCCCACGCACGTGCAACTGCGCGCTAACTTCGCGCGCGAGTGGCGCCTGCCCTTCCAGTCCTCAACCGCCGTGGAGACGCAACAGGTAAAGTTCGCGTCAAACTTGATGGCGGCTCTGAAGTGCGCTACTCGTTGCGCAGTACCCCGCCACTCACCCCCGCTGAAACGTGAATTTGTTACTGCCGCAGCACTCGCCTCATACTCCGAGTCGCCATAAAAATGAAAGTGATTTATTCAAACTAGGCTGAGAATCAGCACTTTTCGAACGTCAAAATTACAAAAGACAGCCTCCCAAAACGCCCGCCCTTCACCACTTCCTAGTGCTTTCGCTGGGAAGAAGAAGTGGCGCAAAACATAAAGTTGGAATCGGGCTGTACGCGGATATACTCTATGATGTGTCACAGACTCACAGTGCACTGTCCTCGGCGACCGGAACAACTCCATAATCAGTCGAGATTTCACGATACATATCTTTTATAGCCTGAACTATGTATTTACTAAGGACAAAATATACGTTTATCTTCTATAGAATCGTACCTACGCGCGCCCGCGACCTTCTCCGTCGTATTCGATGTTGCGAGACATGTTGTAAGACGACGTTGCGCTATTTCGTGCGATGTGTTTTTCAATGGTCAAACTGTTTGAGTTTGACCATTGAAAAAGCATTTATTTACCTAAAATAAACCAATTACAGGCATTTTTGAATTGTAAAGGGGTCGGTCAGTCAGAATGATTACGCTACGTAGGGAGCGCGAAAAGTTCTCGGCCTGAGTAGAAAAAAAGAGAGAAAACAGTGAAACATTTATTTTTTTATATAACCGTCGAATTTCATTCCGTACGACGGAATGAAATTCGACTGTTATATACAGAGTGGACGCATAATACAGTTGTCCTCGTTGTTTTTTGTGATTGGTCAATTTGTTTGAGCTGCGTTTCTCGTTTACTCCTTTGAAGTTTAACTGGACTGATCCCACCCAGTGGGAGGCGCAAGAAAGAATCGAAGATATTTTTGTGAATTTCAACCCGTCGTGTCTCCGCCCAGCTCCGAACCCGCGCCACGAACGTTCGGCGCTAGACGCTGGCCCGCGATTGCGACGCGTACTCTGTCTGACTTGCGAGACGATCTAAATTTTCAGAAAAAGATTCTCCAATACGACGTATTTTTGCTAATCTCGCTTGGGAACTATGTTTAGATAATTGCGACCTGTTTATTCTAGGCATATTGTTTGGAAGTTTTTTTTTTTTTTTATCAAATCAGAGAAAATAAGAAAACACAGTGTACATATGACGGGTTCCGACAGGCCTGTTAGTCTAGTGGTCAGTGGCCCTGGCTGCTATGCGCAAGGTCGTGGGTTCGATTCCCACCTAGGAAAAATGTTTGTGTGATGAGCACGATCATTTGTTCTTTGTCTGGGTGTAATTTATCTATAATATGTATGTATTTACAAATATATATGTATGTTTATCAGTTGTCTAGTACTCATAGCACAAGCTCTGCTTAGTTTGGGACTAGATGACGTTGTGTGGAAGTTGTGGAATATTATTATTATTATTATTATAAAGCAATATTATAAAGTTTTGATAAATACTTATTAAAAAAAAAAAGTTTGAGAATACTATAAAAATAAATAGTAAAGGTTGAATAAAGTAATTTGTAAGTAGTTCTGAAAAGAGCTTTTTAACTGAAAATAAAAATGTGCTATGAAAAAAGTCAAAACATTCAATGTCGGTTGCGTTGCGTCCCGGTTACCTATTCCATAGATGTGCACGCCTCTCTCCCGCACTTCGGTGCCCCCTCGCTCGCCGCGTTGCTCGTTGCGCTGCGTGGGGACCACACCGGCCACTTTCGTTTAGATTGACATTTTTAATTTCGTAATATCTTTTGAATGCAATGTCCGATTTGAATAATTCAAAAATGAATCAACAGGTATTGAAACAGTCTTGAATACGAAATGATTTATTTGGATAAGGATTAATAAAAAGGTATGGATAACATGGTCTGATTTTGGTCGACATTTCTATCAACTTTTAAAATATCCTTATTTTTTTTCTATTAATAATTAATATAGCCTATGTTACTCGGGGATAGTGTAGCATTCTATGGTGGAAAAAAAATTGAAATCGGTTTAGTAGTTTTTGAGTTTATTCGTTACAAACATACATACAAAAATACAAATCTTTCTTTATAATATTAGTCTAGATCTAGACTAGACTAGACTAGATAAACGAAATTTGTAACTGCTTTCAAAATAGTAACTTCTTACTTTACGCTGATGATCTTAAGGTAATTAGAACAATAAAAAATACTGGTAATAACAGCCTTTTGCAGGAAGACTTGAATAGATTATCTGATTATTGTAAAAAATAAATGAAAACTAAGCATCCCTAAGTGCAAATACATAAATTTTACTAAAAATAAAAATGTAATAACCTATTAAAAATAAAAATGTAATTATTCACTTTGTGATCAGACTCTAGTTAAACAAACCAATATCTCTGACCTGGGCGTTATTCTTGATGGCAAACTTCACTTAAATCTACATATGGCTAAAATTATTTCTAAAGCATGTCAAATGCATAATTTTGTCATGAGAACGACGTCAGATTTTAAACGACCTACCACATATCTGTATCTATTGGGTTGTTGCATAATTATTTTCCCACTCCTAAATTACCTTGATATTTCCAGGAGTCTCAGGAATTTTCTAGAATAAATCTAGGATGTGGTAGAATGTTCTCGTATCTTTCGTGTAGGGTATATAAGGCGGTGGCTTGTTACTGAGATTCAGTAAAAAATTAAAAAATGTATCAACAACATCTTCGAGCGATATACTTATACGAACACAAATTGGGAACCAGTTCGAGGGAAACGGCAAATAAGATCAACACTGCTTTTGGCTCAAATACTACTACCGATCGCACAGTACGAAATTGGTTTCAACGCTTTGATAAAGGAGACACAAGTCTAAAAGATATTCCTCATACTGGTCGACTCGTCACTTTTGACGAAGAAGCGTTGCGGCGCGAGCTTGAGTTGCATCCGGATTCTAGCACCAGGGATTTAGAGAAAACTTTAAAATATCACTACAGTACCATAGATCGCCATCTGCAGTCCATGGGTTACCGTAAAGTTTTGTCAAGATGGACGCCTCACGCTTTGACCGATGCTCAACGTGCAGTACGTGTCAGCATTTGTGAAAGTCTGCTCTCGCGCCCGCAAAGGAAGAGTTTTCTCGAGTCGATTATCACCGGCGACGAATCCTGGATCTCGTATGAAAACGATACACGAAAGGCTTTTTGGATACCTGCCGATAAACAACCACCGACACAGCCAAAAAGCACTTCGCATGGTCAAAAACGTCTCCTGTCAGTTTTTTGGGATTCTAAAGAAATGTTGTTTTGGGAGTTACTTGACGACAATCAGAATATTAATATTCTCGTCAAGTATGCCGAAGCCTACGTGAATCAACTTCAGAAGTTGGCGAACGTTGTTAAAGAAAAACGGCGAAAAGGTCTTGAAGTATCATTAGTTCATGATAACGCGAGACCACATGTGGCTAAGTTAACCCGTGCAATTCTAGAGAGGCTCGGCTGGACTACGATTCCTCACCCACCTTATAGCCCTGACCTAGCACCATCCGACTTCCATCTTTTCCAGGCTTTAAAACAGCATCTTCGTAAAAAGAAATTTGAAAATTCTGACGACTTAAATAATTACCTTTCCTGTTTCTTTGCCTCTCAGCCACCTTCTTTCTGGGCTAAAGGTATTGAAACTTTGCCTAGCAGATGGTTACATGTTCTCGATAATAAGGGTGACTATATTGTCGATTAATTGTTTATATAAATAAATTTAACAATATTGTGAGTTTTATTTCAAAGTGGGAAAAAAATTATGCAACAACCCAATATTTAATTCTTTAGTTCGCCCACAAGTTGAATATGCCTGTATGATCTGGGATCCCTTTTATATTAAATATGAGACTGGAATAGAGAGAGTTCAGCGTAAATTCCTCAGCACAATGCAGTACAAATGTCACATCGGACGTTTATCTTATAAAAACGCTTTGACCAAATTTAGATTGTTAACATTACACTCTAGGCGCTTGTTGCTCCAAAGAATGATGCTCCATGGACTTGTACATAATAAGATTGATTGCTCTGATTTGATTAGTAAAATATACTATATTGTACCTAGAACAGTAATGAGACGAGAGGCGCGCTCTTATCCACTGTTTGCTACAACCCCCTGTCGATGTCGTACAAATGCAGGAGAAAGAGCGCCGCTCCAGAGATTGGTTCAAGCTTACAATAATAACTTTAACGACCTCGATATATTTGCCCTATCCAAAAATAAATTTAAAAAACAAATTGTTAAGCGCCTTGCTCAAAAATTAATATATATATATATATATATAATATACTACTACTATTTACTAGTTATTTATTATTTAAGTGTGATTTCATTATTAGATTTTAAGAAAACAATAAATTGTATTGTCATTTTATATAATTATTTAGATTTTATTAGAGTTTACCAAAACTGTATCTAATATAAGATAGTAACATGTGGAAACGTAGTGGATTGTAAATTTAGTTATAGCAATGATTTAAAGAGAAATTACACTCATTTAAATTATTTAAAATTCATTTACTTATAGGATGTTTTATTCGTCAGAGTATATTTTTTTTTTTTTTTTTTAATTGATATCGGTCCACGAGGAGTTGAAATAAACCAATAGGAACTTGGTTTGGACGCAGCGACCCTCAATACCCGTCATGGGGGTCTAACAATATGTATACCCGTCAGGGGTTAATGCTGAAAGTTCCAGCATTGTCAGAATTCTGGGTAAACGACATTATAACAGACAAAATATTGAACATCAGAAACGCTACTTACATACGTTTTTATATGAGAGAAACAAAAGCAAAAACAGATGCAGAAAATTCGTAATTCGTACCTAATTCATTCCGTTTACAAAAGTCCCATTTTTTATATTGTCATTTTTGATAGCATAACTTTACTGTAACTAAGAAGTTTTATTTAATTGTCTATTTAACACAATTTATTACATTAAACTAGCATTCTTAGTTTCCGAGACTTTCAGGATAAAGAATAATATTTCTGTCCCATTTCTTCCAATCGAGTAAAAACTTACAAAAAGTCTATAATTGGCGTGGGATTCGAACTTACGCCTCACTGATTCCACGCAAATATCTGCAGGCGCTTAGCCGCTAGGCCATCTTGACTTGTGTTGTTATGTTGAAATTATTAAGTACAATCACTTGTTGACGACAATGATGACACATGTGACTATTCTTGAAAATAGAAGGTCGTAAGTCAAACTAAACGTCAAGCTATTACTTTGTGAGAATGCCTATGGACTTTTGGAGGCCACTGTACACGTAACAAGCACATTTATTCTGGCCCTACTTCCAAGATTAACATTGAACACTCGTTGAATTCGGTTATTTATACCTACTCACTAATGTTGCAGGGAGCGCCACGCGTTAACTTCTACAGGTGGCTGCCGGGACAGAACAACGTGCGACTGGTGGTGGAGTCCGACGACGACGTGTGCGCCACCATCGCCGTGCAGAACTACACGGTCAGTGGCACCAACCATCAGCAACCAACGTCTTTGCCATGGCCACTGGCAGGGCGGGTACATAATGTGCAGGGTGACATCCAGTAGAAGGCTTGAGTCAGCACTACAGCATGTTGTTTTTTTCTGTAAAAGTTTGGAGATTGGAGAGAGCTTAGCTCGTTATTTCCGACTAAACTTTCTACTAATTACTAAAACTTAAATAAATAAATAAACTTAGCTAGGTATCTGTGTTTACGAAGGGACATCACCTTTCCTCACAAACGAAGTTCTATGCTCAGGTGCTAACACAACCAGGCTGCTAGATGAGCTCAGCCTCGAGCAGATCACGTCAAACTGGCCGTGCGAGAAGCAGTCCCCTCTAAGATTTTCCGCTGTTTTCAGTGACTGACTTACGACGTTATTTAGAACATTTGATAGGAACGATAAGAGATAATGATTGATACAGAGATGAGTCGCGATCTGGTTCTGATAGGGGCAGTGAAATAGTAGGCACTTCACTTCTTCTCGTAGTAATCTTCTTGGCGACGACAGGAATAGGTGAAAAAAGGGAGGCAGGCTCGGACATTATCGCAGTCTCACTACGTATGCATATACCTACATCGAAATGGCTACGTGACAGATCATGACAAAGCGTAGCCGTCCCACATAAACTAGCACAAGTAAAAGGGCGTGACAGGTCAATGCAGTGTTCAGCGGCGAAGAAATAATTCTCCCCGTTACTATCGTGGCACATAATGGCAAACTCTTTCCAGTTGGCCGCCACATGGCTAACGACTTGCTCGCGCACCTCCCTGGCCATCACTTGTGTGTCATGCAGTAGATAGGAGATGGGCCGAAACAGACGGCTCCATCTCCAATTATAGGAACTATGGTATGAGGCACCATAATCCCATCAATTGTTAATGATTCAACAGCGAATGTAATAGATAGCAAAACGTAATTGTTGTTTTGTGTTTAATTAAGTCAAGGTGAAGGAAATATTATAAAACCAATTATGGGAAGTTGGAAAACAAAGGATTGCGCTGAAAAGCACAGTTTTTAAAATACAGTTTTGCACTAAAAAGTACAATTCAGTAAAGTTGTATCGTAAACGATCGCTGCGCTTGCGCTAAACGTGTTCTCTAGACAAATGTTGCATTTATAATGAGTTGGCCCGTTTTTTTTTTATGAATGGCGTCTTGCAGTCCTTGCCTGTAGATGTCTCAATAAATTAAGGCCTCCAGCCAGGGCTTCAAAAACTTAAAAACTAAGCGACTACACGCTAAGGGCACCCCCTGTGGGGTACGGACCTCGGCTAAGGGCGTCGCTGGGAGAGGGCAGCAAGGGACGGGCTGTATCGAAATTAATGACTTGACCCGCCTTCTCGCACATAATATAGTATCCGAGGAGCGGCGCGCGGATTGATATATGTTTGATGGAGGATAAAAATTCTACAACCTAACAATAGAAACGGAATATATAACGGAACGGAAAGTTACCTACTTACATGCCAAAGAAGGCCACTTTAAAGTGAAAATATTAAATCCTCTTTATTCTCTATCCTGTGAGAATTAGAAAAAAAAAATGTTACGTAAATATAAGGCATCCAATGAGTAATAATATTTAAAGTTTCCTTTCTAATTCTCACAGGATTATTACTTATTGGAGACCTTAGTAAAATCATTGCTCTCAGAATTACTAAGGTGTCTTAATAAGTTAGTGAAGGTGAATTAATAAGTTAGTAAGGGTTTTCAACCGCCTAGGGGATGATTTTACAAAAACGCCAAAAGGCTTTTAATACCAATTTTATTGGTTAGCTTTAAAATTTACGGTTTTCCTGTACACATAATTTTACCCTCTTCTGGGATGATTTTTCAAAAACGCTGATACATGTAATTATTAATTACCAACCAAAAAGCTAAATACAAATGTTCATGGTTTGAACTACAAAAGTAACGGGTTTCCCATTTATACTTTGATCCCCTATTTTACGCCCTCAGGGGCTGATTTCCCAAAAACACTGAAATACATGGTTGTTAATTTTTAACCAGAATGAAAAACACCAATTCTCATAGTTTAAACTACAAAAAATGACGATTTTCCATCCAAACTTTCATCCCCTATTTAACTCCCTTGGGGGTTAAATTTTAAAAAATCCTTCCTTGTTCCTTGTCTACATTATAAAGGGAACCTCTGTACAAAATTTTAGCTTTCTAGGTCCCATGGGTTTGGGCTGGGCGTTGATGAGTCAGTCAGTCAGTCAGGACTTTTCTTTTTATTTATATAAGATTGTTGTGACATTGTTTCAGTGCCCGATAGCAGAGACGCTGGAGGAAATAGAAGTTTCGACGCTAAGGATGACCGTAATGCGATCCGGCGGGATGCAGCTATCGGTAATTAAAACTATTTTGCTTATATTATATTGTATCTACCCAGTACCCACGGGCATCGAAGGATATGTATTGTAGGTGTGGCACATGGCACCTCTATCTGGCCAGACTGACCAGGTAACATTGCCGTGCCAGTGCGTAGCGCTGAGATATGGATGTCAATAATTTCTAGTTGTTCTAAAAATAAGAATTGTAACCAGGGTATGTGTGAGGAGATCAACTAAACTCGCAATACGTCTGATAACAAACATTTATTTAAATTAACTCTTAACACTTTTACATTGATAAGGACGGAATACTCTGACTGACTATAACATTAATACAATATATTTATATAGTTACTGAGAACGTTAATCTGATAACTAAATTGCTAAGTTCGATAAGCGAAAAGCCCTACGCGCAGAATATATCGCCTGAGTGGTGTGTGGACCGCTAACGGTGATAACACAGCCAAACGAACGATACACGCCGCTAGCTCAAGTCCAGCAAGAGGCGAGGTACTCGTGACCGACCTAAGTCGATGCGGAGAGTACACTCGAAGCGTGCCGAGCTCGAACTGCTGCTACCGGCGTACGCGAGCGGTTTTATAATCGGTCATGGCCACGGCGGGGACGCCGCGCGCGGGGAGGCGGCGACTCTGCGTGTCGATCGGGCTGCGCGGTACTGGCGATGACGCGTTGATTTGTTCGTCGCGTTACAGTCTCCCCCTCTGGTCCCGAAGTCGTCCCGACGAGAAGACCAGGTGTTGCTTCTGTGACTGTCTGCTGCTTCCTTGGCCTACCGCGTCTGCGCAAAGGTCTTTCTGGATTAGGTGGATTAGAGGCTGAGCCTTGGTATAGGCTCAGCGCGGAGGAATGGTAAATACCCAGTGGAGTTTTCGGATCCGCCGGGTGTGCCACTTCGTAAGAGCACGGCCCGTGCCGTCGCAGGATGACGTAAGGCCCGTCACGGCGTGGAGCCAGCTTTGCCGTGTGGTAGCGGGCTGCGTTGCTCAGGGCATGGGCTGCTATCAGGACGAGGTCGCCGGGCTGGTAGGCCGGAGCAGGCCGTCGGCGTTCATCAGTCCACTTCTTTCTTGTTTCTTCTTTGTTCTCTTGCACCTCTCTCGCTCTTTTCAGGGTTTCTGCTAAAAGGGTGAGTTTAGGGGTTATTTCGGGTATAAAGTTTTCTGATAAATTATACGGTTGAAGTTGTAGCGCCCATCTAGCAAGTCGCCCTGTAAGAGACTTGATGGACATTAGCCGTTTTAGTGCTTGATGATCAGTGGCAATTACCACCAAAGAGCCTTCTATGTAGCCTCGAAACTTTGATACAGTCCGTACGTCTGTCAGTGCCTCCCTCTCTGTAGTGGAGTAATTCCGTTCCGCCTTGGTCAGCAAACGACTTGCATATTCCACGGGATGCTCAGTGGGGCCCTCCCCCTGCACCAAAACAACACCAATGGCGTAATCACTGTCGTCAGTTTTGATTATGTACGGCTTACTCAAATCTGGTTGTCGTAAGATTGGTGCACTAGTTAGGCATCGTTTGAGTTCGTAGAATCCGAACGGTGTGACGAAGGCCGTCTTTTCCTGGTCTTCATCACGTATTTTAATTTGCCAATATCCTGCTCTAAGGTCTAAAGTTGACATGTACGGTGTCGGCTTGGCTTCATGCAACAAGTTATCTATTCTGGGCAAGGGATACGCGTCAGCTACAGTTATACTATTCAGCTGGCGGTAATCTATGCAGACCCTTATATCACCGTTCTTCTTGGGGACCATTACAACAGGTGCTGCCCATGGAGACTTCGATGGCGTGATAATACCTTCTTCTAGCATCTGATTAACCTCCTTACGTAGAATTTCTTTACGCTGTGGGTTTAGGCGATATGGGGGCACAGCAATCGGTCTGTGGTTCCCAGTTTCTATGCAGTGCTCGACGAGGCTAGCTGGTTCTCTGTTACCAGTAAAAATGGTAGAATGACGGTCTAATACAACATTCCGCTGGGTACTCTCTTCAGCGGCCGTATCTTTGGAATCAGATACTGCGACCATAGCAATATCGATGCTAGGACCGAATAGTTGCCGGCTATGTGGGGAGAGTGTTATTTCAGCACCATTGATGTTGGACTGCGCAGCTCGGAACAATGCCCCAACAAATCTTGGCGAGTAGCCAGACAACTTGGGTTCTGGTCGCGAGGGCGATTGCGGCGGCGTATAGAACTCAATTAATGGAGGCGGCCCGTACGAATCTGCCATGCTACATTCCTCAGGAACATATTTAAATGGGGACGGGGTCATAGGCAATGGGCTGAGCATCGGTTCCAGAGACGTGATTTTGGCTAACCTTGAGATCACTGTCTCGGTTTCCTCGGGAGCGGTTTGCACCGTAGACACCGATACATCAAGTTCATCTTCGTTGTAGAGCTCGTATTTCTTCGCTGGCTCATCCAAGAAATGGAATAATAGCTGCGGTAAGTTGAGCACCATTCCTGCATCCTGAATAAAATCTACTCCTAGGAGTGTCCGGTTGTCGTGTGTTTCAGGCAACACGATAAATTTTGTGGGGATCGTCCGACCACATAATGATACTGGCACGGCGGCTGTCTTGACAGACTGTCTGCGCCGTAAGCCATCAGCAAGGGTAACCGTTGCTTTTTCAGTTTTAAATTCGACTCCTTTTTGCTTTAGCATGTCGTACAATGACGTAGATGCGACGCTTATCTTGGCCCCAGAATCAATGTGAGCTTGTCCGTTAATGCCAGCAATGCAAATCTTGACAGTTGGCCTAAGTCGTGTTGTAGATGCCAGATTGAAATCGAGGGAATAAAATCCGACGTCCACTGCGCAAACCTTATTCTTGTTGCACTTTGGGCATTTGCTCCTGACTACGCCGGGCTCACCACAACCGTAACAGGTGATTTTGTGACCAGGCGTTGGCTTGGGTACAGCTGGGACTGCTACAGCATCTACCGCTGGAGTTTTGCCTTTGTCGGCTTTCTTGCGACACTCCTGTTCGTTATGGCCAAAAGCACGGCAAAAGGTACACCTGGGTCGTTTCCCTGATGGAGTGTCAGGAATGTTGCTGGAGTTGGGTCCTGATCGTGCAGCGACTGACTCTTCGATTTGACGCACCTTCGACAAGAACTCTTCAAATGTCGCTATAGAATCTCTTGGTATTCTGTCTCTTATATTGATATGTAGGGAAGTATACAAGAGATCCAGGCCTTGGGATGGGGTGAGCGACGGTTTGGGCAACTCCGCCATTAGGGCTCGTTTCTTAGCAACAAATAATTCCGTGCCCACAGGACTCTTCTGCTTATCGCAAACAATTTCATCATACACCAGATAAGCTGGTCTCTTTGGTGCAAACGTTGTCCTTATCAGGGACACAGCTTCCTGCCAGCTCGTGATTGTTTCTTTTACTCCTAGCCACCAGACAGATGCCTCCTCAACCAGTAGCAATGTGAGCCCTTCAATGGCGTTGTCATTACTTATTGCCTCTATCTTCTTATACGTAGTGATGGTTGATAAAAATGCCTCAACTACTGCCGTATTTCGAGATCCGTTGAAGCGTGCAGTGCATGACGCAAAGCTACCAGATTTTTGTGGGACCTGATCATTTCGACTGGCCAAGACCTCTAAAAGGCTGCGGAACTGGTCGTCAGAGAAGCTGATGTTCGACATTTTGTTGTCTAAATTCCTACGGCTACGCCTAGGTAATATTTTATAAAGGTCAATTTTGTTGACTAGCTATTTTAACCTACTAAGTATAATTCTGCCTACCCGTGAAGGGAGCTAGCGTGATGATGCTTGTAAAAATAGCTGCTAAAATAATTAGTTAAACTAATGAGGTAAAATACTGCCTACCCCTAAAGGGAGCTAGCGTGAAGATACTTAATAAACAATAACTGCTAAAAGTAACTATTCAACCTACGGAGTAAAATTCTGCCTACCCCTAAAGGAACCTGGTTTGAATATACTATATACTAAGCAAAATAATGGCGACTACAAAAAATGTCGAAGTAAAAATAATAATAAAAAGTGGGTAGGTAGTTAAAACTATAGTTACTAACAAACAAAGAGAAATAACTAAAAGTTATGTGGGTATAAATTCGTTAAAACTAGATAATGACCCTACGTTGGGATGCCAAATTTGTAACCAGGGTATGTGTGAGGAGATCAACTAAACTCGCAATACGTCTGATAACAAACATTTATTTAAATTAACTCTTAACACTTTTACATTGATAAGGACGGAATACTCTGACTGACTATAACATTAATACAATATATTTATATAGTTACTGAGAACGTTAATCTGATAACTAAATTGCTAAGTTCGATAAGCGAAAAGCCCTACGCGCAGAATATATCGCCTGAGTGGTGTGTGGACCGCTAACGGTGATAACACAGCCAAACGAACGATACACGCCGCTAGCTCAAGTCCAGCAAGAGGCGAGGTACTCGTGACCGACCTAAGTCGATGCGGAGAGTACACTCGAAGCGTGCCGAGCTCGAACTGCTGCTACCGGCGTACGCGAGCGGTTTTATAATCGGTCATGGCCACGGCGGGGACGCCGCGCGCGGGGAGGCGGCGACTCTGCGTGTCGATCGGGCTGCGCGGTACTGGCGATGACGCGTTGATTTGTTCGTCGCGTTACAGAATTAGTTTAAATTTAATCTATATTTTCTAGTTTTTTTGTCATTATCTGCCTAGCCTTTTCCCAACTATGTTGGGGTCGGCTTCCAATCTAACCGGATGCAGCTGAGTACCAGTATTTTACATGGAGCGACTGCCTATCTGACCTCCACAACCCAGTTATTGGATACCCCTGAGTAAGACGGGTTGTCAGATTTTCGGGTTTCTGACTATCCTTAACGACTGTCAAAGATCCACGAATGACAGCCGGAACCATCGGTTTAACGAGCTTTCTGAGGCACGGAGAGGTCTCGGTATGTAAAGATGGTCACCAATCCACAGACCAACCGCGGCAAGCGTAGCTTTACCCGATCGATCGACCTGTGCGGCTGTTACAGGTTTCTAGTTTTTTTTATATCTATTATTATTATTAATTATTTACAGCCACCGCATCATGCATCACACCAAGAATCCATATCAGACGGAACCGAACCTCCGACAACTCTTATACCATGTACCATCGAGGAAACTTACATCTGCCCAATTTGAAAACAAAACCCCGTGCACACGATGACCACGTAGGTTAGCAAGCGTTACTATAGCGGCCGAGCGCTGCAAGCAAGAATAGCCCTTACGGTGTATAAGTAGATGTCAGTTTCGAAACTTATATCTGTCCAATTTGAAAACAAAATCCCCTGTACACAATGACCACATCTGTTAGCAAGCGTTACTATAGCGGCCAAGCACCGCTGTAAGCAAGAATAATCCTTAGGGTGTATAGATGTGAGTTTCATCGATAGTATGTACATCCACAATGTCATTTTAAACCTGGCTGATACACTACGTAAAAAAAAAACAAATTATCAAGAAAAAACTTAGGTACTGATCACAAAAATTGCACATCAAATGTCTACAAACGACAAAAAGGCGACACGAAAATAAAGGTAAAACATGAAGGAAATTTTACATGTTGAAGGAGAAAACATTTGTCATCTTAGATCAAACTTTACATTTAGAAAATATGAATGGTAGTTCTAAAGACCTTATGACCAGGTAGAAATAAATGTATAATATTTTTACTTGATTTGGTTTTATTGGTTTTTACGAGTATAATAGGTATACCAGATGGAAAACATCGAAAATCTGGCGATTTTATCAGTTTTGAATGGAGGTAATGGAGGATTCTCTCAATAGGTTGAACTTGAAACCAAGTAACAAAAGCATTATTTTATGCGGAGATTTCAATATTAATATTTTAGATGTTACACTATGAAGTATTAGACTTCTCAATCTGTTTAGGTATTATAATTTAAGAGGGCTATTACAATTTTTCTTGAGTTTGAGCGTTTGGCTAGAGTTTTGATGTGTGATTACGGTTTAGATATAGCAAAAAAATAAAATAAATAGGTTATAAATAAATTTAAAACACGAGAAAGTTTGATTAAAATAATCAAACTTTCTCGTGCCTAATTCTTTTTTTTGGAAAGTTTGGAAGTGTTTTAAATAAATATGTCAATTTATTTACTTAAATCAGTAAATACCTTGTGGCATAGCCACAATATATTATTATAATATGTATTAGAATATTATATAAGTATATATATTTATAACTACATACTAAATACATACATACATACTAAATACATAAAATACATACACAAACATTAAACATGCACAATAACACATAATAAGAAACTTACCAGTAGCCGCATCGTTGAGTCGCCGAGCGTCACCGCATCGTCGTCGTGTCGTATCGAGTAAGCGCGCACCAAGTCCCGTTACTCACCGTAACAAAGGAGGTCTCGAACCATCGCCGGCGCCGCGCCGCGCGCGCCCGCTCTCCGCAGTACGTCTCGCACCCTCACGGCAGACGCACGCTCGCTTTTGCTGCGCGAATCTAATTCTTCTGCATACGCTACCACGCTTACGATCGCCTATACCTTATCTATCTATCCGCTTGTGCTTGTGATTGTTTATGTTTAGTAGTGAGAATAAACTGTTGTTTAAAGTGTCTGGACTGTTTGATTGGTGTTTCCCGAGGATAACCTCACATCACGGAGAGAAGACACACACAACGCGTACATCTCCTACATTGGTGACCCCGGATCTTGGACACAGCACGGAGCAGCGTAAAAACCGTAAGCTAGTGAAAAACCAAATTTTAAAATGTCTAAAAACGGCAAATCATCCGACAAGCAAAGTGACGAAGGCAGGTCGCATTCCAAAGAAAGGACATTTATACCTTCCGACATTTGTCGTGTCGGCGTACGACTTCCGCCGTTCTGGCCGGAGGAACCCGCAGTCTGGTTTGCGCAGATAGAAGGAAGTTTTGCACTCTCAGGTGTCAGATGACGACACCAAATATAATTACGTCAGTGCGCAACTCGAAAACCGTTACGCCGCTGAGGTAAAGGATATTTTGATTAATCCACCAGCTAGTGGCAAATATGAAAAGTTAAAAAGTGAGCTAATCAAAAGGTTGTCGGCTTCGCGTGAAAAAGAACTAACCCAGTTGCTGATGCATGAGGAATTAGGAGACAGGCGACCATCCGCGTTTCTTCGGCACCTGCAACATCTAGCGGGCCCAAGTATACCAGACGACTTTATAAAGACCGTGTGGACTAGCCGCCTACCGGGCAACATACAAATAGTCGTAGCATCGCAGCCAGAGTCGTCACTTTCAGCACTCGCAGATCTGGCTGATAAAGTGCACGACCTCGTACCACCCGCGCCACAAGGGGCCGCCACGGATGCAGTGCCTAATTCAATGATCGAGAAACTGTCTAAAGAGATTGCAGAGCTCAGTCGTCAAGTGCAAGCCCTCTCAACAAGAGATTCTAGATCCAGGTCGAGGGGTAGAGGTCAACGAGGAAGAAGCAACACGCGTTCAGTCAAATTATAGGAAGTACCCTACCTGTATTTTCCACCACAGGTATGGAGACAAGGCACGAAAATGCCTGAAACCTTGTGATTATCAATCAGGGTCGGGAAAAGCCAAAGTCAATCATCAGTAGCGACACATGATTGCCATAGTTCAACTACTGGTCGCTTATTCATAACGGACAGAAGGACAAAAATGCAGTTCTTAGTCGACACTGGGAGCGACATCTGCGTTTTTCCCCGCTCCGCCCTGAAACAAAGGCGACCACGCACAACCGAACTCAACGTCTTCGCAGCGAACGGAACACCAGTCGCCATATACGGTGTCCAACAGATGGAACTAGACTTAGGACTTCGCCGTGCATTTTCCTGGCAATTCATAATAGCTGACGTCACCAAGGCTATTATCGGAGTCGATTTTTTATCGTACTACGACTTAATAGTAGACTGTCGTAACAAACGCCTGATCGACAATAAGACCAGCCTGTCAGCAAGCGCAAATCCAGTTCCTGCATCAGATGCCATAACTTCAGTCAAAACTATAACAGGCGAGTCTAAGTACCTGAACCTTCTTCGAGATTTTCCTGAAATCACTCGGCCAGCAGGTACACATCGGGTCATACGTCACAGTACGGTTCACCACATAAGAACAACCGCCGGACCGCCCGTATATTGCACTCCAAGAAGACTTGCCCCAGACAAACTGAAGATCGCAAAACAGGAGTTCGAAGAAATGCTGAGGATAGGGACAGCTCGACCGTCAGAGAGCCCATGGTCGTCTCCCCTTCATCTCGCCGCGAAAAAGGATAACGGATGGCGGCCATGCGGCGACTACAGAATGTTAAACGCAAGAACGATCCCCGACCGATACCCTATCCGGCACATCCAGGACTTCACTCAGAACATAGCTGGCTGCAAATTATTCTCAAAAATTGATTTAGTAAAGGCGTATAATCAAATACCGGTTAACCCCGAGGATATCCCCAAAACGGCCATAACCACGCCCTTTGGAATGTTCGAGTTCCCATTCATGACATTTGGTCTAAGAAACGCGGGACAAACTTTCCAAAGATTCGCGGACCAAATGACTCGTGACCTGGACTTTTGCTACACGTATTTAGACGATTTTCTGATATCCTCCCCCGACGAAGAGACCCATTACCGTCACTTACGCCTCCTCTTCGAACGATTAAAAGAATACGGAATGGTCATTAACATTTCCAAATGTGTATTTGGGGCGGAAGAAGTAACTTTCCTCGGCTGTAGCGTATCTTGTGCAGGTATCAAACCACTGGATAGCAAGATACAAGCCATAAAGGATTACCCCACCCCTAAAACCGTTCGAGAACTCAAGAGATTTCTAGGGATGATAAATTTCTATCGTCGCTTTATTAAAGACGCTGCCTTATCTCAAACGCCGTTGCATAGCCTGCTTACCGGATCCATAAAAGGCAATCACCCCATACACGTCACCGGAGAAGCACTCCAAGCATTCGAAGACTGCAAGAAGAGTCTATGCCAATCAGCTCTCCTAGCGCACCCAGACATGGACGCCAAACTAGCGTTAGTCACAGATGCATCAGACGTCGCAATCGGTGGAGCTCTACAGCAGCAGAAAGACGGAGGATGGCAACCTCTCGCCTTCTTTAGCCGTAAATTGAACCCATCTCAAAAGAAATACTCGCCGTACGACCGAGAACTTCTTGCGATTTACGAGTCCATAAAATATTTCCGACACCAGGTGGAAGCAAGGCACTTCACGGTATTTACAGACCATAAGCCAATCTGTTTCGCATTCCAAGGTCACAAAGAAAAGTGTTCACCACGTCAGTTTCGGTATTTAGATTATATAGCACAGTTCACCACGGACATCCAATACATACCGGGAAAGGATAACATAGTTGCCGATACACTCTCAAGAATAGAGGAAATAATACATCCTGTCGAGTTGAAGAACTTGGCCATTTCACAGGGTAACGACCCAGAACTACGGCAACTCTTAGAAGGTGGAACTTCGCTTAAACTCGTCAAAGTAACTGTACCTGGAACAAAACTGGAACTTTACTGCGACGACAGCACGCCAAACCCACGACCTTATGTACCAAAAGAGCTCAGAAGGCAAGTCTAAGACAGCCTACACTCACTCAGCCATCCTGGCGCTAAAGCCTCTGCAAAATTAGTGGCTCAGCGTTACGTATGGCCAGGAATAAATAAAGATTGTCGCGATTGGACCAAGCACTGTCACGCATGTCAACGCTCCAAGGTCACTCGGCACGTAAATCCACCGGTGGGCACATTTAAGCTACCGAACGGCAGATTTACCTACGTGCACATCGACATCGTCGGACCATTACCCCTCTCGGATGGCTACCGTTATTGTCTAACTGCAGTGGATAGATTCACTCGATGGCCCGAGGCAATCCCTTTGCAAGACATAACCGCTGAAACAGTCGCCAAAGCCCTAGTTTGCAACTGGATATCACGTTACGGTTGCCCAACAGAAGTTGTGACAGATCGCGGGAAGCAATTCGAATCCGCACTACTGAAACAGCTCTCAGAATTAGCCGGATTTCAACGCAACAGAACCACTGCGTATCACCCTGCAAGCAACGGAATGGTAGAACGGATGCACAGACAACTTAAGGCAGCTATAATGTGCCATGGAAACCAAAAATGGACGGAAAGCTTGCCACTGGTACTACTAGGAATGAGAAGCGCCTTCAAAGAGGACATACAAGCGTCACCCGCCGAACTCCTCTACGGCGAACCCCTCAGACTGCCCGGAGAGTTTCTGCAACCAATCACTGACCAACATACGACCAGTGACCTCACCGAATTCTCAGCACGATTACGTTCCATTATGAACAATATTCGCCCACAGCCAGCCGCAAGACACAGCAGCCGCAACATCTTCGTGTTCCGAGACTTACTTACCACTCACGTTTACGTCCGAGATGACACCGTGAGAGGATCCCTTCAGCCGGCGTACACTGGGCCATACCTGGTGCTGCAACGAGGCACAAAAGTCTTTAAGCTGCTGGTAAAAGGAAAAGAACAGACAGTATCAATAGAGAGGTTAAAACCAGCCTATTTACTTACACCAGATACTCGTCCAGCGACTCCTCCGCTCGAAAAAGAAACTCCAAACCCTGTAAGCAAAGAGAAAGAAGTAAGAATTACTCGCTCAGGAAGAAAAGTGAGATTTCCCGACTATTATCGCCCATCCTAGGATGGTCTCCAGGGAGGAGTCATGTGGCATAGCCACAATATATTATTATAATATGTATTAGAATATTATATAAGTATATATATTTATAACTACATACTAAATACATACATACATACTAAATACATAAAATACATACACAAACATTAAACATGCACAATAACACATAATAAGAAACTTACCAGTAGCCGCATCGTTGAGTCGCCGAGCGTCACCGCATCGTCGTCGTGTCGTATCGAGTAAGCGCGCACCAAGTCCCGTTACTCACCGTAACAAAGGAGGTCTCGAACCATCGCCGGCGCCGCGCCGCGCGCGCCCGCTCTCCGCAGTACGTCTCGCACCCTCACGGCAGACGCACGCTCGCTTTTGCTGCGCGAATCTAATTCTTCTGCATACGCTACCACGCTTACGATCGCCTATACCTTATCTATCTATCCGCTTGTGCTTGTGATTGTTTATGTTTAGTAGTGAGAATAAACTGTTGTTTAAAGTGTCTGGACTGTTTGATTGGTGTTTCCCGAGGATAACCTCACATCACGGAGAGAAGACACACACAACGCGTACATCTCCTACAACCTTGTCTGTGCAAAGGATGTTTCATGAAATTTTACTTTTGGGAATCTTTTGATGCTTTGTTACGCCTAAGATAATTATAATAATTTAATGATTTATAAAAATGTCCATAGTACAACTGCATCTTTTACTTTGGTGTGCTTATTTCAATTTATTCCCTCTTTATACAGTACTACACCAAAAATAATTCCGTAAAACAGAGTTACTTATAATTTTTTGTCCGAATGTATATTTTTTATCTATGAATATATAGTCTAAATTCAAACAAAAAGTATTTAATAACTAAGGTAACTATGTTACCTTGCTTGAATAAAAAAATAGTCTAGCTTTAGTCCGCCCCGAGCGCTTACTTGAGGGAGGACGTATCGCTCGCTGTTGCCACTTTGTGCGTCACGTAAACTCGCCAGTCGCGAAGAATATAGAGCAACTAACACTTCTTGATACAAGTGTTTATTTTTAATTTGTTATGATGATCTAATTGCAATGTTAATATAAAAGTATTTTCCCATGATATTGTAATGCTAATTAAGTAAACTGTAATGTAATGATAATTAAGTTTAACCCTCTGCCGCTGAGGTTACGTCTGACAGACAACGCGACATAAAATTTTGTTTGCTATGCCGCCATTTTTCCGAGAATCGTCCTGCGCCGCTCAGTAGCTTCCTGCGCCCGCGCGCCCCTGCCGTCAGTGAGGCGACGACAGCCACGGCGTGCGTACGTGACAAGTATTACAGCTGTGGTGTCCGTGATACGTAAGGTCAGTAATAAGTGATGTGTCGTGTAGACGTATTGTCAGTAAAATGATTATATCCCAATACTGTATTATGGACGTCACGTCAGTATTTTCATAGTGTATTTTATACTACACGACAGCAAAGTAGTTGATATCTAAGTAATCAACAACAACAACCAACTGACCGACCGTCTAGGAAGAGAAAGGGTTCCGACGACCATATTCAGCAATGGTTGGAGGAAGAAGACGAGTTAGAGTTTAATGATGTCGACGATGAGGTTGCCGATCGGAATTTCACCATTGAGGAGGAAATACACGAAAAGAGTGAAATATCGAGTGGTGATGAACAAGAAACATTACAGGAGCAGCCAGCCAGTCCTGGAAGAGTGGATTCTGAAGAGGTTGTTTTGCCAAATTCAAGTGGTAATAATAAGTACGTAGGTAAGAATGGTTTCGTTTGGACGAAACATGAATTTTCAAGGACCTCACGAACTCCTGCACATAACATTGTATCTTTGCCAAGACCAACTTCGGAGCATGTATTTCTTGGATTTGAAAAACTATGGTAAAAATTATTTGATGCTGAGATGATAGAAACATTGGTTTCCTGCACAAATAAAAAACTTGAAGCCTATCGCAGACAATTCGCAAATTTTTCCAAGCATGAGCTCAAAGATACAACTTCTATAGAAATGAAATCACTTCTTGGGTGCTTATATTACTCTTCGGTTTTTAAAATGTAATGATGCCGATTCAAACTATTTGTTCGCAACTGATGGAACAGGTCACGAAATATTTAGATGCGTAATGTCTAAATATAGGTTCAACACTTTTGAACTGCTTGAAATTGGATAATATTGGTGACCGACAGGAATGCTTGCAAACAGATCCACTTGCTCCTGTTTCTGCATTTTTCGATAAGTTTATAGCGAATTGTCAAGACCATTTTACACCCGGTCCTTACACCTACTTTCAAAGGTCGTTGCAAATTTGTTATTTATATGCCCAATAAACCTGCTAAATATGGTATTAAAATTATGATTTTAAGTGATGTTCGTCAATTTTACGTTTACAATGCCTACATTTATCATGGGAAGAGTTCTGATGGTCTGGGGCTTACCGAAGCAGAGAAGAAGTTAGCTGTGCCCACGCAGTCTGTAATTTACATATTTAGGAACCCTAAAAAAAAACAAACGCGAGATTCCACCTGAGTTCAAACCAAGCAAAAATAGAACTGTTGGAAGTTATTTATATGGATTCACTAAAGATTTGACTTTAGTTTCTTATGTCCCAAAAAAAGACAAGGCAGTGATCCTCCTCTCTTCTTGCCACCACCATGCCAGTACCGATGAAGTTACTAATAAACCTTCCATGACTGTGGATTATAATCATAGTAAAGGAGGTGTGGACGAAATAGACAAAAAATGCGCCATTTATTCATGTAGCCGCAAAACTCGACGTTGGCCACAAGCAATTTTTTATCGATTACTGGATATAGCTGGTATTAATGCATATGTGCTTTACAGTGAGTATCCAGAATGCAAAATGAGAAGGGCTGACTTTCTTATGCACCTTGCAAGGGAATTAGTACTGCCAGCTCTAAAACAGCGAGTTTATAATGAAAAACTTCCAAGAGAATTGCGTATGACTCTTCGGCGCGTTTTAGGACAAGATTTGCCACCTCCTCATCCACCAAGCGACACTGGCGCATCATCAACAAGAAAGTTGTGTCGTATCTGTCCAAGTAAATTGAAGCGGCAAACGAGATTTATTTGTTGCAGTGCGCCGCTCAAGTTTGCGCTGATTGTAAGACTGAACTTTAAGACTGTATTGTAACAAAAGTACTCGAAGGATTTCTATTTTGTTATTTTTTATGAATAGTTTCAAGCCAAAGAAGGCAAAACTAAGTTCTTTTTGTTATGTTTTTTAATATTTTTCATTTAGTTATTTTTTAATAATCATTGTACCAAAAGTTCCTTGATCTCGTAAGTCATACAAATATAATTATAAATTCTTAAATCTGAGTTTTATTCCAACTCTCTTTGTAATTCCCATTTAAAAATAAGTCAACAGTTATATAAATTCAAGTTCCATGACAAAATATACAATACCTAAAACATAAATAGTATTCTACTTACACGTCTGTCAGACCACTCCTCAATATAATAGAAATAAATATGGCACCTCAGTTGCAGAGGGTTAATGAGGAGTGCGTTCTACACGAAATTATAGATTCAAGGATAGCACGGTCTACGTCACGTCTACGTCGCCACGCCTACGTCGGAAAATATTATTCTTACATTTACATTTTTTTTGACGTTATAACGTCTTATAAAGCGATGAACGCCGGCTGCACGCACGAAAAAGCATGACTCATTGTCACGTTCCGCCTGAGCCGAGCGTGCAAACGAGAGCGCGGTAAAAGCGATATAGAGGCACGATCGGCTAGTGACGCATCTATCTCACTTCCACTACATCTTCATCTCGTAAAATTATCGGGTAAGTAATAGATGATATAACAACAAAATCTCTAATATTAACAACATATAACAACGGAACCTATAATTTTATTTAATATAGCGATTAGTAAAGTTAAGGCCGTACCCTGACCAAATAACCTTGAGCATTCGTTCCCTCTTTGCCGCACCCCACCTCTACAATACTTCGTAAAAATTACTGGCGCCATCTGGCGAACAACTTACGAACTATGAAACTGCGACTAGTAAAAAGCACAGACCTTACAATATTAATAAAAAAAAATATGATTTGTATGAATGAAAGAAACAGTGCGCCTAACTTTCTAATTTTTGGAACGAAAAAACGTTATGTGACTATTTTATATGATTATGGGGTCAAAATCCAAATTCAAGATGGCGTCTCCAAAAATTGCAAATTTTTCGTCATGGGTGTCGTTTTCATAGTTTTCGAGGGTGTTGACGACGATTATGGGGTCAAAATCAAAATTCAAGATGGCGCCTCCATAAAATTGCAAATTTTTCGTCATGGGTGTAGTTTTCATGGTTTTCGAGGGCGCTGACAACGATTATGTGGTCAAAATCAAAATTCAAGATGGCGTATGATGAACGATTGATATAATATTAAAATAACTAATTTTTATAAGCATAACATACATTAAATATAACATCGTTTGACATAACATACATTAAATATAAAATCGTTTGACATACCACTCAAAAGATATAAAACTTATTTGGTCTAATATGATGAAAACGCCTACTTAAAACACACAAAGCAAAATTGCATAGACACGGGTATTTTACATATTTTTATTTATTTTTAAACAAAATACAATAACTTTGTATTTTGTTTAATAAATATAATATTTAAAAGTATTTTTTCTTTGTTTTATTCTTTGTAAGTTCTATCGTAGTTATAGGTAATAGTAACCTAAGTAGATATTAAACATAACTAGTAACTGATTACCACCTGCGCTAAGATAGGTCGACGGAGCCCCGCTTCGCGGGGCTCCTATTTCTGGGTGGCTTAAAAAAAATTACCACGAAGGCTAAGGCGGGAGCGAAGCGGAGCGGAGCTCCCGCCTTAGCCTTCTAACCTAATCTATCCGAGTCGGGGTACTCTGAGTCGGGGTGTTAACCATAATGACGTTTTTTATATATATTAAACGTTAGACCAAATGATGTTCGATTACATAAACGCTATATCAAACAACGTTATACTAATTAAGTTTTAGAATAAATAAATGTTATATGTAAAGAAATTATATCAACAGTTGGTATATCTCACGTTGATTATATCTTATGAACAATAATAAAATGAAATTAGACCAAATGAGTTTAAACGTTATGAGACGCACCCAAAATTATCGTGCGTAAACAGACTTTATAGACAACCAATTTTTATTTTTTATTCGGTCTTTGTTTTGATTTTTTTTATTTACTGGTTGTACCCATCCATACAATAATAAGTTATCTCGAAAGATACACATTTATGGCATGCATCACTATAAATATTATTTGAAATAAATACCTACTAAACTACTTTTTTTCACTCATCGCATGCATTTTATACTACTATCGAAACCTTATTTTAACATTATTCAAACTGTAGAAACAATATCACATTAATTGATTTATATAAATAAGTATTGAAATGTCTACCTACCTGCTGAATAAATTACGTTTAAAGAAACTTCGTAAAAAAAAAACAGGTACGTACTTGAAGGGGTCAGGGGAAAATGGATGAATGTCACCTTTTTTATGAATTTGAGTTTTTAATGCCATTTAGAGGAAAATTTTACGTAGAATCGTAAGCAGAAACCACACAGAACATTAAGGCCGGACCCTGACCAAATAACCTTGAGCATTCGTTCCCTCTTTGCCGCACCCCACCTCTACAATACTTCGTAAAAACTGGCCATCTGGCGAACAACTTACGAACTATGAAACTGCGACTAGTAAAAAGCACAGACCTTACAATACGCGGCAATTAATAAAAAAAAAAATATTTCTATGAATGAAGAAACAGTGCGCCTACATGTTGGTCATGAATGTCCACGAATACATACTTTCTAATTTTTGGAACGAAAAACGTTATGTGACTATTTTATATGATTATCCAATGGGGTCAAAATCAAAATTCAAAATGGCGGCTCCAAAAATTTGGAAAATTTTCGTCATGGGTGTCGTTTTCATGGTTTTCGAGGGCGCTGACAATGATTATGGGGTCAAAATCCAAATTCAAGATGGCGTCTCCAAAAATTTGCAAAATTTTCGTCATGGGTGTCGTTTTCATGGTTTTCGAGGGCGCTGACAACGATTATGGGGTCAAAATCAAAATTCAAGATGGCGGCTCCAAAAATTTGCTAAGTTTTCGTCATGGGTGTCGTTTTCATAGTTTTCGAGGGTGTTGACGACAATCATGGGGTCAAAATCCAAATTCAAGATGGCGTCTCCAAAAATTTGCAAATTTTTCGTCATGGGTGTCGTTTTCATGGTTTTCGAGGGCGCTGACAACGATTATGGGGTCAATATCAAAATTCAAGATGGCGGCTCCAAAAATTTGCTAAGTTTTCGTCATGGGTGTCGTTTTCATAGTTTTCGAGGGTGTTGACGACAATTATCGGGTCAAAATCCAAATTCAAGATGGCGTCTCCAAAAATTTGCAAATTTTTCGTCATGGTTGTCGTTTTCATGGTTTTCGAGGGCGCTGACAACGATTATGGGGTCAAAATCCAAATTCAAGATGGCGGCTCCAAAAATTTGCAAATTTTTCGTCATGGGTGTCGTTTTCATGGTTTTCGAGGGCGCTGACAACGATTATGGGGTCAAAATCAAAATTCTAGATAGCGGCTCCAAAAATTTGCATATTTTTCGTCATGGGTGTCGTTTTCACGGTTTTCGAGGGTGCTGACAACGATTATGGGGTCAAAATCAAAATTCAAGATGGCGGCTCCAAAAATTTGGAAATTCTTCGTCATGGGTGTCGTTTTCATGGTTTTCGAGGGCGCTGATAACGATTATGGGGTCAAAATCAAAATTCAAAATGGTGGCTCCAAAAATTTGCTAATTTTTCGTCATGGGTGTCGTTTTCATAGTTTTCGAGGGTGTTGACGACAATTATGGGGTCAAAATCAAAATTCAAGATGGCGGCTCCAAAAATTTGCTAATTTTTCGTCATGGGTGTCGTTTTCATGGTTTTCGAGGGCGCTGACAACGATTATGGGGTGAAAATCAAAATTCAAGATGGCGGCTCCAAATATTTGCAAATTTTTCCGGCACGCCCCAAACCCGGCACGGGTTTCACCTTCGAGAGCTTGTGGCACACTGAATCCCGATACGGGGCGCATGAGTTACAGTAGTAAAAGCGCTCACATTTTAGAATAAAATTTGTATAAAATCAAATTTTAGTTTTTTGGAAAAAATATTACTACCAAAATGTTAATTATTAAATTGTCTATCCATTAGTGTCAGTAGCAACATTAAATAATGTTTACTTTACGAGGAGATACATGTTATCAATCACCATTTCTCATTTCTGGAGTTTCGTTGTAAGGAGATTTATTAAAGATATACTGATTAAAAAAAAAAAAATGAAACTACAATTATGGAGTCAACATTATGTAGAAATTTAATGTTTTTTTTTTTTGTTAATATTTCTTTTAAATAAGAAGTAGATAGCTTCGAAAAACTGCACAAAAACGGCTTCCGCGGCGTTTTGGTCGGGGTGGCGCCTTAATAATAATCCACGTCGCGAGATATTTGACTGTAAAGTTTACCTGTCCCGGCTAAAAAGTGGGAATGTCAAGTCGAAACCAAACAAAAAAGGGGAATTTCATCGTGACATTCCTCCTTTTTACTTTGTTTTTGTGTTGTATCAAGTTTTTATTTTTCAGAATTACTACCTATTTCTAAAGCAAAGTTTGACGACTTACAACACTTAAAGAAGTATTGTGGAAGGACTGTGCAAGAATACTTTTCAAATCTTCCACACGAATGATTCCTCTGGGACTTTCTGCTGCAGTATACGAGTATTTTTAAATAAACAGAATAAGCCATTAATATATGTTCTTACAATATATAATAATTGGAATAAACATTAATACATTATTTGTAATAATACAGAGCAAAAAGGAGAATGTCATATGACATTCCCCCGTCTTGTCAATTTTATTTCGGGGCTAGTCCAGTTTTTACAAAAATACTCTTTCAAAAAATACAAAACATTATTTTTGACCTTTTTTATGGATAACTATAAACTAATGCAACCCTTTGTATCAAATAAACATTTAAAAATGGCTCACAAATAGGCACTGACAGTCATGTAATCTTGAATTTCGTCTAATGAAAAATTTTCACGGTTTGACGTTTCATCCTTTTTCCCCTGACCCCGTCATTTACAAAAAAGTATTTTAATAAGGGTATAGTTTAGACGGCCACCAAAAATATTTTTAAGACTCTAAGCCTAGGCACCAAAATGGATTAACGGTCACCAAAATGGATCAACGGTCACCAAATTCTATCCAACTCAAAGATTAATATTAATAAAAATCTCTTGGGCACCCCGACACGGACAGGTTAGGTTCGAAGGGGATGACGGGGGCTCAAGTGAGCGAGCGGAGCGAGCGAACGAGCCCCCGTCATCCACTTCGTGTTAGGTTCCTTTAAACCCTGCAGACAGAAATAGGGGCCCCGCGAAGCGCGGCTCCGTCGACTACACCTTATTATTATTAAAGATAAGTAGCACAATATATAATATTTAGTCTAAAGTGTATTTTTAAGGCGTCCATATATTTTTATGACAGACAATAATAGGAAAAAATGGATTTATTTCATAATATTTTAGGAAACGTTATTTGGTGACCATTAATCCATTTTGGTAACCGTTTAGAATTTTTTTGGTTGCGAAATAGGTACTTTTTTGGGTGGTGTTTAAACATAAGCCTTTTAATAAGTAGCAGTGTGATTCCTTTCTTAGAGTCTTAGAGGCATTGCATGCGTCTATAAGCTGCGGCAACTGCTTTTAACGAATTATATCTATATATATAAAAGAAAGTCGTGTTAGTTACTCCACTTATAACTCAACAACGGCTGAACCGATTTAGCTGAGAATTGGCAGGGAGGTAGTTGAGAGCCAGGAGAAGGACATAGGATACTTTTTTTTTTTCTTCATTTCTTTTTTTTTTTTTTTTCGGTTTTTGGATTGCAATCCTCGAATACCAACGATGAAATTTCACGCTATCAAGTTGGTCGTTATGTGAACTGTAATGAAGCGATTTGGCGTATATTCGCATTTCCCATTCACGAACGTCATCCTACTGTTATGCATTTGGCGGTGCATCTGGAGAATGGTCAACGAGTATATTTCACGGCTTCGAATGCTACGCAACGTGCTGAAACACCTCCAGCAACTACATTGACCAGTTTTTTTGCAATCTGCCAAAGAGATCAGTTTGCACGAACTTTGCTTTACTCGGAGATGCCACGTTATTATACTTGGAATGCTTCATCGAAGAATTTTCATAGACGGAAGCAAGGCGATGCGGTTCCTGGGTATCCAGATGTGCGTTCTACTGATGCTCTTGGTCGTATGTATACAGTTCATCCAAAGAATAATGAATGTTTCTATTTGCGGTTGTTGCTGGTAAATGTGCGTGGGCCAACGTCATTTGAGTCACTACGAACTGTTAATGGTGTAATATTCCCAACATATCGTGCTGCATGTGAAGAATTGAAGTTATTAGAAAACGATAGTCATTGGGATACGACATTCGCTGAAGCCATTATCTCTGCATCTCCAAGTCAGATACGCACATTATTCGCTATCATAATTTCGACATGTTTTCCATCAAACCTATGTAGCCTGTGGTACAAATACAAGGATAATATGTCAGAAGATATTTTACATCAAATTCGTGTCAGTTCCAGAAATCACGATATTGAGATGAATGAGGAGATACATAATCGTGCTTTACTCTTGATCGAAGATATGTGTTACCTCATGTGCGGTAATTTATTAATCAGGTTAGGAATGCCAGCACCATATCGTGAAATGAATGACGCATTTAATCGAGAATTGGAACGGGAACGTGAATATGATCACCAGGAATTAGATTTAGTAGTTCAAACGAATGTACCCCTGTTGAATTACCAACAAAAGGAAGTTTATGATACTTTAATGAAGGCAATCGATGATGAAAATGGTGGTTTATATTTCCTAGATGCCAATGGTGGAACTGGCAAGACATTCCTCATGTCATTAGTTTTAGCAACTGTTCGGGCGAGATCTAACATAGCGGTTGCAGTTGCTTCTTCTGGAATAGCAGCCACATTGTTAGAAGGATGCCGTACGGCTCATTCAGCATTCAAATTACCCTTAAATCTTCAAACTATTGAAGAACCAACGTGTAATATTGCAAAACACTCAGCAATGGCCAAAGTTTTAGCGGTATCGAAAATCATCATCTGGGACGAATGCACAATGGCGCATAAACGTGGATTAGAAGCACTTAACCGAACATTAAAAGATTTACGCAATGACTCGAGATGTTTTGGAGGTCTGGCGATTTCCGCCAAATACTGCCAGTAATTCCAAGATCTACGGCTGCCGACGAAATAAACGCTTGCCTCAAATCGTCAAATCTATGGCGCTATGTGAAGAAACTGCAACTGACAACAAACATGAGAGTTACATTGCTTAATGATACATCTGCTGAAGATTTCTCGGAGCAATTGGTGACTATCGGTAATGGTCAAGTACCTGTCGATGAATCGAGCGGATTAATATCATTTCCAAATAATTTCTGTAATTTTGTCTCATCAAAAGACGAACTTATCAACAATGTATTTCCAGAAATAATTTCTAACTACAAAAATAATGAATGGTTGAGTGAGCGAGCAATTTTAGCGGCTAAAAATAAAGATGTAGATGACCTAAACTACATAATTCAAAATAAGATCATTGGAACAATGCATTCATTCAAATCTATTGACTGCGTCACATATGAAGATGAAGCCACCAACTATCCAATTGAATTTTTAAACTCTTTGGACGTGCCTGGCTTACCACCGCACAATTTACGCCTCAAGGTTGGCTCCGTAGTAATCATGCTTCGAAACATAAACCAACCAAAACTGTGCAACGGTACGCGTTTGGTGGTTAGAAAATTGATGAACAATGTAATTTACGCTACGATAATGATAGAAAAATTCAAAGGTGAGGAAGTTCTCACTCCGAGGATACCGATGATCCCAAACGATATGCCGTTTGAATTTAAAAGACTTCAATTTCCGATACGTCTTGCATTTGCCATGACCATCAACAAATCACAAGGCCAATCCTTAAAAGTTTGTGGTTTAAATCTAGAACATTCATGTTTTTCCCATGGTCAATTGTACGTGGCATGTTCACGGGTCGGAAGACCATCTGCGTTGTTTGTTTTTGCGCCTGATAATAAAACAAAAAATGTCGTGTATCACAAGGTACTTAAATGAAGAGCAACCTATGTACTAAAATACAGAAATAATTATGAATGATTAATGTAGGTATTTAATTTTTTTGTATTTTTTCCAATTAAAAAACAAAAAAAACTGCTTATTTATTGCAATTAAGGCGGAATAAAGTTCGCCGGGTTAGCTAGTATTTTTATATTATTGTTTTGATTATTCGCTTTTAATTTGATTTGATTTTATTCGAGTTATTTTGATTTATTTTATATTAATTTGATTTATATTGATTTCATTTTATTTGATTTGATGTGCTCTAATTTGGTTTTTATCTTTTTAATTTATTTATAATGTTTTCGAGTAATTTGTGTTGTGTGGTAATCAATGGGTGTTCTTTACCTGAAATAAAATTAAATTATTATTTATTATTCTAACATTCAACAGTACACAATATTTCACGAACTATAATAACAATAATTTAATTAATTTCGAAAGGAAACTGGCAAAGTCTCATGTTGGTTTTTTCCTGGCGCTCGACGTATAGCGGTTTGCATGTGTACGTAACGTACTTCACTAGACGCACTCGTGCGCCATCCGCTGCCGCGCGCCGTCTTTACCTAAAACTGAGCACTTCGATTTTGTAATAGCCCTCTTAATTAACTTGTTTTTTGAACCCACTACGATCACGGCATCTTCGTTAACTTGTCTCGATAATATATTTAGTGATTTTGATGCCAAAAATAAATTAGTCTTAACTGACTTAACTTCCGACCACTGTGGTTTATTAGCTAGCTTTCCCATGCCATTACATAAACAGCCGCATAAACTTGAATGCAGGCCTTCGATCGTGCAGGCCTGGGTGTCACCACTGGACAGGCCTGCTGACATCAACGACGAGGCGCAGTGGTTCCGGGAGTCCATGTCCGAAATATGTGACGTGGCAATGCCCCAGGTCCAGCCCGGACGCGCCTGGCGCCAGGTGTGCTGGTGGTCGCCGGAGCTAACGACTCTGCGCGAGGCGTGCGTTGCTGCGCGGCGCCGATACACCAGGCACCGCAGGCTCCGTATCCGCCCTCCGGATACGGAAGCGATTCAGGCGAAGCTGTACGAGGGGTACAGAGTGGCGAAGACCGCCCTCCGAGCGGAGATCCTGCGGGCCAGGGGACTGGCTCGTGAGGAGTCGCTGGGGACTTTTAACAGGGACCCATGGGGACGACCCTATAAAATGGTGCGGGAGAAACTCCGCCCATGGGCTCCCCCGCTGACGCAGAGTCTCCGGCCCCAGCTCGTGGAGGACATAGTGAGCGCTCTGTTCCCTTTGCGAGGGGAACACACTTCCCCGCTCATGGCTCCGCCTTCTGCGGTGCCCGATGCGGACCACACTGCTGACGACGACGACGATGCTCCGGAGGTCACCGAGGTAGAGCTGAGAGCGGCGGTACGTAGGCTTAACGCCAAAAATACCGCCCCAGGACCCGACGGCTTACCTGGAAAAGCCTGGGTTCTGGCCTTGGAGGCTCTCGGGCCTCGACTAAGGGGGCTCCTAAGCGCATGCTTGGAGAGGGGCCAGTTTCCACTACGTTGGAAGACGGGGAAACTGGTCCTCATTAAGAAAGCGGGGCGCCCTGCGGACTCTCCGTCCGCTTACCGGCCCATCGTGCTGCTCGACGAGGTGGGCAAGCTCTTTGAAAGAGTCATTGCAGACCGCCTCGTCGGGCGGCTGGTGCGGGTGGGGCCGGATCTGGCGGAGAGCCAGTATGGTTTCCGCAGGGGGCGCTCCACGGTGGACGCCATCATGCGCGTGCGAGCCCTCACGACGGGAGATGCTGTGGCCCGGGGTGGGGTCGTCTTGGCGGTGTCTCTAGACATCACCAATGCCTTCAATACCCTGCCCTGGAGTTACATCAGGGAGGCACTCCGGTATCACCGGATGCCGACCTACCTCTGTCGCGTGGTCGAGGCCTATTTGACGGATAGGGCCGTCATTTACCCTGGTCACCAGGGAGAGTGGAACCGGCGAGAGATGTCGTGCGATGTCCAACAGGGATCGGTCCTGGGGCCGCATCTGTGGGACATAGGGTACGACTGGGTGCTGCGCGCCGACCTCCCTAGCGGCGTCAGTGTAGTTTGCTACGCTGACGACACGCTTGTCCTGGCGCAGGGGAGGTCGCACCAGGCGGCGGCGGAATTAATGACACGCGGGGTTGCGACAGTCGTTGAGAGGATCCGGCAACTGGGACTCGAGGTGGCCCTGTACAAGTCCAAGGCCATGTGTTTTCATGGCCCTCGGTACGCGCCACCATCGGGTTCCCAAATAGCGGTGGGAGGGGTTCACATCGGCATCGAGTCGACGATGAAGTACCTAGGACTCGTCCTCGACAGCCGGTGGAACTTCGTGGAGCATTTCCGACGTTTGGCTCCCAGACTGGAGCGGGCCGGGGCTGCCTTGAAGCGGCTCCTGCCCAATCTAGGGGGTCCAAACGCCTCCTGCCGGAGGCTCTACGCAGGGGTCGTGCGGTCCATGGCCCTTTAGGGGCACCGGTGTGGGCGCGTTCTTTAAGGCGGCGACCAGCCCGCCGGTTGAACGCGTCCCGGAGGGTCATGGCAGTCCGGCTGGTCCGGGGATACCGCACGGTCTCCGGTGAGGCGGCGACCCTCCTTGCCGGATTACCGCCATGGGATCTGGAGGCTAAAGTCCTCACCCAAATATGGGAGTGGCGCGAGGAGGCAAAACGCCGGGGCCTAACTCCGCTGCCTCGAGAAATCGCGGCACAGCGAACAGAGCTCCGGCGGGATCTCATGGCGACATGGAGAGTGCGTCTGTCGCAACCCAGTGCTGGGCACGCCACAATTGCAGCGATAAGTCCCCTCTTTGAGGAGTGGCTAGAGAGGCGCCACGGCGTCCTCACCTTCCACCTGACGCAGGTCCTCACCGGACACGGCTGCTTCGGGAGGTTCCTGTTTCGTATAAGGCGGGAGGAAACGCCCGGGTGTCACCATTGTGTGGATCGCCCGGAGGACACGGTGGAGCATACAGTGGAGGTCTGCCCGGCTTGGGCAGAGCACCGCCGCGTCCTCACGGCGGCGATCGGCGGCGGCGATCTCTCGCGTCCGGTCCTTCGAAGCAGTAATGAGTTTATTGCAATATGTGGTTAGCTAGCGACGTCGACGATTGATCATATTATTCTTACCTTTTTTTTTTTTTTTTCGCTGAGAAATGACATTACGCATCTCCGCTCGTCGGGGGACGGAACGGAGTATGTGGGACTCCCTGCCAGAGTGGCAGTATACCCACTAAAACTCAGCGGTGTTCCCTCATCGCCTTGATGGGGGGTCATGGGAATCCGGCTCAGCCTTTGCGTCCACAATCCCCCCGGCGCCTGCCCGCCTAGCTGGCGGGCCCTGCATGTCCCCCCGGGTGGGGGGCTACGGGATGGGCCGGGAACACCTGGCCATTCCCGTCCGGCACTGGTGGAAGCCTGTGCAATGCAGGCGAGGGTGATACCCCCGCACCCGTCGCCTGCTGGCTTCCACCTGGGAGGAGTCGGAGATGACTGTCATACTGACGTCTTCTTCGACCTCTCCTCCGCCTTCGGAGCGGCGCCGCGAGAGGGTCTTCCTCCCGCACGGGCTCCGCCGCCTCCTTCTAGGACATGACGTGTTCGCAGAAGGAGGCGACTGCCGCCCAGGACCCCTCGTCCCTCAGCATGGCGTTGACAAGGCCGGGGAGCGAGAGGTCCGTTCCGATCGCCGCGGTGAGACTGTGGCGCGGCCCAGACCACGACGGGCACACCTCGAGAGTGTGCTGCGCCGTGTCCTCCGCCGCGCCACAGCCGTGACACGTCGGCGTCTCCTCTCGTCCGATCCGGTGCAGGTACGATCCGAAACAACCGTGTCCGGACAGCACCTGCACCAGACGGAAGGAGAGGAACCCATGCGGCCGCTCGAGCCAGTCCCGCAGGACCGGCCTAATCGCGTCGAGGGTTCGGCGGCCGAAGGCTGCGGTGACGAGGTCCCCCGTCCAATGGACGATGATGGCGTCCCTCGCCTCCCGCCGGACGGCCTCCCGCTCTTCCGGGGCGATGCGTTCTCCTCTCGCCCTCCGCCCCGCCGTCCATTCATATACTCTGGCGAGCACCCACGCCTCGAGTTCCCAAGGCGGGGTACCAGCCAGAGCACATGCCGCTGAGAAGCCGACCGTGCGGTAGGCCCTTGCCACCCGCTGGGCTATAGCCCTTTGGGGTGCCCGCAATGCGGCAGCGTTCTCCCTCCTGCGGAGAGAGTCCTCCCAAATAGGAGCCCCATAAAGGGCCATACTCCGCAAGATGAGTAGTAGTAGTACTCCGCGTAGAGTTGCCGGCATCGCGCGCTGGGCCCCCCAAGTTGGGCAGTAGCCACGAGAGGGCGCCCGCAGTCTTCAGCAGGCGCGTCGACAGCCCGCTGAAATGCGGGCCGAAACGCCACCTGCTGTCGATTACAAGACCCAGATATTTCATCTGGGCCTTCACCTCGATTCGGACGCCCTCCACAAATATATGAGCGTCTGGTGGTTGGCGCTGCCGAGGCCCGTGGAAAAACACGGCCTCGGTCTTGTGCAGCGCCACCGTCAATCCTAGGCGGCGGATCCTCCCTGCGACCAAGGATCCGCCCGCTGAGGCCAAGTTGGCCGCCTCCCTGAAACTCTCCCCCCGGGCGGTGAGGAGAGTGTCATCCGCGTAGCAGACGACACTCGTGCCTCGGAGGAGAGTTCCCCGCAAGAGCCAGTCGTAGCCGACATTCCAGAGGAGAGGTCCTACGACTGACCCCTGTGGAACGCCGGCCTCGGCTGCGTACCGCCGGACTTGACCAGCCCTGTTCACGAGGACGATCGCCCGATCCTCCAGGTAGCTGGCCAGTAGACGCCGCATGTATTGAGGCACCCCGTGGAATCGGAGCGCCTCTAGGATGGTGCTGTGGGGAACAGAGTTGAAGGCGTTGGCTATGTCGAATGACACCGCCAACAATCCATCCCCCGCTTCCATCGCCTCCTTCACCTGGCCCTTAAGGCGGGCCAGCGCGTCCACCGTGGAACGCTCAGCCCGAAAACCGAACTGAGAGTCCGACAAGTCCGGCCCCACATTCCGGAGATGGCCCTTTAGGCGGGCAGCGATTATCCCCTCGAACATTTTGCCGACTTCATCGAGCAGGACGATGGGTCGGTATGCCGAGGGGGAGTCTGCCGGGCGGCCCTCCTTGCGAAGGAGGCACAATTGCCCCTCCTTCCACGGTTTCGGGAACCTTCCAGATGCAAGACATGCGCTAAAGAGGTTCCGAAACCGCTCCTCCATTTGAGTAGCGGCAATTGCCACCACCCTCGCCGGGACACCGTCGGGGCCCGGAGCCGTCTTCTTGGCGCGGATATGCACAATCGCCGCGCTGAGTTCCGACTCCGTGACAGGAGGGGCCTCCTCTTCCTCCTCAGCTGGCCGAGCTATCCCCCGCGGAGGGTCCATCACTGGCGGGGTGAAGTTGTCCCTGCACGGGAACAGGGACTGAACCACCCCATCCAAGAATGAGGGCTCCAGGGTCTCGGCCACCGGGGGACCAAAGGGGCGCAGCTTGTTGCGCGCCGCCTTGTATGGCCTCCCGTAGGGATCGCTGTCGAGACCCTCCAGCATCTCCTTTCTCGCCGAGTCCCTAGCGTCGGCGATGGCCCGCTCGAGAACCAGCTTTGCCTCTATGTACACCTCATAGAGGTGATCCTCGTGGGCGTGGTCTCGTCGACGCCGCCGCCGGCTCCGCGCGTAGGCCCTCCTAGCCTCCACGCACGCCGCTCGAAGCCCCTCCAGGTCCACCGACCACCAGTACACCGCCCGTTTGGGCAGCGGTCGACCGGACCGAGGCATGCTAGAATTGCACACCTCGGTCAGAGACTCCCTCAGGTGTCCCGCCACGGTGTCCACGTCCAAGCCAGCGGAAGGCGGCGAAAGCCAGTCCTGGATAAACGCCGCCTCCGCCGCCGCCTCCCTGTCCAGGCAGGTGAGAGCCCACCGTGGGAACGCGGACCGCCCCGAGAGGGGCCGCGTCTCTCCGGGGCCACCGGTTGAGATGTCGAACCGCACGTAGCGGTGGTCCGACATGGTCTCCACCAGATCCACCCGCCAGTTCAGCACGCGGGCGGCCAACGCAGGGGTGGCAAAAGTGACGTCCACTATCGAGCCACCCTGCCGCCGCACGCATGTCTGGACGTTTCCTCTGTTGAGGAGAGAGAGCCCAGAATAGGCTGCCCACATCTCCACTGCCCGCCCGCGAGGGTCAGTGGCCGGGTTGCCCCAGGTCACCGACTTGGCATTCAGGTCTCCCAATACGGAGACCTGACGCGGCGCCACCCTGCCGACCACGGCGGCCAGGGCTCCGAGATAGTTCTCGAAGTCCTGGAGAGGGCGGTTTGGGGAGAAATAGACGCCCACGAGGGCTACCTCTCCTCACGCGGCGGCCACGTATCCCGGTCCCCTCTCTAATAGCGAGAGGGGAGGGGAGTCTGTGGAGGACCGCGCCGCTAGTGCCACCAAGCCGTC
Organism: Eremobia ochroleuca; assembly: GCA_949629135.1. Lineage (NCBI taxonomy): Eukaryota > Metazoa > Arthropoda > Insecta > Lepidoptera > Noctuidae > Eremobia > Eremobia ochroleuca. Next base: position 22,514,665 of record OX451390.1, read on the forward strand.
CTCGTCACCCAGCCAACTGCCGGGGATCGAGTAGGGCTCGGCGACCACCGCTACGTTCACCGACCACTCAGCCATGGCCTGCACCAGCAGGTCCTGGGCCGCTCTGCAATGGTTGATGTTCGCCTGGAGGATGCGGTGATTGGAAACCATTATTCCGACATCGCATCCCCCTCCTCAGGTACCGCCGCTGGAGCTGGAGTTACAGCGGCGGCGACAGCGGCGGTGGCGGCGGCAGGGCGAACCTGCGCCGGCACTATGCCCTTCCTCGCGGGTGGCTGGCAGCTCCTGCCCCCCATCCTGTGCCCCGCGGGGCGGCCACTGGCAGCACACGCCGGCAGTGTGGCGTGGCGGCGCTGCATGTGGCACTCCTGTGTCCCTCCTGTCCGCACTGGAAGCAAGACTCTCCCCAGTCGGACTTGGAGGGACATGTAGATCGGGTGTGGCCCGGCGCGAAGCACTTGAAGCACCGCGCAGGCTTGTCCTCAAGCGGCCGGACCACAGCCGAGCTGAAGCCCACGAGCAGCCGTCCCTTGGTTGCCTTAAGGGCGGCCGCCGCCGCGGCGACTGGGCACTCGACGCGGATGGCGCCCATGCCGCGGCGGCCGGGCCTGATGGCTCCCCCCTTCACCGCGCTAGCACTGCAGCCTCCCGCAGCGGCAACGGCCGCCACCACATCCTCTTTGGTGACCGAATCGTCCATATCGATCACCTCCAAGGATGCGGTCTTGACAGGTCTGGCGACCGTCGCCACATCAGCGATGACCTCTTGCAACTTTGTTGCAAAGAGGTCCGCGTTTGCGCCGCGCTGCTCCCCCCCGAACTCAAAAATTCGGGCTCCGGCCTGGGTGCGGCGGCACGTAATGTTGCCGATCCCCAGCCGGGAGGGATCCGCGTTAGCACGAGCCCGTCTTAGGACAGACTCGTACGTTTCGCCCCGCTCCGCGGCCTCCGGGGTGATGGTCACGACGACCGCCGCAGTTTTGGGAGGAACCAACTTCCTCCCGCCCGCCGGAGCCTTCTGGGCTGCCGAAGCAGTCGCAGCGGGCTTGGGCTTTTTGGCCTTTCTTCCCCTGCCCACTTCCGTCCACGCCTGGTTGGACGGGGTGGTGGAGGGAAGCATGGCGTCCTCCCGCTGCGTGTTCTGGGGGGCTGCCGAAGTGGCAGACGCTCCCTCCGCGCTTGTGGTGGGGGTTTGAGGAGCCACAGTGCTCCTCTTGCCCTTCCCTTTGCCCTTGGAGGGCTTCGGGGCCTGGGTCTGCACACCCGATGGAGGGTCTCCCACCGGCCGCGCAGGTATGGGTACCGGCTCCGTCGGTGGCGGACTCTTATCCGCCGCTAACGGCGGGCGGAGCCGCTTTTCCGGCAAGAGCCGGTCCTCAATTCCCGCGAGGCAGCCTCTGATGAAGGCCCTCTCCTCCATGACAACCCTGCGGATTATTTCCTCAAGGTTGCCAGATGAGGAGGAGCCTCCCTCTGCCGGACCAGGGACAGGGGCAGGCGCAGGTAGGCCGTGGCCTCAGCCAGCTTCTGGTGCAGCTGGCTGACCTCCAGCTGCAGGCGATCCACCTTCGCCTGCAGCTGCCGCGTCTCGTCTGTGGCCGTGCGCTGCACCAGCTCGGTGACGATGCCGTGCATGCTCACAGCCCGGCATTTGAGGGCCTTCTGAAAGGTCTCCTTCAAGTTCGAGGACTTGGAGGCGACCTCCAGTACCTCCTCCTTGTCCTGGAGCGCCATGCGCTCCAGCTCAGTCAGGGAGTGATCGGCGTACAGCACTGTGGATGTGCCATAGCCAGCCCTTGACCGGGCGATTTGCGCCTGGCGCTCCTTGGCAGCGCCCCTCTCCTCCAGGTCTTGCTGGAGTTGCACCCTTTTACCGAGGTTTAGCTGGCGCTCGGCGTCCACCAAGCCCACATCGTGGGTTGAACCCGTATTAGACGTCGAAGCCTTTTTGGACTTCGACTTCCTCTTCGCCTTGCTTCCGGCCGACTCCGAGGAGCCCTCGGACCCGAGCCTCAAATAGGCCCTCTTTCTATTGAGATTTATTTTTTTTTTTGCTTGAGTACGTATAGTTTTTATTGTATTTGTTTGTATATTGGCGTGGCTAGCTGACATACCTATGGCAAATAATTTAATGTAGTTTTCTGTGTCTTGTAATATTAATTACTTTGCAAACCTTGTATTGTAATCAACTATTTTTTAACTGAACAGACAGCTGTGCTGCTGAGGAGTTTGTTGCGCGCCACTTCTCCCCAGCAAAAGCACTAAGAAGTGGTGAAGAGCGGGCGTTTTGGGGGACTGTCTTTTGTAATTTTGGCGTTCGAAAAGTACTAATTCTCAACCTAGTTTGAATACATGACTTTTGATTTTGATTTTGCAAAAAAAATTAACAATTCAAAATATGCCCAAAAACACCTATTTTTTGCAGTCGTTTTTCATCGATATTTTTATCGATGAAATATTCATACCAACCTATCTTCCCTAGTGGTGGAGTTGCATGTGTGCATTCAGTGACTGTATCCATACTTCCTAGTGCCCTCCCCTTTTCAGCATGTGTACAGACGCCAGCACATCAAGCTACCCGAAACTACCGTCAATTTTTTCCAATCAACTTTGAACCTTATACTTTGGCCATAAAGTTGAAAATCTATTACAGAAATTAGACAGATTGTAGTAGCTTGATGGGCTGGCGTCTGTACAATAATGATTCATGACATCAGCGCATCGTTGTGAACGGACGTGTCGAAGATTTAGTAAAATAAATAAATAATAATTTGCTGAATCGTGACCTGAATCTACCAAATATCCGGTAGTAAAGCAAACTGTGTCGTAGGCATAAATCGTTTTGTGAAGATGTGTAATAAGTGATTAACAAGTGCATAACTTTTATCACAATGGCAACCAGTCCCTTCAGCCGGGGTGGCAGATGTGCTCGGAGCCCACCTCCTACACCTGTGCCCGCACCAGCACCAGCACCTGCACCTGCACCCGAGCCCGTACCCGCACCTCACCCGCAACCGACCAGCCAAAGAGACGATGTCATGATGGAAGCGATATCGACACCGGAAATACAGAACTGGATGTCGTCCATTGAGCAGTGCCTAAGTGAAGTGTGCTCTATAGCAGCAGAGGGCAAATTAAACATGGAGCAAAAACTGCGTATAAGTACCCTGTGCCGAAAAGTTGGTCACGGCACATCGCAGATGGCCGTTCAGTACCAGTCCCTTAAGATGAATGCTGTCCGGGCCCGCACCACCGTCCAAACACTCGAAGACCAAATTGATCTGTCGCAGCAGCTTCAAGACCTTAAGCTGACAAACGGAGCTTCTATGAAACCCGTAACCGGAACTTCCTTTGCTGACATGGTTAAAAAAGGTACCAACAATTACATACAGCCCATAAATTTAAGCTCAGTGGCCATATACCCTAACGACAAACTAAAGTCGAGTGAGGAGACAAAAACACTTGTCCAAAAAATTATATGCCCCGAGCAAATGAAGCTTCAGGTAAGAGGACTGCGTAAGACGAAAAATGGCGGTGTCATTATCAGCACTGAAACAAAAAACGACATTGAGAAGGTGAAAAAATCGATGCAACAATCAAATTCAGGCCTTACTGTAGACGAGCCCCCAAAAAGGAAGCCTAGAGTAGTGGTTATCGGAGTGCCCTCGTCCATGCAAGAGAAGGAAGTTTTTACTTGTTTGTTCCATCAGAATTTAGCCGAAAACCTTCAGGATTGCAGTCTCGAGACCTTTTTGACCTCCATTAAGTTAAGCCATAAGTCAGGTAAAAAGGACACTGAGACCTGTAATTATATAATAGAAGTGTCTGCTGACATACGTAAAGCCCTGATAAATAAAGACAGAGTGTTTGTGAATTGGTCGTCATGCCCTGTGAGAGACTTTACTCTAGTCACACGCTGTTATATGTGCCAGCAGTATGGACATGCGGCCAAATCATGTCGGGAAACCACACATACCTGTGGCCACTGTGGTGATCTGGGTCATACCATTAAAGAATGCACAAAGAAGGCTGAGGAACCAAAATGTGCTACTTGCTTGCACTACAAAAAGCCGAGCAATCACAAGACAGGTGCCGTTGACTGTCCAGCGAAACTAATGGCTGAAAAGAGGTACATAAATACTATTGATTATGGAGGCGCCTAAGAGCGCCGTAAATTACGTATCTTTCTGGACCTTGTTTTTGTTTGTTTTATTGTTATTTTTATTTTTTATAGTTAGTTATAATTATGATTAATAATTTAATTTGTGATATAGATAATTTCTCAATATCAGAATCCCATGTTTGTGACGTTGAGCACTGTAAACAATATCTCTCCTCCTACACTAGTCCACTAACCATTCTAACCCAAAATATTCGAAGTATTTTTAAGAATTTCGACAATTTTATCATTTTTATACAACGTCTAGACATAAACTGTGACGTTATTGTCCTAACCGAATGTTGGCTTTCCAAGCAATATAACATACCACTGCTTCCGGGGTATAATATGTATAAAAGTAATATAAATTACAATCAGAACGATGGGGTGATAGTTTACGCAAGAAATCATCACAATGTGTCTGTCGAGGAACCAAATATGCACGATTGTAACAGATTGTTAATCAAAATTGGGTCAGAATTAGCAATACTTGCCTTATATCGACCTCCCTCTTTTAGAAATATAAACAGTTTCACCGACTCTCTAAACGATACCTTGCATAACCTATCATCTGTCAAAAATATAATTTTGACTGGAGATATTAACATCAATATTCTTACAGAAAGTGCTGACGCATCCGCTGAGGAATACCTTAACCTATGCGCTTTCCATGGCTTGCTTCCCGCTCACACGCTTCCTACACATCAAAGTGGCTCCTGTTTGGACCATATAATACTAAAGTCAGATTTCCCCGCACTTGCCCTTGTAACTAATTCATCAATAACCGATCACAGTGCTGCCCTACTTATTTTAAATTGTAAATTACCAAAAATAGTCACTCGCACAACTTCGCGTTTAAATGTAAACAAACTTGAAGAAGACTTACGCAATATTGAATTTGACCCAGTCTACGATTCCGCTGATCCGCAGTTTTGTATGTTATACTTAATCAAAAATGTACAATATGCAATTCAGAAGAATACTATCATATCTCGGCTAAAAAACAAAAACTACAATATAAAACCATGGATCACCACAGGACTCATTCGCTGTATGAAAAATAGAGATAAATTGCATATGAAAGCTAAATCCAATCCAGATAATTTAATTTTGCAACTGTCGTATAAACGATATCGTAACTTTTGTAATGATCTTCTAAAAAAAGTAAAAAACAACTACGATAAAACTGCACTGGAAAAGGCTGGTTGACAGATAGTAAAAAAATTTGGAATTTTATTAAAAGTGTAACGTTTAACTCGAAACAGAATCAGTCATCTTCAGGTTTATTACAAGCACACTCATCACAGTTAACATCTGCCAACATTGCAAATAATTTCTTTGTTAATGTGGGAAAGTGTTTGGCTGAAAAAGTTCGGTGCCAATCACAATATTTAACGAGCACACCATTTACATGTAGCACTATTTTATCATCCTTTGCATTGCTAGACACTGATGAGACTGAGGTAGAAACGATAATTATGAGTTTGAAAGACGACTGTGCAGTTGGCTGGGATAACATTTCAAATGAAATTATTAAACGGTTCAAGCACATTTTGGCACCGCCACTAACTTATATTTTCCAAAAATGTTTATCTACAGGTGTTTTTCCCGAATGCCTAAAAAAAGCTGTTGTTGTCCCCGTTTATAAATCAGGCAGTAAAGATCAAGTCACAAATTATAGACCTATTTCGTTACTGCCTTCTATGTCTAAAATATTAGAAAAACTTATAAATAAAAGGCTTTACAAATACTTGGAGGATAAATTAATTTTGTCTCAGCGGCAGTTTGGATTTAGGCCTAAAATGTCAACAGACGATGCCGTACACCATCTGACTGACTATCTAGCACAAGAACTTGATAAGGGTAACCACACAGTAGGAATCTTCTTGGACCTCGCCAAAGCTTTTGACACGGTTTCTATTCCTATTCTGTTGCACAAGCTTGAAACCATAGGTATCAGAGGCACCCAGCTGAAACTATTTAAGAGCTATCTAGAAGATCGTACCCAATGTGTAAGAATTGGAGATGTTCTCAGCGAGGATAAAAAAAACACGTCCTTCGGAGTCCCCCAAGGAAGTATTTTAGGGCCTACACTATTTTTGATTTACATAAACGATCTTTGTAATCTAAGTCTAGATCATGGCCAAATTGTTTCTTATGCTGACGACACTGCTCTTCTATTCTCGGCTGACTCAGAAAAAAAAGTCTACAAAGTTGCGCAACGCGGATTTAATATTGTTAATAAATGGCTTCAACTTAATTCACTAACACTAAATGCAGACAAGACAAATTATATTAAGTTTTCGATGCGCAAGCAAACATCAACTGGCACTAACTCAACATTATATGCTCATTCTTGCACAATTCCCGCAAATAACCAATGTGTTTGTCCTAAAATTAAAATGGCAAATACAACAAAATACCTTGGTGTTATAATAGATGAAACACTTTCGTTTAAACAACATATAGAAGCCTTAAATAATATAATTCGCAAGTTGATATTTGTTTTTAAAAAGTTACGCTGTATTGCTGACCCAAAAATACTTAGACAGGTTTACTTTGCTCTATGTCAATCGATCTTAACTTACTGTATCACCACATGGGGTGGAGCGGGTAAAACAATGTTACTAACCATCGAGAGAGCCCAGAGGGCGATTCTCAAAGTGTCTACTTTCCGCCCTTTCCTTTTTCCTACTAACCTTCTGTACAAATCTTGTGAAGTATTAACAGTTCGACAGCTATTTATCATGGGCATTGTATTAAAACAACACAAAGCTCTACCCTACAGCGCTACATATACTAATAAAAGACGTAAAGATATAGTTTGCCCACAAATTTCAACAAAACATGCTTTTATATCCAAATTTTACCTGTACCTCGGACCTCTCCTGTATAATAGACTAAATTCGAAAGCAAACATTTATTCTGTGAACTATACAAATTGTAAGAGAATCCTCAAGGATGCTCTCCAAAGTATGTCTTATGAAGAAACAGAAAATTTACTAACTGTGTTAAAGTAAATACAGGTATACAATTTTCACCTATGTTAAATATTTACCAAATATAGATAGTAAGATTTAAGCTACTCAACATATAATTATTTGTCCATTTTCAACTTTTGTTTATTTATTAATTTTAAAAGACTAGTTTAGCTCTTCTCGCCTGAAACACAGGATTACCTAGTTCAGGCACGTAAGTCTTAGCAATACAATTTTTATTTAAGCAAAACTGTACTAATTTTCATGCCTTATAATTTTTGAATAAATATATTATTATTATTATTATTATATTATTAATAAGGTAGCACAAAAGTGTTACGATTATTTACTTGCGTATGTGCCAAAAAAGCGTGTGCCGTATGATACGAGAGAAAGTGAAACAAATAGAAAAACCATTACCTAGTGATATATGGTTTTATTGCATAAACATTGCAGATTATATGACAGCTGACAAGGAGTTATTATAACTACTTTATATTTAATTTATAAAATAGTAAAAAAAGACAATAGCGGATAGTTTAAACACCACACCGTATCTATTTCTTTTGTTTTTTTGTGAGTTTCAGGAGTGGTGAAAAGGTGGCGACATTTGAACTCGAACAATTAGTTAATATATGTAGAGTGAAGGCATATCTCTCGGATATTAGCTATGTACAGACGCCAGCACATCAAGCTTCCCGAAACTATCAAATTTTCCCAATCAACTTTGAACCTTACACTTTAGCGATAAAGTTGAAAATATACTAAAGGAATTTGACAGATTGTAGTAGCCTGATGTGCTGGCGTCTATACCTACCTATCACCATTTTTTGCCTAGAGAACAAATAAATGAAGAGTAAATTTAGCAAGTGAAGTGTCTCTAATGGTTTTCAGCGCAACCGATACCCGCGGGGTTTCTACATACTGTCGGTAGTGCAGCACTCGGACGAAGCATGCCGCGAGGAGGAGCCGGCTGAGGTGGACTGGTTGTGGGAGGCCGCCTTGCTGGACCAGCAGCAGAGCATCAGCGAGGCGCCGCCGCCGCGCCGCAAGGCGCTCACCCTGCACACGCAGGTACGTCCGCACGGCGTACAGCGTACAGTGCGCCACCGGCCTCGCGCTCGCGCAGTACCGCGTGTGACGTGCGACGTGTTGCAGGCGGCGCTGACTCGCGTGCAGTACATGGTGGGCGCAGGCGTGACGCTGGCGCTGTTCGTGCTGTTCTACGTGCTGTTCGGCGCGCTGGTGCTGGTGCAGCGTTGGCCTCGCTGGAAGAGACTGGTAGGCCCGCGTGCAGTGTTGGCTCGCAGTAAGTATAATTAGACGTTTACTTACGTACAATTAATGTAGTCTGGAATCTCTCATCTATAGTTTGTCGTATTTTCTATACAGTGTCTTTATAATATGCACATATCGAACTGAGGGAATCTAAGTAAGCTTAATTTTATCGACGGAATTTGTTTTTTTAAAAATCCATTTTTTTTAATATAGGTACTTACTTTTTATGGAATTTTTAAAGAATTTGTTCGCTACTGTGATCCCAGTGTAAACAAAACGATGTAACTTTGAAATTAAATGATCTATCGCAATGAAACAAACTCCATAGTGATTGGAAGTAATTAGGCGTCCTCACAAAATTAAAATTGTGGAAAAACTACCCTAAATTCTGGTTTTTTTTTCATTCATTTTTACAATAATCCAAAAATTTCTCAATACGTCTTACTGAGAAATTTTACTATTATTGTAATAATTACCTACTTACCTTTTTTATTAGGTACTCTAAGTAATTCTTCATCGTATTAGCTACCCAATAGTAAAAATGGCATGTTTATAACTCATTACATTTTCTATGTACTGTCTAAGAAAGGCCCAGCGCACGGCTGCACACTATCGTTTAGCTGTCAGCAGGGAGAGCCTAATGTACGCGGCTCGTGGTGCGGTGAGGGAGGACCAGCCGAAGGGACCTTAAATTATGACAGGCTGGCAGTCGCTCCGAATTATTCGCCGCTGCTACATGTGTTTCGTTACTTTCGTGCGCTGCTTATTAGGGGAGTTCCGTCCGTGACGCCACCGCGCACTTACGTACCTGCTGAAACTACTAAAAAGTGCATGTACAGTGACAAAACTATACAGTTGTGTCCTACAGTAAACGAGTGACAAACTAAGTGCAAAATAACAGTGAAATAAAGACACTCTGTGTGTGAGCAATTTTAATATCATAACGAACTAAACATTTTTAAAACGTGTTCATGTTTTGGACTTTGAACTCATAAGTAGCGTACACCGATCCTGACTATTAACGCACAACAAAGCACACAAGTATTTCAAACAACATCATAATAGTTCGCTTAGCACTGTGGAGTAGCGCGTTACCTACTGCGAAGGCGAACTTACTGGTCAACGGATCGAATCTGGCACACGGCATTTCTTTTTGGCTTTTAATTTTTTTAATTTTTTTTTTTATTATAACTATTTTTTTCTCTTTTTTTTGTTCTAAATTACTTTATTTTTAATTCTACAACAATATGCAAAGAACTCCACCTAAACCAGGTCTGAGTCAAGGACAATCTCTTTCTGAGCCCGATATCCCGACTGCCACTACCGATAAAGCAGACGCTATTAACATCACCGTACGGAACAAACGACAACGTCTTACCGATTCTCCAAATAACGAAGTAGACGCCGGACGATCCATAGCATTTTCGACTTTCAAATCAGAGTTAATGGAGATGCTAACAACTTGGAAGTCCGAGCAAGAACAGCTGCTCACGTCATGGAAAAGCGAACAAGCTGCCATTTTATCCAAGCTGGTCAGGGAAGTTGCCGAGCTTAAACAGAAATGTATTTCGATTGAGGAATCCAACGCCGAAATGGACCGCAGCATGTCTTTTATAAACGAAAAATATGAAGGTCTCAATTCTAAAGTTTTGAAACTGGAAAAGGAAAAAATTGACAGCGAAGACCATATTAACCGTCTACAGAAGCAGATACAAGATTTGAAGTTCCTCTCACGTCAAGCTACTATCGAGCTGCGTAATTTTTCGACTAAGGAGAAAGAAACGCCTGAAGATCTAATTTCTGCGGTATCAAGGGTTGGAAAGACTGTTAACATGGAAATTCAGACATCTGCTTTCCGGGATGTATATCATATACCCGGAAAATCAGGTTTATGCAGACCGATTGTTGCCGAATTTAGCTGTGTCAATAAGAGAAACGAATTCCTTGCTAAGATGAGGAAGTTTAATAAAGAACGATCCATCAATGATAAGCTGAACACGCAACTGATCGGGATTGCCGGGGAAAAGAAGCCAGTTTACGTCGACGAACATTTACCTCCAGCAATCAAAAAGCTGTTGTATGACGCCCGCCAATTTGCTAAGGCAAGGAGTTACTCCAGCTGGTATTCCAACGGAAGAATTCTCTTGAAGAAAGACCCAGCTGATAAACCCGTTGAAATTAAATCAGAGAAATGCCTTACCATGTTAGCAGTATCAGTACAAGTACCACTTCAACTATGACTATTTCCACTTTCTCATTTTGTAATTCACATTTATGCATGCACTCAATATGTGACAATCCGCGGCTAAAGGTACCTTATGGACGTTTATAGTTTCGAAGATATTGAATGTTTTGTAAATTTTGCAAGAAATATAGTTTTTTTTTTATTGCTTTTTCGCAAAGCATAAGATCTGAAATTTATTTCCCTGTTATTATTTTTTATTTAACTTACAACGGCAACATAGTGTTCGAGGTGACTGAACTTAAAATGTCTGTTTCTCGAAATTTCACAATTTTGAATATAATTTTTAAAAAATTATATCTCCGTAACAAAACATCGTAGGAGGTTGATCTTTTTTGATATTGTTATGTCTCACTTTAATCTTGGGTGGTTTAATGAAACAGTTATATTTCGGTTAGAGCGCGTGCGACACGTCCGCTCGCCGCGCTTCTATCAACGTAATGCCGAGCGGGCGGGTCGCAGGAGCAGGGCTCTGAACCGGTTTAAAAAGAGCGGTTAATTTCGATGAAATACCGGTAAATATATCGTTCCCTCATTAACCGGTTAAACAAGTGAACTGTTCATATGTAACCCAAATGACAAAGGTTACCGCTTACATAAGCACAAACGGTTTTGACACCCAAATTAACCGGTTAATTCCGTAAGTCGTAAATGTTTTTCGTCTACTTTTTTAACACTTCCAACAAGTTATAGTGACATTAGTACATTTAGTACCCCAGAAAACATTAGGAAAAAAAATGTTTGATCTGAGGACGTCAAATACAACCGGAGAACTTAAATGGTGCGGGTAGATTCATGTTGCGACTTGCTTAGTTAGGGGGCGGGGGGTGTTTAACCGGTTAATTTTCACTTTCAAAACCAAAATTCATGAAAAACCGGTTTCCCGCAATAACCGGTAAAAACCGGTAAAGTGCAAACCTTAACCTAAATCGATTTCGGTTTGGGGTCAATGACCGTAACCGGTTAAGAATTTCAACCGGTTTCCGAGCCCTGCGCAGGAGCACATATTTATTTAATTATTTTACAGTACATCACATCTCTCCCTTTCAATATTTATTTTGAACTAATTACATTTCCTGCTCTTAATTTGATCTTGGTTTAATTCTCAATATTTAAGCTACACGTAATTAAATACAATTCTAAAATTTAAATGATTTAAATCTGATATCGTAATTTTAATAATATCCTTCAATAATCGAACTAATATTATAAATGTGAAAGTTTGTATGTTTGGATGTTTGGATGTTTGTTACTCAATCACACAAAAACGACTGAACGGATTTGGATGAAATTTGGCATGCATGTAGCCTGTGACATGGAAAAGAACATAGGCTACCTTTTATCCCGATTCCTTAAGTAGTTCCCGAGGGAAAATTAAAAATTGTTTACCAGCGAAGACACGGGGAGAAAACTTTGAAATTTGGAATGCATGTCACCTATGACATGGAAAAGGACATAGGATACTTTCTATCCCGATTTCTCAAATAGTTCCCGTGGGAAAATCATATATATCATAATCGAACTTCGAACTAATATTATAAATGTGAAAGTTTGTATGTTTGGATGTTTGGATGTTTGGATGTTTGTTACTCAATCACGCAAAAACGACTGAACGGATTTGGATGAAATTTGGCATGCATGTAGCCTGTGACATGGAAAAGAACATAGGCTACCTTTTATCCCGATTCCTTAAGTAGTTCCCGTGGGAAAATAATATATATCATAATAATTGGTGATAATGTAGGTACTGTTCTGTTTATTTTGACTTTGAAAGGAAGCAATGGATTTACATGATTTTTTTATGGGGATAGTCTTAGGTAAAAACGTCTTATACCCACGGGAAAACACGTTTAATATTTCCCAATGACCACGCGGGCGAAGCTGCGGGCAACAGTCGAACTAATATTATAAATGTGAAAGTTTGTATGTTTGGATGTTTGGATGTTTGGATGTTTGTTACTCAATCACGCAAAAACGACTGAACGGATTTGGATGAAATTTGGCATGCATGTAGCCTGTGACATGGAAAAGAACATAGGCTACCTTTTATCCCGATTCCTTAAGTAGTTCCCGTGGGAAAATCATATATATCATAATAATTGGTGATAATGTAGGTACTGTTCTGTTTATTTTGACTTTGAAAGGAAGCAATGGATTTACATGATTTTTTTATGGGGATAGTCTTAGGTAAAAACGTCTTATACCCACGGGAAAACACGTTTAACATTTCCCAATGACCACGCGGGCGAAGCTGCGGGCAACAGCTAGTAATCAATAATTTATTACAATAACAATTTAATCATCTGTGTCTATTTCTACATCGCCATCGTCTGTTTTTCCGTTTTCATTGTGGATTCTCCATTGTCCCTCTATTTTCTTCAGGTGAACTATGTTTCTTCGTATGTGTTGACCTGTTTCATCATTTTTTATATTTATATCACCTCCTTTAGCACTCATTACTGTGTGTGGAATAGGGTTGAAATCAGGTGTCAATTTATTTTCTTTTATCATGTTTTTAACATAAACCTTTTCTCCTACATTAATTTCATTGTTTACAGCTTTCCTTTTCCTATCTTCAATCAACTTTCCCTTTTCTTTTATGATTTTATCTCTATCGTATACTTTTAGGTCCATACGTCGGTTTTCGACATCTACAGCTGAAGGGATTTTGTCTCTGAATTGTCTATTGAAAAATAATTCTGAGGGTGTCTTTCCAGTTGTACTATGGGGAGTACTATTGTACATCATGAGATAGCGAAGGAGATCATCCTTCCAATCAGACTTTTGGCATTGGCTAATTTTCAAGCGCTTAAGGATGTCGCGGTTTTGTCTTTCGACCTCTCCGTTTTGCTGTGGCCAATATGGTATAGAATTGTAAAGCCTGATGCCAAATTCTGAACAAAAGGATTTGAACTCCTCGCTAATGAATTGGCGCCCATTATCCGATGTTATACTGACTGGAATACCTAGCCTGGAAAATATTTCTTTTAAAACATTAATGGTTTCATTAGATGTTATCGCTTTCATGATCTTAATTTCCTTGTAGCGGCTATAATAATCAATTACTACTAATAAGTTGTGCCCACTTGGCAGTGGGCCTAGAAAGTCTATAGCTATATCAGTCCATGGTTGTATAGGTGATTCGCGTCTCTTCATCGGCACAGGGAGGCTTGGTCCTGATACTAAAGTGCAACTTTTACAACTTTTAACCATGTTTTCCGCGTCTTTATCTATCTTAGGCCACCAAACTTTAGTACGCAATCTACTTTTCATAGCAACGATGCCTGGATGTCCTTCGTGTGCCGATGCTAGCACTTGCTTACGTAACTCCACGGGAATGATAATTTTGTTCCCACGTAGTAAAATATCGTCGTGCATCCAAAGTTCATGCTCAAAGAGTTTATAATTATTGACTTTGGGGTCCCAATTATTACCAGAGAGAGCTAATTTTATTAATTGAATGTCTTCATCACTTTTAGATTTATCAATGATATCCTCCATAGGTACAGCTATTGGTCTAGCAAACTCCACGATTTTATTAATGTGATGCTCGTTATCATGTGAATGTGTATTATGATTTGGGCATAATCGGGACAGGGAATCAGCTATGTTGTTTTTTCCAGGACAGTAAACAACCTTGAAATTGTAAGCCTGTAATCGTAATACCCATCGCTCAATTCGTGCACAAGGTTTTGATCGCTCCCCAAATATTACCTCGAGAGGTTTATGATCAGTGATCAGCTCAAATTCTTTTAACCCATATAAATACATATTAAAATGTTCGACGGCCCAGACCAACGCAAGTGCCTCTTTTTAACCGACTTCAAAAAAAGGAGGGTTTTGTTTTTTCATGTTTGTTACCTCATAATAACCGACTGGGTGAACCGATTTTCATGATTCTTTTTTTATTTGAAAGCTGGTGCTTCCCGTGTGGTCCCATTGTCACCATTTCAATATCTGATGATGGGATCTTGTAGAAATCGGGGGAACTCTTCAATAAATAACAGCAGATTAACCGCGATTGTTGCTATAGCATATCTAAGCATTGTTTACACCATCACACAACATAATATCACGCCTGTACTCACTAAAAGGTTATATTTTTTTTTATTATAATAATAATTAATACCAGTAAAACAACCGCGATTGCTGCTATCGCATATGTATGCATTGTTTACGCAATCGCACAACATAACATCACGTCTGTACCCTATAAACGCAGATGCAGCTTCCTGTCACTGATATTTACATAGCAAGTAGTGTTTATATGAATTTGATTGGGGTAGATATAACTAAAAAGTGAAAAATAAAAAATTTTATATAAAAAAAAAACAACCGACTTCCAAAAAAACACTACAAAGTGAAAAATATTTTTTTAATTTCGGAAGTCGGTGTCAAAAAACCAAAATGCAGAACCAACGACACCGACTTCCAAAATTAAAGAAATATACATTTTTTTCGGTCTGACAATACCGTTTTTCAACGTCCGATAAACTTTTATGACCAAAAGCAATAATACGAGGTCCTTGCATATCAATCTGAACGAGGACTGCTCCTAACCCTACAGGACTAGCATCTGCCATGACTTGTGTCTTATCGTGTGGATCATAAAAACCTAAGGTGCGAAGGGCATTTAAACTTTCTTTTAACTCCGCAAACGCAGCAGATTGTTTATCTTTCCAATATTCAGCTATTTCGGCATGTTTAGAGAGTTTGTGCCTTAAAATTTCTCGAATTGGATCAGTCATGGTGGCCAACCTTGGGATCCATTTTCCAATATAATTGACAAGTCCTAAAAAACTTTGAACTTCTTCGACTGTTTTAGGTTCTCTGAATGACTTTATAGTTTTGACATACTTATCAAGGGGCCTAATGCCTTGTGGAGATAATTCATGGCCCAGAAAATCTATTTTTGACGCGTTACAAAAAACACTTTTTATCGTTAAGGACCACGTTGTTATCTTTCAAAACTTGTAACACATGTTTCAGTCTCTCGTTATGTTCGTTTACGTTACTGCCAAACACAATAACATCGTCAATGAAATTAACGACGCCCTTACAAGGTAGAAGCATCCTTTCCATGATTTTCTGAAAATGTTCGGGTGCACACGATATACCAAACATCAGACGCTTATATCGAAACAGGCCTTTGCTGGTTATGAATGTTGTTATATCCCGACAATCTTCTTTTAATTCGACTTGGTGGAATGCATCTTTAATATCAAGTTTAGAAAAGATACATGACTTCCTGAGCTTTGGGAGAAGTTGGGTCATTGTAGGTAAAGGATGATTCTCTCTTATAATGGCTTTGTTGGCACATCTCATGTCGACACATAGTCTTAAGGTGTCATCACTCTTAAGAATAGGTACTACCGGAGACACCCAGGTTTTGGCTTGATCTACAGGTTCTATGATGTCTTTTTTTACTAACTCATCAAGTTTATCATTGATTTGATTTTCGAGCGGAATTGGTACTCGCCTATATGGCTGACATATGGGTGTACCAGATGTATCTATAGCAATAGTCAATTGGACGTTTTTAAATTTAGGGAAATTCTCCACATATACTAGATTTATACTCACCCCTAATTTAAGCACATTGAGACATGTAGCTGTATGCTTGCCCAATAAATTACGGGTGCCATTTTTAATCACATAAAACTTTGCGGTTTTTGTTTCTGGTCCAACTACGATTGATGCTTCAAAAGTACCGAGAACATCCAGAGGATCTTTAGAACCGTATGCCATAAACACTTGATCGGAACCTTTTTGCTGGTTAAACACAACAACAGCTTTTGATTTTAAATATTCCCAGGTTTTATCATTTATTATGTTGTTTTTACTCCCAGAGTCGATGAGCATATTTACGTTGACACCTCCTACTTGGCAAGTTATTTCAGCGTCATCGTCAATATGAAATATATAGTTTACATTACTGATCGATGGTTTGGTCTGTGGTTCGTTTGTTTTAGTTTTTTTGTTGTCATTTTTTTGTTTGTTCCAATTAATGGGTGCTTTACGCTTTAGTTTCCTTGTTCGACATTGACTCATGAAGTGACCTTTATAGCCACATTTGTCACATACTTTGTCCCTCGCGGGACAACGTGTATCATCACACTTATGACTTTCACTTCCACATCTAGTACACCGTATATTATCAGTGTGAACACCCTGAGTTCGGGTTTTGTTTGTTCTTGTTCCAATCCCATTAACCTGTTCAGTTTTTATTACTTGGAATTCTTTTAATTGTCTTTCTACGGTTTCGATTGAGTTGGCTTCTAAAATAACCTTTTCTATTGTAACGGAATCTCCTAACTGTAGTATTTTCTTTCTAAGTTCTGATGAGGTACATTTTTCAGCAATTTGGTCTATGAGAGCGTTGTCTTTGTTAGCAAAATCACATTTGGAACATTGATTACGTAATCTAACTAAGAATTTTTCCAACTTTTCACCCGGTTCCTGTTTCATGAGTCGAAATACGTGTCGTTCATAAACAAAACTCTGCTTTGGAGAAAAGTATTCGTCTAGTTTTTTAACAGCAGACTCGAAAACATCGGAGGAGACGCTCTCTTCAACATGTGCACCGGGAAGATTATAATAGATATCCTGCAATCCTAAACCACCGGTATGTAAAAGTGTTGCTCGTTTTTTTAAGGGCTGGTCTATGCCTAAGGCTAGAAGGTAGATTTCGAGAGCTCTTTTCCATCTTTGCCACCGATGGCCTAATGAGGTTGGATCACCATCGCAGTCGAGAGTTTCCATGGTCGGTAATTGAGACATGTCGGGACAATCTGCAAGTAATTATGAGAAAATAAAATGCTGTAAGTACTACGGAAATTAACCACTATACCTACTTGGTAGCGATATGATAAGTAACTATATATTATGTATGTAGAATTCATAGGTATGACTGAACTTTTAGATTGGAACTGAACATTTGATTTCGTGAAATTGCATATACGAGTACCTACAGTATACCAGTATATGAGGAACTTGGTGGGTATTTACCCATTGGAATAAATGTAGTTTTGTGGAATTGCATATACTAGTACAGTTTTATACCAGTATATGTGGAACTAGATGGGTATTCACCCATTGGAATAGTGTACAGTATGTATTTTGTCCTCCTCTTTCGACTTGGCTAATACTTACAGGCACGATTGTTTGTTGTTGTGTAGTCGATAGCTTATTGAAAAAGAGTTGAGTCTAATCACAATAGATTGTTTTGGAGTAATCCGTGCACAAATAATATTGTTATTTCTTAATTATATTAATTTATTACCTATTACTTGCATACAAATAAAAACTAAGGTTCTATGAACGATAATTACTGTTTAGATAAGTACTTAGACGTACGGTACTACTCAGAATGTAAATAGTGATAATTAAATGTAATGTGGGTGGGTCGAAAATAACACGGAGAATATTTCTGTTTTTGATACTGATAGACTACGGTATTTATGCAATGTGTATATATAGTTATAATGGAATGTGCACATCAGCTACACAACAATATTTTATTGGTAAGTATTAGCAGGCACTGGTTTTAAGGATGTTTTGACCGAAGATATCATTTGTTTATAATTAGCTTACACTTAAAATATTCCTAAATTTACCATACGATATATTTATTTATCTCCCAATCTCTTACAAATTGAATAAGAGAAAATAGAAAACAATATTTTGTGACGAAATAGATAACCTCGGTCATTTACCCTTTTTTTTTTTTTTTTGTTTATTTTACTTACGTTCTTTATCCTCGTCGCCAATGTTATGTCTCACTTTAATCTTGGGTGGTTTAATGAAACACAGTTATATTTCGGTTAGAGCGCGTGCGACACGTCCGCTCGCCGCGCTTCTATCAACGTAATGCCGAGCGGGCGGGTCGCAGGAGCACATATTTATTTAATTATTTTACAGTACATCACAGATATCTACAGCGTATTAATCGCAGATTACTAGCGTATGCATAAGTCCATATCGACCACAAGGTACCTTTAGCCTCGGATTGTCACATATTATTTTGTTCATCTGTTTTATTTCTTTTTTGATAACTACTGCATTTTACAGTCAATTTACGTAACAGTTATTCTACAAACACAACAAATACATTTTACACACATACACTGTCTTGCTTTAGCTAACAATTATAATTACGTCATCAGGCTATATTGCAGTTTGATGGCTAGCAATTCGTTCATATCTTACTATTTCTCTTCACAAACACTGTTGCGGTATTTCATAAAGTCCTCTTTCAGACTAATTCTTGTTTTTCACATAGACTTACAAAATCCCGTGTTTCGTATTTTGTACTCAATTTTACTGGTAACCAATGGCTAATTTAAACCAAATTTCCAAGGAATTGGATAACATCTCGGTTGCTCAATCTTTCCTATGCTTCCCTGAAAAATGCCCTGAATTAGTCCCGATGCTCAATAATAACTTAAAAATCGTTCATATTAACATTAGAAGCATTAATACAAATTTAAATCAATTTCTAACTATGAATTCATTAACTAAAACGGAGTTTGATGTAATAGTTCTGACAGAGTTTTGGTTGCAGGTTTCTGGAACTATGCCCATATTACATGGTTATTCATCTTTCGCTACAATTAATCACTACATAGTATAAAACAAAGTCGCTTCCCGCTGTCTGTCCCTATGTATGCTTAAATCTTTAAAACTACGCAACGGATTTTGATGCGGTTTTTTTAATAGATAGAATAATTCAAGAGGAAGGTTTATATGTATAATAAATGTATAATATAGTAGAGAAACACTGATCATTTTAGGGGTTTCTAATATGATGTCATAAATAAACACATTTTTTTGCGCTCACATTGCAAACGCTGGCTTAACCCTACGAGATAGATCAAAATAATGTACTACAGTATTGTACACCTTAAAAAGGTCTAAAAAAAGTCCACGATGGCATATGTCTAGGGTTATCCCTATAACCCACAATAACCATTTTTTATCCTATACTTTTTAAGAGAAATAATGGCTCTAAAATTATCTGTGTTTCTCTACTATATTATGCATGTATTATATGCATATAAACCTTCCTATTGAATCACTCTATCTATTAAAAAAACCGCATCAAAATCCGTTGCTTATTTTTAAAGTTCTAAGCATACATAGAGACAGACAGACAGCGGGAAGCGACTTTGTTTTATACTATGTAGTGATAGTGATCAGCATTGCACCCGTGCGAAGCCGGGGCGGGTCGCTAGTTATGTAATAAAAAATGACGGTGTAGTAGTTTATATTAGAGAAAGTTTAAAATCAGTGACTACTGAACCACTGTTTCAGGACGCAAACTGCATTATTTCCTGCTTAGGCTCTACGGCAATAGTCTCAGTCTATCGCTCTCCATCCTACCAAAATCTAGAAAACTTTTATAACAGTCTGCAAGGCGTAATATCTTCTCTGAAATCCTACGATAGGTGATATGAATGTTGACATCAAATCAGGATCTAGTGACCGGCACGCTATTCAACTCTCACCGCCACTCTCGGACTACTTCCTGCGCATTCTCTACCGACCAGAGTTAACAACTGTCTAGATCATATAATGCTTAAATGCAAGAAGACTGCTACTGTGCTGGTCCTAGACTCTCACATTACTGATCACCAGCCTATCTGTTTATTTCTGCCCCTCAATTCCAGCTCGGGATGTAATGAGCAAAGAACATCATCACAGTATGATTATGAAGCTATTCGTAAAGAACTGGACAACACCGACTTCAGCCCCGTCTTAACTTGTACAAACGCCAATCAAGCTACTAATCTGTTAATTGATAATATACAGCGTGTGATTACTAATCACACCCGAATAACCAGAAAGCATAAAAAATGCAGGGTTCTAAAACCGTGGATGAGCACCGGCCTGGTTCGTTGTCTAAGAAACCGAGATAGAATGCATGTCAAAGTCAGGAAAAAGCCAGACGACTCCATACTTAAAATAACATACACACGGTATAGAAACTTTTGTAATACCTTAATAAGGAAGTTGAAGCGAGCATTTGAAAAGGAAGAATTTCTGAAAGCCAAAAATAATCCGAAGGCAACGTGGAAAGTGATTAAATCTATCACGAATTCTATTGTTCAAACCCGATCCCCTCGTGAACTTCTGCGTGATTCAGTTGATGTTAAAACATCGGCAAACAAAGTCAATGAATTCTTTGTCAATATATGTAAAACCCTGGCGTTGAAAATTGGAGCTAGCACCATCACCACTCCTGTAGCACCACCACTCAGTCAATTATCTAACTCTCTTGTAATCCTCCCTGTGGATGAGGAACAAGTAGGTAGAATTATCCATGACCTCCGCAATGACTGCGCTACAGGGTGGGACAATATCCCAGCTAGAGTTATCAAGAGTTCGCGTACTACCTTAACCCCCGTAGTCACTCATATTTGTAACCTATCCATAAACTCTAGAATCTTCCCTGAAGCTTTTAAGAGAGCCGTCGTCCATCCTATATATAAAAGTGGGGGCAGAGACAGAGTCACAAAATATAGACCTATCTCTGTTTTGAGTACGCTTTCAAAAATTCTGGAGAGAATTCTGAAAAATTGTTTAGTCAGCTTTCTGGAAAAACACAAATTAATAGCTCAAAACCAGTACGGCTTTAGGTCTGGAATTAGTATGGAAGATGCCGTTGCTGCCTTCACCAACAGTCTGGTAAGCCAACTAGATAATAAACTGAACTGCTATGGCATCTTCTTAGACTTAACCAAAGCCTTTGACACGGTCTCTGTCCCTCGACTTATTTTAAAGTTAGAAGGCTTAGGCGTGCGTGGAGTAACTCTCAAATTATTTAAAGACTATCTCTGTGATAGATCCCAGTGTGTTCTCATTGATTCAGTCTCTAGTTCATATGAAAAGCTCACCTATGGCATCCCACAAGGTACTATATTGGGACCGACACTTTTCCAAATATATATCAATGATCTATGCAAACTCTCCATCTCTAATTGCGAAATTTTCTCATATGCAGACGATACGGCACTTCTAGTGTTTGACAAAAGCTGGGAGCAAGCCAAAGGTAGAGCAGAATACTCGCTTCGGGTAATTATGGAATGGCTGTCCTCAAACTTGCTGACTTTGAATTTAGATAAGACGAAACTAATCACGTTCTACCGCCCACAATCAATAACCCCTTCCTCTTTCTCTCATAAAATTAAAGCTTACACTTGTCCCCCTCATCAGTCAATAGGTTGTAACTGTCTTGCTCTTAGCGCAGTCCCCAATGTTAAGTACCTGGGAGTGATTATTGACGAAAAACTTAGCTGGCACGCGCATATAGAGGCACTCTGCACTAGAATCAGAAGATTATTATATATTTTTAAAGAACTCAGGCACTCCGCCAATTCTGAAACTCTGACTCTTGTGTACCTCAGCCTTTGTCAGTCTATAATTATGTACGGCATCCCTGTGTGGGGCGGTACTTACAAAACCGAAATGCTCCCTGCAGAACGTGCACAACGAGCGGTTCTTAAAGTGATGCTTTTTAAACCTAGAGACTACCCTACTGATCATTTATATTATGAGGCCGAAGTTCTCACAGTAAGGCAACTATATGTATGGCAACTATATGTATATATCGAAATGGATAAATCGTTTTCCGATACGAATATAAGTGGATTGGGGGATATCACCCCCCCCCCAATTTCGTCGCAACCCGTAGTAAAAGATTGAGAGAAGAGGACCTACCTGGGGAATTCAATAAATTTAAAGATGAAATAAAGCAAATGCTAAAATCCCATATGAATATTCAACAAGGTGACCTAAAACAAATCACTTCCAATCTCAATGAAATTAAAGAAACAAACAACAACATAATATGTTCTATCGCTAATTTGACAACTCAGAACGAGGAGTTTAGGAAGAAGATTGAATCACTAGAGCTACAGAGAAAAAAAGATCGTTAATACACTGCTTTACTAGAGGATAAGCTCGAAAAACTTCAACGCGGCGCGAGAAAAACCTGCATCGAACTAAAAAATGTTCCTAAATCGCCCAAGGAAAGTAGTGATGATTTAATTAATATGGTCTTGAACTTATCTAAAAATATAGGTCTTGAGATGGAGTCACGCGACATAAGGGACATTTATAGACTGCCTGCCAAGAAAGAAGGAGCTACAAATACCCCCATAATCGTAGAAACTAGCTCCACTATGTTAAAAACAAACATACTAAAAAAGGCTAAGTCCTACAACATTAAAAACAAGACTAAAATTCAGGCGAAACAACTCGGATTGACGAACAATGCGGAAGCTCCTGTGTTTATTTCGGAACAACTGACACCTAAAGGCGCTCACCTGTTCTTCCTAGCTCGAGACCTATCAAACACTAAACAATACAAGTTCTGTTGGACATCCTACGGACGTGTCTTAGTGAAAAAGGACGAGAACTCGCGTGCAATAGTTATTAATAGTGAAGCCCAGGTACACCACCTCTTACAAAGTGCATGACTAACGCGTACTGTGACTTCAATTATTTTGTTTACCGTACTGTTCATTACCATGTTTTTAATGTTGTATTTTGCTAGATTAAGTAAGAGTTCTCACTTAATTGTACTAAAATTTAGATTATTTTTAAAATGTTATTACTATAAGCAAGCTCATCTCTTCCATACACACAATAATTATTACGAATTAATTCACACAATAAACATAATTACACTCACACCATTTAAACTACTCTCTCACCCAACACATACCCAATCACACTCACACAACACGGGACTTAACATAATAAAAACACACTTGCCTCTTTTTAAACAAATAAATATAAATAGGATTTTATGGATACTCTCGCCGGTCATGTCGTACACTCGAGTAAATGATGAGAAGCATCTTTCTTTAACAATATTTAAAAATAGATAGTAATATATGTACATTCCAGGAATTGGATAGTGTCGAAATTGCAAATTCTGCTATCATTGACATTGAGCAATTATCAACTCATTGGCCGCATAATAACAACAACTTCATTGTCTTAAATGAGAATATAAGGAGTATCTATAGTAATTTTGACGATTTCCAAATAGCACTGGCACAAATCGGACTGGATGTGGACGTCGTAATCCTAACTGAATGTAGACTTAACTCGAACAAACCTATACCAGTACTAAATAATTACACATCGTTTCATACATCTAATCATCTTAATCAAAATGATGGTGTCGTTGCGTACGTCAGAAATTGTCACATAGCCCAGGTAACAGAAATTATTATATCACATGCCTCTGCTATTCAAATAATTGTCTCAAATTTCACAATAATCGGAATTTACCGCTCACCATCTAACGTATCGGCGGAAAACTTTATAAATTCATTAGATATTCATCTCGAATCAATCCATACCCACAAAAATGTTATCATCACCGGAGATATCAATATAAACCTAATTGAAAGATCTACGGAACCATCGCAAGTAAGGACCAACAGAGTTTCGTATTTAAATATGACATCAGTTCATGGCTTTCTACCGGGACACTCCTTACCTACCAGAGGTGAGAGCTGCCTTGATCACATGATATTAAAACTTGAAAAAATTAAGAACTCTGCCAGTGTTATAGTTTTGAACACTACGATTACCGATCACTCTATTGTTTTATTAAAAGTTTCGCATTCATACCACACTAAAGATATTGTTAAATATAAAAAAGTTACTAATTTCAAAAAGGCATATTCACACCTGGTAGACACGGATATATCTATTTTTAACACTTATAATGATCCTAATTATTTTGCTGACTCTTAAATAGAGATAATCAGAAAGTCCCTCCTTCATAACACTGAGACTCGTACGGTTTCTAGTTCCAAGCGTATTCATAGGCCCTGGATGTCGACAGGTGCACTAAGATGCATCAGGCTTAGAAATAATATGCAGTTGCAGTTGAAAAAAGACCCGCACAACAATGTGATAAAAATAACTTGTAAACGTTTCCGCACCTTCTGCTCTAATTTAATTAAAAAACTTAAAAGGCAATATCATAAAGAACAAATGACGTGCTCTATTAAAAACTCTAAAAAACTCTGGCGTAACATTAATAATATCACCCACTACAAAAAACCTAAATCTTCTAATGTACATTTAATACAGCCGTCAATACATCCACTTGACTCGTTGAACAGAATTAATAAATTTTTCGCTACAATAGGTAACATACTAGCAGAAGAAATTATGACTCAGACTGGACATATGACTCACGGACCAAGTTATTCCCTTTCGCACTCTCAAATGACCTCTTTTGTGTTGCTAGAGACCGACCCGGAGGAAGTGAATGGGATACTGATGGCCCTTGATTCAGGAAGTGCATCCGGATGGGACGGCATACCCAATGACTTCCTTAAATTGTCCAGAGATTTTGTTGTTCCCTTAATATGTAGACTAACAAACCTGTGTTTTACAACTGGTATATTCCCAACTGCTTTAAAACGTTCTTTAATCACACCTGTGCACAAGGGGGGGGGGCGCCACAAACGATGTCAATAACTACCTCCCAATTTCTGTCTTGCCATCAATCTCCAAAATTTTAGAAAAAATACTAAATAAAAGACTTGTGAACTACTTAAAAAAATATAATATTCTCTCTAGTTCACAATATGGTTTTAGACAAGGGCGCTCGACACAGGATGCTGTAACAGCATTGACAACTGAAATCGTTAGAGAAGTAGACCAAGGGTATAAATGCATAACAGTATTCCTGGACCTTAAAAAAGCGTTTGACACCGTTTCTGTTCCCATCCTTGTGCAGAGGCTTGAAGCCATAGGATTAAGAGGTAGAGCTCTTTCGCTTTTCGACAGCTATCTTCGGGGAAGAAAACAACAGGTGAAGATAGAAAACTCTTACAGTGAAGAAGAAAACGTTGTTTTTGGCGTCCCACAAGGGAGTGTGCTCGGCCCGACGCTGTTCCTGGTGTACATAAATGACCTATGTAACCTCAGGAATAGCGGCGGGAAGATCTTCTCTTACGCAGATGATACAGCCGTTGTCTTTTCTGGTCAATCGTGGGAGGTAGTGCACCAAAAAGCTGAATGTGGCCTAAGTATTATAGTAGACTGGTTAAAAGCTAACCTACTAATGTTAAACGTCACAAAAACTAACTACATCTGCTTTTCTCCAAGTGCAAAATCTAAACCAGGTCCGGACTTTGACATAGCAATCCGCGAGAGTGTTTCGTGTCCTCCCTTAAACAGAAACTGTCAAAACTTACAACGAGTCACCTCTACTAGATACTTAGGTGTTGTTATGGATGAGTGTTTATCGTGGCAGGCACAGATTGATGCTAATATATCCCGTGTTAGAAAATTGATATGGATCTTCAAAACTCTTCGCTATGTGATGCCTCCGGACGTACTTGGTAAAATTTATGTTGCGCTGGCACAATCTGTTATTACATACTGTATTCCGGTTTGGGGAGGAGCCGCAAAAACTAAGTTACTTGAGCTCGAAAGAGCTCAGCGGTCACTTTTAAAAGTAATATATTTCAAACCATACAGATATCCGACTAACAGCCTATACAGTATGTGTGGTTTGCTAACAGTAAGGCAGCTATATCTGTTAAACATGACTCTATACTTGCATAAATCTACACCACTTAACCCAGCAGACCAGGGTAAGCGACGTAATAATATGGTGGTGCACTCATCGCGGGTTCGTACGGCTTTTGCTAAGCGTCAGTATATTGCTCAGTCTGCCTTTGTCTACAATAAAATAAATTCAAAATTAAAATTCCATCCAGAGGCTCAACATAAGTGCAAGAAGATCATAACTGACTGGTTAAAAACATTAACATACGAGGAAATTGAACAAATATTGATTAGACTATACATAAAAAACAGACCACAGGCACAAACATGCACGCAAAAACACTCCCACACACGTGCATACACAATAACGCGCGCGGGCGCGCGCACACACACACACACACACACACACACACACACACACACACACACACACAGACACACACATACACACACATACATACACATACACACACAATTGAGCTATCTTGAACTTAGATCACAGTTTTTAATTTGAATCCTATTTTCTTTTCTTTTCTTTTGTATTTTTTAGTTTATTAGTCTCCATTATGTTGATGTAAAATAGGGGAAGAAGCGAGTCGGCCCCAACACAAGTATTATTAATAACTTAATGGGGCCGCCTCATAATATATGTATGTAATGATTTTGGAACAATAAACAATTTATTATTATTTATTATTATTATATATGTCCTTCGTTCAGTCCTGCGGAGACACTCCAACCTTCCATTGGATAAAAATATGCTTTTAAGACGCCACGGTTTCCCTATACAGAGTTGATACGACAGAGGGGCTTTCCTTTCAACTGCCTATACTAGGTACTATTTTGAAGCTCTGTACCAAAAATCAATTAAATAGGAGCAGTAGTTTAGTCGCAAATGATTTTTTAAGTTTTTGCCCCGTTTGAACACGATGTATCTTTCCTAACAGCTGATTATGTCTATACGCATGGGTCATGCACCTTAAAACGATAAATCTGAGTATAACCTACGATGCGTTGTTGCCGCTCTGACGCAAGTCACAAGTACAACCAAATATTTCTCGCTAAAAAGATGGCAAAGCAAACAAGGAAGCAATAAAAAATACACACACACTTGCACTTTCATTACGAGAGTGACAATCATAGCAAAACATCCCGCGCGTAAAAGAAATAGAAATAGGTCAGTGTGTCCTTGCGAACGGTAAGTCCTCAGTGCGCCGACGCTATCCTTTCGGAACGTATGTTACGTCACGGAAGCTCCTGCGCCGCTTTTGTTTTGCCGAACTCGCGCGCAGACAATAATAAATTGTGATTTTGTTTTGTTATTGTGATAGGACACTAAATAAGTTTAAGACAGTATTTCTTTTTTTTATTGTGATAGGACACGTAATTAAACTTTGGTTGTGTGTGTGTGTAATTAAAGTGTTCAACAATGCCTCGTGTAACAGCCTTTAGACGAACTGCCTTTAGCCGTTCATCGCACGTTGTGGTACCAGCTGGACGGAGCGCCTCCACATTCTGTGACGGCTTCCAGGGTGCGGCTCACAGAAATGTTTGGGCAGCAATGGAACGGTCGATTGGGAGCTGTTCGGTGGCCACCACGATCTCCAGACCTCACTCCCATGGATTTCTTTTTGTGGGGGTACATTAAGGGTGAAGTGTATGCCTCAGAGGTAATACAATTGTTGAACTAAAAAATAGGATTATTTTAGCATTTCACAAATTAAAGTCCTTAGCGACGAACAGTGATATAATTACAAAAATAACAATATTCTCCGTCGGTATAATTTGTGCATTAATGTGAGTGGAGAACTCTCGATGTGTTCTCCTGTTTAAAAATTTAGTGTATTTGTGTGCGTACCTATTTCAAAACCTTACCTATCATAAAAGAAAACGCGAGCGGAGGGCTAAGTCGTCGCCCGCGCCACCACTGGCCGCCCGCCTTGACACGAGATAACACATGCCGCGCTCCGGCGCGCGTGCGACGTTGCCGCTTTGTTGCCTAAGTATCTAAGGTCAGTTACAAAGGGTGGTTGCGTTTTACTCTGATTTGTAAGCTATTTAGTTAGTTTGAAAACAAAAAAATCTCATTTTTGTTGCTTTTTATTTTTACACCGTGTCGAATTAATACTAAACACGTATGGTATACGTAGTTTAATTTAATGCCCCTCTGTCATATCAACTCTGTATGTAAAACAAACCCTTGTCGTTTTGCATTTACAAGTCGACAATTTTTGGCTCAAAGTTCACGCATGTATAATAAAATAAATAAAATTATTCCACTGTACAGATATACCTTACATGAAATTAAAAACAAATTAAGAGAATGGCTCTTATCCTTAACATATGATGAAACAGAAAATATATTGGATATAGAATCATAACTGTGTCATAACTTTACAAAACCTGCATTGAAAGACAGCTTATCAAACACTCACACTTCACATACACACCTCCCTACACACAAACTACACTCATATACACACTCCTAGATCCACATACACAATTATTCACTCTATTGGCTTTGTTAACAACCACTGTACCTAACCAAACTGTAAAGTCAGGGTTGTATTAAAAAAAAAAAAATTGAAGCCGTAAAATCTCCGACTCCTAAGATACAGGTCTGCGTACCTAGTTTAGGAGCCCGGAAAACTGACAAGAATTTTAAACTTGGTAGTACAACCCACTGTTTCCGTGTGCTATGTAATGTGTTGTTATTTTTCTTTTGATGTACTAATAAAATTATTATTATTATTATATCTTCGGTGTATTACCTCGTGTATCCATATTCAAGCAAATAAACGGTTTTATTTGATTTGATTTGCTACCTGAGTTTCGTAAGTTTCATTCGCTGCTACATGATGCCGCGTTGCGAATTCTCCCCGGCACATATTGCCGACATTCATTTTTACTATGGAGTGGGACGAGGAAGTGCCAGAGCTGCGCGCACAGCTTACATAGCTGCGTTTCCTAACAGGCAACCAGTGCGTTCTGTCCGCAACTTCCAGGAATTTCAGAGAAGGTCGTCGATCACTGGACTTGGATCAAGTAGAGATCGTCGCGAGCCGCCTCAAGTAATTATTGTTGTGGCTATTGAACAAGCATTACTGAGTGATTTGTTTGCTGATCCATCCATAATCACTAGACGACTGGCCCGGAATAACCCAAAAATCTGCATGGCGCATTTTAAGAGCTTTACTCCAGAGCGGCGCGCTGAGCGGTGGCGTGCATCCGCGCCGATTATATAGCAATACTAAATAATTCATAGTAAAATAAACATATAAGTTATTAAAAAAATATTTAAACCATGTTTTAGAACATAAATGTCTTAATTTACTGGGTCTAAAAGAAAATATAAATATTTCAGATTTCATCCTAAACTAACACGTTAAATATCTCGAAAAGTGGCTACAATTGACACTTTTGAATATACTTTTCTTGAATGAAAACTTACAGTAATCGTGTTTTTTTTCAGCCATGCAATAATAAATGTTATTATTTTTTATAAAGTAATGTTTTTATCAGTTTGTCGTATACGGTTTTACTAATATCTTGCATCTGCTTAGACCGTCGATCGCTAGTTTAAAAAAAGGCTTGCATAAAAACGGTTCTGATGAGATAACTATACGAAAAATTGAAAATGTTTTTCAGCCATGCATTAGATTATAAAATTCCCAATAATATGACGTCAATATCTCATCTATAAATTAAACACATTATGGTTTTATTGTCCGTCGGAAATCATCAATTTTGAATCTCCAACATGGCGGATGAACCCTCTTAAAGAAAAGGATTGCATCCTTATTACTACCAAAGGGTGCAACATCTACATGAAGACGTAGGCTGGCATCCAAGGTGTGTGATGTCCACTTGGTTTCCAAAAAGAAAAACCAGCTTAAACCCAAACTTTCCGAAAACCATACTATGGATGGACGAAGCGACATTCACTAGAGACGGTATTACTAACTGCCGAAATAAGAATGGCGAGGTTGGAACCACGAAATTTACGGATTACATTTCAGTGTACAGTAATGATTACCACAGATTTACACTTATTTATTTTATTTATTTATTTTACCATTTATGTACACACATATATAAACAGACAAGAAAAAACAGAACAGAAAAATAGGTACAAAGGTGATGCTTATTTCTTAAGAAATCTCTTCCAGCATACCTGCGATAGGACATTAGATAGAGAGATGTAGACAGCGTGTGAAAGAGTAAAGGAGACAAAAAGAATACATAAAATCGTAATCAATTATTCACTTAAAAACTAAACAAATACAATGAGAATATACTTACATACATACATACATACATACAAACATACATACATACATACTTATTTACACTTATGTACTTGTGACACCAAACTACACTTATGTACGTTTTTACTTCAGGGTTTTCCTTTTCTATACTTAAATCTTTTTAAATATAAGTAACAAAAAAATCCCGTAAAAATAATATAATTGTGATTTTTTAGTGATAACTGATAACTCAAAACGGAACGTTTTGCTGTCAATATTGGCTGTCTGGCAGTGTCAATTCTTATTCTTGGGTACTTTTGTATTCATTTTAGGTTATAATCTTCTACCTTGCGGATCTTTTTTTCTCCCAATTTCTATAACTTACTTTCCATTTGCTATTTTAACCCGGCCAACAGCGAAGAGTCCTGGGACGCGGTGGTTTCTTTCTGCGAAACAGTCGTCTCGCAGAAGGAGGCTGCGGAAGGCGAGAGGGAGATCTCGTCCCCTCACCCGGCCTGCAGCAGACGCACCGGGCGTCGGCGGAGGGCGGACAACGCCCTCTTCCAGCCTCCCTAAATGGGTCCAGGGGTGACGGACTTGGGGACGTCCGTCGCTCAACAAGTCAGAGGCCATGGTGTTCCATGGCACTCGGCGGGTGCCGCCGCCTGGCTCACACATCGTGGTCGGGGGGCTCGGATCGCTGTCGAGTCTTCCATGAAGTACCTAGGATTGGTGCTCGACAGCCAGTGGAACTTCGAGCCCCACTTCCGGCGGCTGGCGCCCAAGTTGTTGGGCGCTGCTGGGGCGCTATCAACGCTGCTTCCCAATTTGGGGGGCCCGAGCGCCGCCCGTAGGCGGCTCTACGTGGGGATCGTGCGATCCATGGCCCTGTACCCCCCGGCGTGAGCTTCTGACCTGACGGCCAGCAGCATCGCAGTTTTGCGAAAGCCGCAAAGAGCGATGGCCGCCAGGGTCATTAGGGGGTATCGCACGATCTTCTACGAGGCGGCTTGTGCACTGGCCGGATCCCCGCCCTGGGACCTCGAGGCGAAAGTACTCGCGTCACGGTGTGGCGGAGTGAGTGGCGGAATGGCGGGACAGGCTTTTACGCCCTACAACGGCTTCGACACCATCGAGGCGGTCCGGCCGGTGCTCGAGCGCTGGCTCGGGAGGAAGCACGGCTCCCTGTCGTTTCGAGCGACGCAGGTGCTCTCGGGGCATGGTTGTTTCGGGAAGTACCTGTGTCGCATAAACAGGGAGCTGGACGCCCGGTGTCACCACTGCGTCGACTGCCGGGAGGACACGGCGCGACATACGCTGGCAGAGTGTGCCGCTTGGAAGGAGCCGCACCGTACACTCATCTCAAGAGTAGGCAGTGACCTGTCGCTGCCGGCCGTAGTCAAGTCTATGGTCGGCATGTGATCGAAAAATACGGAAATGGAACTCTAAAGGCGCTCCTCATTGAAGGCATCTTTTAGGATTTCATGAGGTTAAGGATCAAACTGCCAATTGATTGACCAATCAGATTATTAGACAAAAAAATGGCTCAAAGTGTGCCGTAAACAAAGGATATGATGGTGTTAATATATTAGGTTGGCGGAAAAGTATTGCGCAAGAAATTGTAAATTACTAGAATTTTCCGTAATATTTAAGTATTGATCTGGGATACGTAAGAATATTGTAGAAGGTTCAAGGTCAAGGACACATCGTGAGTGTGGCTACCGCTAACATCACCAAAGCGTTTGGTGAAGGTGTTGTATCGCGATGGAAGATAAGCCGCTGGTTTGCTTGCTTTGCATCGGGAGATATAACTCTTGAAAATCACGAGTGATCTGGGTGACCATCCACCTTCGACGACGAGGAATTACTCCACTGTTTAAAGGCTAATCCAGAAATAAATACGCGTGATTTGCAGAGACTCTTTGCTGTCATCATTCGACCGTCGAGGCTCATTTACACAAACTCGGTGTAGCATAATAGACGTAAAACCAACCAAGAAATGTGACTTTATTTAACTAAAAGAATTACACTAACTAGACATTGAATAGGTAGATAAAATAATTATGACAAAGATGATAGCGCTGTGACAAACGTCACGTAAAGTCACAGTTACCATAAATACTCAAGGAGGTTGCCTACGTTGCATATCACCTCATTCGGCTATCCATTGAGATGGGATATAACAGGAGATGCCCTGTTATTCTATACACGGTTGTAGGTAGGTGCCAGAGCAGCCATCTTTGTCGCCAAGTTTCGTGGTAGTTCAGCTGTCAAATGGTTGTTTATTTTTTGTATTATTGAGATTTGCGAGAAAATTACGAGGACTTTACCTTTAAAACTGCATGCAAATGTTGAAAAACAGCAATTCAACATGCCTATGTGTTGTATTGTGAATTGTGGTGCAAGGAAGAATGAAAATCAACCTCAACTTTCTTTGCACAGGTTAGTAGCGGTTTTCATGCAATAACACATACAATAATAGACATTCGATGATATAATTGTAACGCGATCATGAATTTATGGCTAAAGTATTGATATTTGGGTGAATTTCCGTATAACAGACCTTTTTATTATTTGTTAATTCATTCGTTTGTTTACAATAATATGTCATAATAGAATAGTGTTGTACCGTTGCCTAATAGTTTCCGGAACTAGTTCCTCCGCTGGAACGATATCGGTATATTCTGCTATGTTAACATAAATAGTCCTGCGTCTTATTAGCTCCGATTGACCTTGCTAGGTCCGGCCCGTGGTTCACAGCACCAAAATCAAAATATTCTATTCTTTCACATAAACCTACATGGGTACTTATGAAACGTCAGAAGCTAGATGCACGGTTCCAAATGGTGGTTTTCTATGCAGAAGAACCAGCGAGAAAACTCCACGGTTACTCTTTTAAAAACAATTGGCTTTTACAATGTCTTCTATTTTTTTAAGTACCTTGGTACTTGTTGACAGGCCTACACTGTCCTCCCCTACCTATTAACATTGTAAAAGCCAATTATTTTGAGTAACCGTGAGTTTCTTGCCGACTCTTCTCCATAGAAACCACCAATTGGAACCGTGCACATAGCCTGGCCGTTTGGCCTGAAATAAATAAATAGATATATATTAATTACATATATAAAATAATAATAAATAAATAAATCATATTCCACAACTTTCACACAACGCCATCTAGTCCCAAACTAAGCAGAGCTTGTGCTATGAGTACTAAGACAGCTGATAAACATACATATATATTTCTAAATACATACATATTATAAGGTATAATAGGTATAATAATAAAGGTATAATATGCGAAAGCACCTGTTTTTGGGCATATGGATACATATCTCTTCACGCTGTTTTCCTTCACTTTAATACGTAAACGTGATGCAATTAAAAAGTGTTTTTTAATTCTGTGCCGAAAAAAACACTTGGCATTAATTTTATTTTCAGGGAAGAAAGTTGATTGCGATAATTTGACAGTTTTCGGGTAGCTTAATGTGCTGGCGTCTGTACCTATCGATAAATAGTTCATATGAGTCTTTTACGCATAACAAAAGATTAGAAATAAAGTATTTTCGCATACTGTATTTTTATGCAAAATTATAAAGTATGTTTATCGAAAATAAACTAGGATACGTTATTATAAAGTAGGCAACCTTAGAACGGACTATAAGTTAGTATACTATATTATGATCCAAACGTGATAACTAGTACGACTCGTATTTAGTATCGATACTCGTTATAGTAACACCAATGTTCCTAAATTGATACAACCCTAGCAATGGCAGCCATTTTTTGAGACAATATGAGTTGTAGGTAGGCACCCTTTTTTCGTAGGTATTTCCAGTCCATATATATATGTCTATGCGG
>OX451390.1:22549175-22622738 GCA_949629135.1 Eremobia ochroleuca
TCACAATTTTGATGATAAGAATTGTGACGTCACATTCCTACTTAGGTAAAAGAAGTTCTCTTGTAACCGTTCATACGATTTTTTGTTGTATACCCACTTAGTCAATTCAAAATAACATAACAAGGAAAGGATGTTCTAATAACACAAATATAATCGTTGATACCCACTTATTATAGGTATCGGTATTCAGTAAAGTTTATTGAGATTGTGTTTGGATTTAGACTTTATGAACATGTTTTTTTTTATATGTAACGTCACAATAAATGTATTGAGGTAATAGCTTAAGTGTTCATTTTCTTGACGAAAAGAAGATTGAAACTAAACCTCCATTATTTAAGGTTATTAAATAATTACGGATATGTTAATATTACTAAATATTTAGTTACACCGTCTAATTATAAAAACCAAAACATTTACCTAGGTATTAATATTTTGTATAACCTCCATTATTGTATATACAGTCAAGTAGACGTTTGCGCATAGACCCTACATGAAAGCCAGTTCTCCTGGCCCTGCTGCAGTCGTCTATGTCCCCACATGTTAATCCTAATTCGACCTGACTCTGTATTAGGGATTACATTTTTATTACACCAGCGAGTGTTATCCTTGCGCCATAAATGAAGCCTACCATTTTGACCGGATTTAAATGTCTTTTCATCTGAAAATATGCTAGTATTCCAGTCGAAATCTAAATAATCCCATGCGAAACGTAATCGTTCTTGTTTATGCATTTTTGTCAACAAGGGCTTCATAGCTGGTCTTCTGTGATGCAAGCCTTCAGCGTGGAGGGCACGGCGAACAATTTGCGATGAGGTGTCGAATAGTTCGGCAAAGTGTCTCGTTGGTGTGAATCCATTAAATTCATACTCGCCCACCATATGTCGTCGATGTGCCTCGCTAATAAGCGCCGGCCGGCCTTCCTCTTCGCTGCCGACTAGCAAGGCTACCCTCTTCCTCGTATCCTTTGATCCAGAGACTTACAGTATTCCCCTAAAACAAAAAAAAAAGTGATATTAGGCAGCTATAACAAAATATTAAAGTGACTTCATTTTAATATAATATAATAATATTTATTTAATATAATATTAAAATATTAAAACTTTACATTTATAAATCCAACAATAAACACTAATGATTTATCTTTTACGCCTCACGCTGGGCTTAAAAATGAATAGAAAGAATTATCCATTGTCACCAAATAATCTCAGGTGTAAATTTCAATTTAAAAGTTTAAGTTACAATTAATTAATATAATACTCACATTCAGTCCGGTTTCATTAGATATTTGTGTTCTATTAAGACCACTTTTATGCAGCCCAATAATCGTCGCCCTCGCCTCAATATTAATATTTGCCTGCATTTTGAGAATAATCAATACCGCTATCTATTAAACCGCACGTCACTAACCAACAACTACAACCAAACGAAAACGTTAATTCCAATCAAGTTCATTCATTAAACTCACGTCTACCTCACAGAAATCTAAATTCTTTTCTTTAGTTTTTTACTATCTACCTTTTTAATTTTACGAAATGTGTGAACAAAGCGAACAAGATAAAGAATAATATATTTCTGTCCCATTTCTTCCAATCGAGTAAAAACTTACAAAAAGACTATAATTGGCGTGGGATTCGAACTTACGGCTCACTGATTCCACGCAAGTATCTGCAGGCGCTTAGCCGCTAGGCCATCTTGACTTGTTATGTTAAGTTGAAATTATGAAGTACAATCACTTGTTGACGACAATGATGACACATGTGACTATTCTTGAAAATAGAAGGTCGTAAGTCAAACTAAACGTCAAGCTATTACTTTGTGAGAATGCCTATGGAATTTTGGAGGGGACTGTACATAAATTGATTCATTCCTCGACATATTGACAGTACTCGACCTTCACAGTGATGCCATTTGCCAACAATTAAAAATTTATTTATTTATTTAATTAATCGTATATTTTAAAATAATTATTTGTAATCGATTCTAATTGTAATTTTTTAAGTTCAACTAAGTCCTCCTCATTCTTGTAAGAGCCTATAGTTTACAGTCAATTAAAGTTGTTATTTGTAATCACGCACATTCATTCAAACATGTTTTATCTCTATAATTGGAAAACAAAAGTATCGAAGTTGGTCATTAATTTCGATTTTTAATCGATTATTAAAAAAAGTTTATATCATCCATTCATGGTGATATTAGGATATCACCATACATGGATGATACTAGGATATCATCATAAACGCATGATATTAGGAAATCATTATACACGGATGATATTAGAATATCATCATAGACAGATGATATCAGGATATCATCATACACGGGTGATATTAGAATATCACCATAAATGGTTCATATTAGGATATCTATCACCATACATGGATGATATTAGTATATCACTATACACGGGTGATAATAGGATATCATCATAAACGGATGATATTAGGATATCATCATACACGGGTGATATTAGGATGTCATCATATACGGATGATATTAGAATATCATCATCATAAATAAATGATAAATGATTTATTTCTGTAAGTAGGTTTGTACAAACACTTTTACATGTCAATCATACACAGATGATATTAGGATATCACCATACATGGATGATATTAGGATATCATCATACACGGATAATATTAGAATATCACATATTCTAAGCCCTTTCTGTTTCTTAGCACAAACCTTAACATTTTGGATGCTTTGTTAATAATATTCTCGTCGTGAGGGACAAAAGTAGAAGGTTTTTTATCAAAAAGTACTCCCAGATCCCTAATTGCATCCACTTATATTTTTTCATTGCCAATGACGTGTTTCGAGTACCCACACAGGGTGAGACTTTCTTGAAAATGACAAATGGTAACATTTTTTTTTAAATTAAGCTCCATTTTCTTTTTCTTACTTTTGTATATTTACATAAGCTAGTTGTAGGTTTTAATGTACTGTATATTTACATAAGCTACTTTTAGGTATTAATGTATCAATATGCTTTTTCTCATAGTTGTTAAAAGATTATATTTATATCAGTTGTACTTAAAATGTTAATGTCCCAATGTAATTGAAATGTAAAGTGATGGCCTGAAACACAGGTTTCAATAAACCTAGATCGGGTGGGTCGCTATATACCTAACATTTTAATTCCGATACATCATTACTGTTGGCTGGCTACATGTACACTTTTTGCAAACGCTTTTATGAAATTTATGTATGTCATTTATTTCGTTATCTTATTTTGTTACATTTTTAAATATTTCTTAAAATATAAAAAATAAGTATAAAAACATTTTAAAATATTAAAAAAATAGCGATCCGCCGGTGAGAGGTCCAAGCTACTGATGGTTAGGGCTCCAGAGACAGGAACCTCCTCACAATGCGAGCCGTATCGAGGATTACTGCCTTCTGAATCAGGCCCTTGATCCAACCGCCTAACGAGAACCTATATGAGATAGATTATGATCGAGGCTTTTGGCCATCAGGCCATTGGCCGATACGACAATTGGCACAATGAGAGCCGAGCCCACATTCCACATGTCAACAACATGTGTGCTAAGTCAAGATATATGTATTGTTTTTCTTTCTCAGCTTTCACGAGGTTCTCGTCATGTGGAATGGTAATATCGACAATCATTGCGTGGCGCGCTAGTCGATCTATCACCACTAAATCAGGTTTGTTGGCGGCAGTAGTCCTGTCAGTGGTGATAGATCGATCCCAGTATAACGTGACATGGTCATTTTCGAGAACTGGTTCGGGCACATACTTGTAATACGGTACCTCAGAATCCACAAGCTTATATAACCCTGTAATAATCCTGACTACTTGGTTATGCCTGTGCAAGTACTCGCCGTTAGCCAGACGAGAACAACCAGAGATAATATGTCTGATGGACTCATCCGGACGGTGGCATGCCCGACACACGTCAACCGTCCCGACTTTCATAATAATTATGTCTCCGATAGTTATTCGTCAAGATAACTTCGTCCATAATTGCACAGACGAAACCTTCAGTTTTCCCAAAAAGGTCACCAAAACGTAGCCAGGATACGGACGCTAAGAAGTCTACACCGGGCTCATGAAGAGCCCGATAGAAGCGCCCGTGAAGCTCCTTGCTTTGCCATACTTTCTTGCGGTCATCAGTAGTAAGTACCACAGGTCTGCGCCAGTTCTCTTTAGCCACGGAGAGCGGGGTCAGCCCTTTGTCTACTGCGACTACATCACGGTGCATATCCACTTCGGTTTTTAAAAAATATTCCCTGAGACTGCATACCTCGCGGTTGTGAAGGGTCTTCGCATTTAAAAAGCCTCGACCCCCGCACTTCCGCGGGATATACAGTCTCATCATCAATGATCGTAGGTGATGCAACCGGATTGCGGTCAGCAGTGTACGGACCCTTCTATCCAGGGCGTCGATTTCGGTCTGAGTCCATTTGAGTATGCCGAAAGAGTACATCAGAACCGGCATGACCCGTTGAAGGCAAGGTGCGTGCCTTCAACGGTTAATTCCCGCCGGAAAGAAGGCAATTTAATACCTTCTTCAGGTGACAAAAGAAACGTTCCTTCAACGATTGCTTCATGTCACTCGGATGGGAAGGTTCCTGTGGCTAGGCTCGCCTTATATATTTTTCCACTCTGATGGGAAGCTTCCTGTGGCTAGCGACGCCTTATATATTTTTCCACTCGGATGGGAAGGTTCCTGTGGCTAGCCTCGCCTTATATATTTTTCCACTCTGATGGGAAGCTTCCTGTGGCTAGCGACGCCTTATATATTTTTCCACTCGGATGGGAAGTTTCCTGTGGCTAGCGACGCCTTATATATTTTTCCACTCGGATGGGAAGGTTCCTGTGACTAGCTTCGCCTTGTATATTTATAAGACAATATTTCCGAACTTAACAGGAATTGTAAATTTCAATTAAACAACGTGTTGCTCTGTAAAACAAAGTTTTATTTTAGTACTCACAAACATAGGTGGGTCAAACACAAAATATGTAATTCATCATTTCCAAAAAATAAAACCTCACATATGAGTTTGAAAATCAACCTTTATTCGTGTAACAGTCTCTTATAATTCTTAATAATATCGATATAGATCAGTATTACATATTCTTTCGAAAAATAACAATTTTCATTTTTATAAGGCCACAGAAAAGACCTAATTGTCTACAGATAAGAACATAAACCTTAGTATGTCATCACGTTTTATGATTTGTTTACAGAACTTAATTTATAATGATCAAAATAAAAACACGTTCGTTACATGACAGAATAAAGTTTGAAAATTCAACTATTTTAGAAAATAAGAAATGATAAAAAATTGCCCACAGAACGGACATCTTTCCTGTAGAAATTCCAATAAATTATACTTTCTTGCGCCTTCGTAAACTTCCTTTGAGAAACTTTATTTTCTTTGTTTTCTCTATTACAAGATCGAATAGCTCTCATACGGTACTTTGCCAATTTAGTTTCAATCACAAGTATTTTTTTTTAGGTACTTATTTTCGATTCTTAATTTTCACGCGTTGCGTTTCACAATAGCATTCCCAACATTAATACGCAAACATGAAGGACTCGGCGGTGGAGTATTCTGCTCAGCGAAATGCATTTTTACTATTTTTTTCCTTCTGACGTCTTAATTTGGTCTTTTCCTTCCATATTTTTCTGATTTGTCGTTGTTCTCTAGGGGTGCAGTCTTTAATAGTTTTAATTTTGCCTTGTTCTTTTTTTCGTCGATATCTTTCCCTATCTTGTCTTCTTCTTTCTTCTAATGCTGCTTCATCCATTTTGGCATGTACAAGACGTATACCGAGCTTCTTTTGATGACGCCTGCGCCTTTTTTTGTCTTCTTCAGAAAGCTGAATCCTATTTGTACTTGCCCGTGGCATCGTAACTGTAACAATATTTACATCATTTCCATACATTTTAAGGATACATGCTTCCAGTCACACGAATGTCTTTTACAGAAAAAAAGATGTTTCAGCCAGAGTGAAACTTATTTTACACACATGCAGCTACAGGAAAGATGTCTACAGGAAAGACATAATGTAAAATAAAAAAGATATCTTACAATATTTTGAGGTTAGAATGAAAGCATGTTGGATTTTGCAAACCTATCCCTAATGCACATAAACGCTTACGATTTATATAATTTTTAATTATCTACTTACCAATATATACGTAACACAGAAAAGATCTTCAAAACACGACCAAAATCTTGTGTATCCTTTATTAGCAGTATTTTTTCACCGACGCAGACGCCATTTAAGAAAATTACGAACGAATGAGCGACATTTGAAGCAGTGATGCCAACATAACCCAAAAAATATATTAGGTGTGTTCGAAATATTTAAAATTGTGTGAGTTTTACGTGTCTATAGTAGAAGACTACAAATATTAGAACAATATGTTTATATGTTTTTATTCGTAAATATGGATTGCTGATTTTTTTATCTACGCTAATATGAAAAGTTGTTTATTTTTTACGTACATTCACATTAAAAGAATGTATTTATTGTTCCTGAAATATTTTTAAACATCTATCAAATTGAGGTGCTACGCATCCGAACAGTCTACAGTAGGAGACATTTTGCTATAAACGAAAGCAGAAAATTAATAAATTTATTCTTATAAATAAAATAAGATCAAATATAGTATGCCGACAACTTAATCTTAAGTAATAAAAACACAAACATGCTCTAATAATGTACACCTGGAATTTATATAACCTGAACACTTTTTCACGCGTTTTTGTGTTTGACCCAGGTACTTACACTAATAAGTGCACTGATAAACTTAAATCACTATGACATACCTGTAAAACAAAGAAACGACATTTAAAGTCTATTAATTAATAACATTTCCTTTTTATAATATTCCAACAATAGAATCACTCTCACGGTGAGAACAGTTGTCAACATCCATCCTGCTTTACTCACAGAGTTTGCGTCTTGCGAACCCCGCCCTCTATTGAAGTACTTATGTACTTTATTCACTTTCTTTACCGACAGTGGTACGCTACTTAAAAACTAATTAAAGAAATTATTATTTCTTTACATATTTTTCCACTCTGATGGGAAGCTTCCTGTGGCTACCGACGCCTTAT
Organism: Eremobia ochroleuca; assembly: GCA_949629135.1. NCBI lineage: Eukaryota > Metazoa > Arthropoda > Insecta > Lepidoptera > Noctuidae > Eremobia > Eremobia ochroleuca. Next base: position 22,556,274 of record OX451390.1, read on the forward strand.
ATATTTTACCACTCGGATGGGAAGGTTCCTGTAGCTAGCGACACCTTATATAATTTTCACTGGAATGGGAAGGTTCCTGTGGCTAGCGACACCTTAGACAACGTGTAACGTTAAATGCGCAAAACCTCAGACACCCCGACTGATTTTTAATTCAATTGACCTATTTCAGAGAGAAAATAAGTCATTAAAAAATGTATAAAGGTTTTATGTGCCGTCTTAGTTTTACTGGCGATTCTGATCGTTTCTTGCGTCTGCGACGATACTTTATCGATGGAGGAGCCGTCACCGAGCCGCTGCGCCGCGCTGACATTGGCTTGCTTGACCTATTAATAAACAGACACGGCAACGTTATTAATGAAGATTTTTTGAAAAATGTGACCTATATTAAAAAGTGGTTCAATTAATTCTGCTCGTTATTCTGATCAAACTATGGGAAGGTTCCTGTGCTTGGCGACACCTTATACAACGTGTAACGTTAAATGCGCAAAACCTCAGACACCCCAACTGATTTTTAATTCAATTGACCTATTTCGGAGAGAAAATAAGTAATTAAAAAATGTATAAAGGTTTTATGTGCTGTTTTAGTTTTACTGGCCATTCTGATCGTTTCTTGCATCTGCGACGATGCTTTATCGATGGAGGAGCCGTCACCGGGCCGCTGCGCCGCGCTGACATTGGCTTGCTTGACCTATTAATAAATAGACACGGCAACGTTTTTAATTAAGATTGCCTATACTAAAAATTGGTTCAATTAATTCTGCTCGTTATTCTGATCAAACTATTTTCAGGTTTTGCGCATTTAACGTTACACATTGTATACCTATTTTTCCACTCGGATGGGAAGTTTCCTGTGGCTAGCGACGCCTTATATATTCTTCCACTCGGATGGGAAGGTTCCTGTGGCTAGCGACGCCTTATATATTTTGAATAGTGGGGTAACCAAGGCTGGTGCACAGGCAGCAATATTAATAAAGGTGGGATTCCGTCAGGACCTGCTCCTTTCCTGGTGTTAAGAAAACGTAGCTTTTTGAGTGGGGAATTCCGGTTTTGTTAGGCAACTGTTAGTTTCCAATGGGGATAAATATAATGACCACCATAAAATGCTTTGATACCCTTAGTTTTGTAACCAAAAATATCTACTTAACACCAGAAAAATAAAGTCTAAAAATACAATAGTACCAGCTATTTTAGTCACGACTCCACTTTAAATTGTATTCGACCACCAAATTTAGTAAATGATCACCAAATCTACTAAAAAAAACGGAATATTATTTTCCAGGCGACTAACAACTTAAAAGGGCGACTATCTATTTGCTACTAAAAATAATGACATGGCGACTAATATTAACAGTGGGATAACAAACTGTATTATAGGCAACTATAGGCATCTCTGAAGACTCAATCCCAGAAAAACACAAGATTGAACTTGAGAACTTAGGATGCAAGAGCGAGCAAAGCGAGCTCGTGACTTGGGGCACCCCGACACGGACAGGTTAGGTTCGAAGTTCGTGTTAGGTTCCTTTAAACCCTGCAGACAGAAATAGGGGCCCCGCGAAGCGGGGCTCCGTCGACTACGCCTTATTATTATTAAAGATAATAATTAGTGTACTTGATATAGAGCCTCGTTGTTTAATTTAAGAATGCCCATTTTCTACTTTTCATCCGCCGTCAGTAGCTGCCAACCTACTATTTTTGCTACCGTCTTTAATTATTTTTTAATCCCAAATTCAGATTAATCTGTCGCTGCCTTAAATACATGCCAAAAAAAACTACTTTTGGGATAACAGTGATTTATTTGGACTCATTTTGCTTAAATAGGATAGCAGAATTTAAAAACTTTGGTTATAATTTTACTTTAAAATGTTGGTTTAATTTTGGTGATCATTTACTATTTTTGGGTTACTCATGATTTACTTGGAGTCATTTTACTTAAATAGGATAGCAAAGTGTTATTTTAAAACTTTGGTTATAATTTTAGATTAAAATGCGAGTTTCATTTTGGTGATCATTTACTACTTTTGTCTGCTATTTGTTACTATATCTGGTGGTAAGTTAAACATAAGCCGTTTCCAATTAGTGAAGGAATCTTCAGTCATTCTTAAATTCTGTGCCATAATCAGAGGTGTAAACAGATGCGAGATAGTTACCAAAAAGATCACAAATATCCGAACCTTTTATGCACAATCGCCGCGCTGAGTTCCGACTCCGTGACAGGAGGGGCCTCCTCCTCCTCCTCAGCTGGCCGAGCTATCCCCCGCGGAGGGTCCATCACTGGCGGGGTGAAGTTGTCCCTGCACGGGAACAGGGACTGAACCACCCCATCCAGGAATGAGGGCTCCAGGGTCTCGGCCATCGGGGGACCAAAGGGGCGCAGCTTGTTGCGCGCCGCCTTGTATGGCCTACCGTAGGGATCGCTGTCGAGACCCTCCAGCATCTCCTTTCTCGCCGAGTCCCTAGCGTCGGCGATGGCCCGCTCGAGAACCAGTTTTGCCTCTATGTACACCCTATAGAGGTGGTCCACGTGGGCGTGGTCTCGTCGACGCCGCCGCCGGCTCCGCGCGTAGGCCCTCCTAGCCTCCACGCACGCCGCTCGAAGCCCCTCCAGCTCCACCGACCACCAGTACACCGCCCGATTGGGCAGCGGTCGACCGGACCGAGGCATGCTAGAATTGCACACCTCGGTCAGAGACTCCCTCAGGTGTCCCGCCACGGACCAGGTGAATGTCTGGCCAACATCAAGCAACTTGACTTAAACCTAAAAATAATACATATCAACATAAGAAGCATTACTAAAAACTTTGACCAATTTGTAGCTATGCTTACGTCTACCAGTATTGCCTTTGATATTATCGTGTTATCTGAGTGTTGGCTCAGGCTAACGGGTCCTGCAGCCGTGATGCGGCTCCGGGGCAGCCGTGCTGCGGCTCCGGGCCAAGAACGTGGCTCCGGGGCCCGACGGGATGCACAGCTGCGTGTTGGCCCTCACTCTGAAGGAGCTTCAGCCCCAACTGAGAGGACTCTACACAGCGTGCCTTGAGCAGGGCCAGTTTCCCACTTTGTGGAAATCTGGTCGTCTGGTCTCAAACTCAAACTCAAACTCAAAGCATTTATTTCAAGTAAACCAATCACAGGCACTTTTGAATTGTCAAGGGGTCGGTCAGTCAGAAAGATGAAGCTAGTTGCCCATTCCAAAGCGTAGGTACCTGTGGAGAAGAACGGGCAAGAAACTCCACGGACACTCTTTTAAATCATAAAAATTGTTACAAAATTTTGGTTACATCATTCAAGTTGAAATTATACATGTGAGAACGATGTAGAAAGACGTGCACGTTAAAAGCGTCCGTACTAAAAAAGATAAAAACAAAAACAAAAAAATAACAATTCAGAAATGAAAATACTTAGATTAAAATTAAAATAAGCCGTGGCGGCTAAGTGATGACCAGTCCCTACTGGCGGCGCCTGTTCACGAACATGACGTATGGATCAGCACCATTTAGCTCAACCATTTTGAAGGGAACTCAATGATCCAACACACATGCCACCACCAGCGAGACATTTGAGTGAGCATGACATACCCTCAGCCGCCAGGGCACATTCAAGTCAATGAAAGACGTACCCAGTAAATGGTAGCTTTAGAGTTTATTTGCATAGTGCTCTCACGTGTGTTATGCAATTATACAATATTAAGAGATTGAATTTATACAATACAAAGATAGTTTTTTCAATCTTCAGCAGCTCACAACTATATTTTCGAATGCTAATTAATTAGTTTATGCGCCCTTGTGGAGCTGGACCAGCGGTGAACCAAGCATTTTTGTCAGCGATGTAATCCCCCAACTTATAATATGCTTGGCTGCATAGTGTGCGTTTTATGTAAGATTTGAATTTAGTTTCGTTGAGTTGGAGTATGTGGGGAGGTATTTTATTGTAACATTTTAAACAGTACCCCATGAAGGATGAGTCTACTTTAGCCAGTCTGAAACCTGGTTGAACTAATTGGTCCCTATTTCTGGTCCTATAGGTGTGTCTGTCACCTCTTTTAGTGAAAAGATTTAGATTTTTCCTTACGTACATGATGTTTTCATAGATGTATTGACAAGGTACATACCGTCATGATATTAATATCCTTAAACAGTTCCCTTAGAGAATCGCGCCTGCGGAGGCCATATATTGCTCTGATGGCTCTTTTCTGCAGAATAAAAATAGACTCGATATCTGCAGCCCGTCCCCATAGTAAAATACCGTAAGACATGATACTATGAAAGTAACTGAAATAGACTAGTCTCGCGGTATCTACATTAGTAAATAGACGGATTTTTCTTACAGCATATGCTGCTGAACTTAGCCGTCCTGCAAGAGATGTTATATGAGGACCCCATTGCAGCTTTGAGTCGAGCGTGATCCCCAGGAAAACAGTTTTATCGACGAATTCTAGTTTCTCTTTATTCAATATTATGTCACAATCAATACTTTTAACATTTGGTAAAGCAAATCTTATGCATTTAGTTTTTTTTTCCATTTAACACTAAATTATTAGCAGTGAACCAATTTTGCACCTGCAGTAAGGCGTTATTTACGTCGTCAAGATTTGATGCACGTCTATTTATCTTAAAAATTAAGGAAGTATCGTCAGCAAATAACACCATTTTTGGTTGTTTTTTTAATAAATGGGGTAGATCATTAATATATACTAAAAAGAGGAAAGGACCTAATATCGAGCCTTGTGGAACACCCATTTTTACTTTTAAACCAAGTGAATTGACCCCGTTTATTTGAACTTTTTGCTGTCTATCTTTTAAATAAGATTTTACTAAACTGAACCCAAGTTTACCTAGTCCGTAATGCTCAAGTTTCAAGAGCAAGGTTTCATGATTAACGCAGTCAAATGCCTTGGAGAGGTCACAAAAGATTCCTATGGCATCTTGGGCCTCCTCCCACGCTGTAAATATGTGTTTTAATAAAGTTACACCGGCGTCAGTTATACAACATCCTTTGGTGAAGCCATATTGCTGGTCGTGTAAGATTTTGTTGTTGTTAAAATGATTAAGCATTTGATTGAGCATTACCTTTTCGAATACCTTGCTGAATACTGGCAACACGGATACTGGTCTATAATTATTGGTGTCTTTGCTGTCCCCAGATTTAAAAAGTGGAATAACCTTACAGTATTTCATTAAATCTGGGAAGACTCCTTGATCTACACACAAATTAAATACTAAAGCTAAGTATGCTATAGTCTCGATTATGGATGTACAAACTTTGATAGACATACCCCATAGATCTTCGGTCAATTTGATTTTTATTTGTCGAAAAGCTTTCATAACTATCATAGGTTTATATGTTTAAATTGAAATTCAACCGGGCAGCCTGGAACGTTCGCTCTTAATAAATCAATTGATACGTCGGCTGATGAGTTTAAGGATTCCGTCGTTTTTGAAGGTATATTAGTAAAGAAATTTACAAACTCTTGAGCTACTTCTGAGTTAGAGTTTATGGCACCACGTGAAGTCTCCAATGTGTAATCAGTGTTTCGTTTTGTATTCCTACTAGTTTCGTTATTTATAATTTTCCAAACTGTTTTTATTTTGTTTTCTGCTGATTTAATTTTGTTGCTTATGTACAGTGCTTTGGCTATCTTGCAGGTATTTCTAAATTTTTTTTTAATAAGTAGCAACATACTTGTTGAAAGTTTCAGTATTGATGTAAGGCTTAAGGCCATACAGCTCGAACAGTCTTTCTCTGCTTATCCTAATACCCCTAGTTGCCCAGTCACTAAATATAAAATTAGGGCAAATATTTTTTGTTTTCTTTTCAAAGGTGTTATTGAATTCAGTGTGCACTACTGAAAAGAAATTCTCGTACAATTTATTTGCATCATCTATATTATGGTCCACATCATTTAACTTATTATTTAGGGTACTATTGAATCTATTTAGTTTACCAGTCGTTATTGGTCTAAATTGAATTTGCACTTTTTGCAAAGGTGTTTTAAACTTAAAAGTCACTGTTTGTCCACTATGATCAGATGGCAGATAATTTACGATGGCTTTATCTAAATAATCACAATCGCAAAAGACATTATCGATGCAAGTAGCAGAAGTTGGAGTTACTCTAGTAGGTTCTGTAAAAACATTAGATAAATTGAAAGATTTGAAAAGGCTTAGTAATCTACTGCTATTTGAACTATTTTCTAAAATATTAATATTAAAATCACCACAAATAATTGCGGCTTTGTTATTGGATGCAAGTTTCGCTAGGACATCTTCCATTATTGACTCAAATAAAGAAAAGTTTTGATAATTAGGGGGTCTGTAAACGCACACTACAACATGCTTATCCAGCTCAACACAGGACAGTTCGATGCAATGTTCAATTGATAAACTCACTATGTCATTTCGTTGCTTGGATTTTAAACAATTCTTTATCAAGATTAACGACCCTCCACGCAGCATAGATTTACGGTTAAAACAACTGCCCACAGTATAGTCCTTATAATTAATTAGCATTTGGTAATCCTTTAACCAATGTTCAGTACAGCAAACAATGTCAAACTTTGTTTTTTCTAGAAACATTTCAATTTCTAGTAATTTGGAAGAAATACCTTGAATATTTTGATGAAACAATTTCAAGGCATTCTGCTGATCTCCTTTTTGATATTTACTTATTTTAGAGCAAGAAGATACCTTGTTGTTGGTGTTTTTATGTGTAAATATTTTATTAGTGGTACCTTCTGTTGTCTTACAAACTAGTTTAAATGATTATCCGGAGTTAATCCCAAGACTTCAATGTCATCACCAGGCAATGAGCTCATAGTGCGTGAGGGAAAAGGAACCTCCTTCGTACAATTTGTATAACTATTTATAGCATTTGAGCTACATTCATTAAGGCTAACCAGCGTATTATTAGTATTATTGTTACTAACTTTTGTGATGTTAATAATACATGACTTCGACATAATACTTATGTCTGAGTTTATATATTCTGAATAATTTATTTCACTTGTTCAAGTCGGTCGTGTTGCAAAACGTTCTGTAAATAAAATTGACAAAGTGAACAAAAAGTGCATAATACAACTTAAAACTTATATAGTGACGTTCAGTGTTCTACGCCCAATCGATCAATATGGATATTAACTGTGTTATATGAAAATAAGTGCAAAAAACCACACAAAAACTTCATAACAAATCTGTTAAAATTCAAATTTCTTATCTGCAGTACTCACGACAAACAAAAGACTGGACTTTGGACCCATTAGCGCAACTCGTTAACCATCTGACTGGATTAATACTCACCATACAGCTACGTTTTTAAGCGCGTTTATTAGTAGTGCTAATAGCTCTTACAAAAACAGTGAGACTATCGTGGTGCAAGTCTCGAGTTCAAACCCAAGTAAACAAGATCACTATTTGTATTTTTTTTTTTTTTTTTTTCTTTCTCTTTGTTGTTACATTTCTATCGGAAACCAATGTCTCAAAACAGGGTCACCCCTCCAAAAACAAACACAAGTATTAATTTTAGCCATGCTCAGTCCGAACCTGACATGCGAAAAGTACTGTCCGACTCGCCTGGTATCACCAGCGTTTCAACCAGCCAGAAACAGTCCGAACTTATGCAAAAAGCATTGTCTGACTCGCCTGCTATCGCAAACGTTTCAATTCGTCAGAAACGTCCACGTATACACACCTCCCCTGACATCGAGCACGCAGCTAAGCCGTTGACTGAGGAATTTCTGCAAACCATTCGCCGAGAAATAAGAGATGTAATGTCAACTGAGATTTCAAGAACCATAAAATCTTCTATTGCGGAGGAACTAGGGGATTTGAAGGAGGCTATGTCTCTCATCCGCAAACTTGAAGTCTCGGTTCAATTCATGAGTGACGAGTTCGATCAGGTGAAAAACGAACTACAAGACTATAAGGACGCCAACCAACGCATTCTAAAAGAAAATGAGCTTCTTAAGCATACTGTGTCAGACTTGTCTATTAGAGTTAACCTTCTAGAACAAAACACTCGTCAACAGAACATTGAAATCAATGGAGTGCCTGAAAACAAATCCGAGAATTTAATCAGTACTGTAGTGCAGCTGGGAAAGGCCGTTTCAAGCACATTAAAAGAGAATTGCATTATATCCGCCGTTCGTGTCAGGAAACTGGACCCGCAAAGCACGTCGCCGCGGGCAATAATTGTCAAGACGAATAGTACATCTACTCGTGATGAAATCTTAGCGTCCGTTATGAATTATAATAAAAAACATTCGGACAACAAGCTGAACTCCCATCTCTTAGGATATGGTGGTGCGAAAAAACCAGTATTTGTGTCCGAACACCTCTCGCCGCTCAATAAACAGATTCACGCAGCTACTAGGAAAGCTGCCCGTGTCAAAGAATATAAGTATGTGTGGGTCCGTGATGGCCGAATCCTTGTTAGAAAAGCTGATGGGATACAAGCCAAACAAGTGCGGAGCCTTGAAGCTGTTGAACTGCTCTAACAAACACTCGACCATGACTTTATTAAGAAACAAATAATACATTACCTTCGATTCAATACTCCCATTCAAGATCTACTACCAAAATTTTAGAGGAATAAGAACCAAACTGAGAAACATTATGCTTGCAATACAACGCCATCAATATGACGTTATTATTGCCACAGAAACTTGGCTCGACGATGCAATAAATGACGGTGAAATATTGGACTCTAGATACACAATATATCGTAGAGATAGATCCTCAACTCGCCTGGGACATAAAAAGGGCGGGGGCGTGCTAATCGCTGTATTGAAGTCAATCGATAGTATTCGCATGGCAAAATGGGAAACTGACTCTGAAAATTTGTGGCTGAGACTAATGATTGCGGAAGGTAAAACAACACAATACTTGAACATCTGTGCAGTCTACTTGCCTCCACCTGTACAATTACAAACACTGGACACGTTCCTGGATAAGGTTACCTCGGTAATTGATTTAACGGGTAGCCATACACTCATAGCTGGAGATTTTAATCTGGGATTCATCAAGTGGGAGTTGGATAACACTAACCCTCAGTGTGCAAGTATGTCCGCAAGTAACTATAATAACTCGTTAGGCTACTCCCTTGTAGATAGTTTATCTCTTAATAGCTTACAACAGCTAAATCATGTAAAAAACCACCAATGTAAATCTCTAGACCTAATATTGTCTAACTTTCATGGCGTACTTGTCCATGAATGTACTGAACCATTGTCAACAATAGACCCTTACCATCCCCCCTTGTGTATTGAGGTTAGCGGTGTATCACCAACATTTCTAAAATGCAAGCTCTCTGCAAAGTTTAATTTCCGCAAAGCAAACTACCAAATAATTAACGAGAGAATAAATCAGGTTAATTGGATTGAAAACTTTGCCCAATGTCAGGATGCCAACGCTATGGTAGAGGAGCTCTATAAGATATTGAACAACATCATAAGTTCATTTGTGCCAAAATCCAAAATAAAATGTAACAAATACCCCATATGGTTCCCTAAAAGTCTTATAAAAATTCTGAACGAAAAGGAAAAACTTAGAAGATGTTACAAAAAATATAAAAATCCACGTGACGACTACGAATATAAATTATTGAGCCAGAGAGCCAATCAAGTTATCAAAAGTAGCTATAATAACTTCTCTAGAAGGATGGAGGAGGGCATAACCCATAATCCCAAGCTCTTCTGGTCCTTCGTCAAAGCAAAAAAATCAGGCTCAAGTGAAATGCCGTCGGAACTGAAGTTGGGCACTGAGGTGGCCACTTCAGGTGACGGCATATGCGATTTTTTCGCGCGTCAGTTTTCGTCGGCATTTACTCAATCGGACGCCTCGTACTCTGAACATCGCTCTGATGATACGCAAATCTATTCTTGCAACACGTTAGGCAGCGTTGCTTTCTCGGAAAAAGACGTAATCAGAGCATTAAGAAAGCTTAATGTGTGCAAAGGTGCAGGTCCAGATGGTCTACCACCTATATTCGTCAAAAAATGTGCAGTCAATCTATCTTGTCCCCTCAAAATTATATTCAACCACTCTGTTAAAACCTCTCAATTTCCTGATAAGTGGAAGCTAGCACATGTAGTCCCCGTCTTTAAAAAAGGGGAGGCTGATAATGTAAAGAATTACCGACCTATCTCTATCTTGTCTGTATTTTCAAAAGTTTTCGAGTCTCTCTTGTGTCCGATTTTAACCGCTCATTCCAAAATAGAAATAGCTCCACAACAACATGGTTTTTGCGCTCAAAAATCCACCACGACTAACTTAGTTCTTTACGTTAATGACCTTTGCAAATTAGTAGACTCACGCAAGCAAGTTGACTCTATTTACACCGATTTTAGTAGTGCGTTTGACAAAGTAGACCACACAATATTACTGCAGAAGCTGTCAAACCTCGGCATATTTGGTCAACTTTGGCTGTGGTTCAAATCTTATCTGACCAACAGAAAACAGAGAGTTGTAGTAAAGGGTCATCAATCTCTACTTTACACTTCAACATCCGGAGTCCCACAAGGCTCCCATTTGGGCCCAATACTCTTTATTATATTCGTCAACGATATAGCAAACAGTATCAAACACAGCACTTGTTCTATTTTCGCAGATGACTTGAAACTATATCGAGTCATTGACACAAGTACAGACATTGCCCTGCTCCAGGAAGATCTCAACTCTGTACATAGCTGGTGTACTAAAAACCACATGTTTCTTAATGCTGATAAGTGTTACCATATTACATTCACAAGAAAACACCTTACGCTCACTTCTTCATATTCGCTCAATGGAAGAGTACTTAAAAAAGTCGACAAAATTCGAGACTTAGGAGTTCAACTTGACAGTAAGCTTACCTTCATACCCCACATTGACTCTATTGTTTCTAGGGCTGCTAAAACACTGGGATTCATAAAAAGAACCTGTTATGACTTCAGAACTGTCCAAACCTTAACAGTACTCTATAATTCATTTGTACGAACTGCTTTGGAATACGCGTCACCTGTTTGGAATCCAATTTATGGTACACATGTGAATCGCATAGAACGGGTCCAAAAAAGCTTTACACGCTATCTTCGGTACAAATCTGACAGCTGTCCTCTGGACGCTGATTACTCGCAAAGGCTAAGATACTTCAAAATGATAACTTTAAAACAGCGAAGGCATACTAATGACCTGATTTTGCTTCACAAAATCATTAATGGATCCATACAGGTTCCAAAGCTTCTCGTTGAAATAAATATATCTGTCCCTCGCCATAGTTCACCAAGATCTGAACGCATTCTAGATGTGTTTACTCCGAGCCCAACAAGAACTAACCTCGGACATTCGGCACCAATGAACAGGTTGATGAGGACGTACAATGAGCTCCATACACGTTTCAATAGCATTGATATCTTCGCCAACACACTGTCGCAATTCCGCAAACAATTGTTACTGGCCCACAGTTGCCACAGTTAATATCTACTATTTTTCATGATTGTGTTATTCTTTAGAGCAACAAAACAGAATTAGTCATTTCTTTTCTTTAATTTAATTTAATTTAATTTTCAATTTTGTTTCCATTTTTATTTTTATGTAACTTTGTTTTTTAGCCTATATGTACCTACTCTATGTAATATTACAAAACTTGAAATATGTAAGAGCTGTGCACACCTGTAAGTGACAAATTCATTCTAGATTATAAGTTTAATTGTTACAATACCCCAAAAAATGTATTAGTGAATAAGTCGTTGGAGTGCCATAATTAAATAAATAAATAAATAAATAAATATATAAAACGCTAATAGCCTTGCTATTATGTGTCTAAAACTAACAGGCAGATACGCAGTATCCCTAGTCGACTTTAATGTTTCTATGAAACTATTGGTGTCAAAATATACAAGCTTGTCACTATAATGACTAACTAAAAAGTGCATATGCTTATTAAGCATATGAATATAATTGTTTTGTCTATTTGTCAATTTTTCAAAATATGGGAAAGCACACAATATTATTTTACTACAATTTAACTTTAACAACTCAGTTACACAGTCAGTCATTTCATATTTTTTGACCTTAGAACTGTTACCTACAAATACAGTAATGTTGGTTTTAGGATTAAATGCATTTCCTGTTACTGATGCCATTATTTGTTTGTAGGTTGAACCTGTCATATAATAATTTTTAGTAGAATAACTCAGGTGGTTACTAATTAATTTACCTAAACCTCTTCCTATACTATCTGAGAACATAACTGAATTACAAAACTCATGACTAATGAAAGACGGACAACTACCAATCTCATGCTGTACCACTTGAGATAGATCCGGTACTATATCAGATACGTCCTGGTTAAGGATACACTCTTGTAATAAACTCTCAGTCTGGGACGGGTCCTCCGTTGCCTCAGGCTGGACAGCAACAGGTTGTGAAACTGTCTGACAAGTACACTGAGACAAAACTAACTCATTTGCAGCAAGAATATGTTCTTTAATTTGGTTTTGAGAACCCACATATTTAATGTAAAGGGAACTAAGTCTGCCCTCAAGCTCCTGTATGTCAGACTGTAAGCGCTGTGTATCAATTTCATAGATTTTTCTGCTGTCTTCTAATTTGATTTGATAATTGTTTAATTTATTCACTAGATCAACACGTTTTTTCCTAAGTGGAATATTTTTGGAAAAGTGTTTTGTTGTTTCCTAAATTGATTACATTTTTTAATTATTCTATTCATTTTTGCATACTTTTTCATTTTGTTATGGCTAAATTTATACCTATAATTCTGTTTCAGCAAGGAATCTTCAGTAAGGTCAATAGTTGTTAAGGAATGAGGGTTACAATTACTATTTAATAATTCATTATATAAGAGGTTTGTTTCTTTAACCTGATTACATTCTTTTTCCTTTTCTAATTGGATGATACGACTATTAGCATGAATTAATTCATCTTCTAGGTCCCTAACTTTACTTAAAGCCTCCTCATACAAATTACTACAGTTGTTGAAACCATCTGTGACTACCTTCAGTTGATCGCGTTCCACAACAACATTTTGATATTGATGATGTAGGTCTACTAGCTCCCGTTTAAGGCTTGAATTTTTGCTAACTATTTTCTTGATTTCCTCCTCACTTTCATCATTCTCCCGTAGCAATTGGTCACATTGGAGTTTAGTTGCTTCAAGTTTTTGTAGGGCCGTTCTCAATTTAAGGTCCATTTCCTGAGCATTAGCCTTACGGGTCATCACAGGCATGGTTTCAGGATGTCTTACTGGAATTAGAATAAAGAAACGGTGAAAGGAAGTCAGATAAATAGGTTGGAAATGAAGGGAAAACAGGAGAAGTTATCGTAGTTAAGTGGAGAAATTAGGTTGGATACTGAAATGGTTTAAAGGCTATTTTCAAGGCTATATTAGCAAGTAGGATGTAAAATTAGGATGCTTTTTAATGCCTTAGGATTTTACTTTTCTTTAAGTGGGTAGGTTGCCTAGATTTTAAAGTTATTTTTGATATTACCGAATGTGTAAAACAATGCAAAAATAATGATCATGAACGTTTAAGGGGTTTTTTTTTTGTATTGTATTTTAAAGATCAAAATAAGAATGACAGAATCTTCGCTAAGTTTCGTTTTCGTGAAAGCAATTCGATTTAGACCCAATCCAGGGTGCTAAATCAGCGAACTATTTATGCTATAACTTCACAAGGATGCGTAACAGAGTTACAATGACAATTATGTGCTATTAGAAAGTAAAAGTGAACAAATACTCCCCGTTTTAATCCGTTGTTCGAACGTCAGCTGTTGGTTTTAGGTTACCGGTGTGTAACAAACACTGTGTATTACTTTATCTATTTACAGGAAAACAATAATCCTGAGTATTATTTTATACAATTAAATTACGTGTACACATAAAATTACACCTTAATTTTACTTAATTACTAATTAAAATTAATTTTAAAATACGGAACAAAATTTTGACATGTCACTCGGGCAGTGTTGCCACTTTTCCTGCTCAGGAAGGCGCCCTGCGGACTCAGCGTCTGCGTACCAGCCCATAGTGCTGCTAGACGAGGTGGGTAAGCTGTTCGAGAGGATTATCGCAGCCCGCCTCGTCGGCCACTTGTGCAGAGAGGGGCCGGACCTGGACGAAAGCCAGTTCGGTTTTCGGCATGGGCGCTCCACCATACACGCTGTGTCATTGGTGAGAGTCCTGGTGGAGGAAGCGGTCTTCCGGGGTGGGGTGATGTTGGCGGTGTCCTTGGACATTTCCAACGCCTTCAACACCCTGCCCTGGAGTTGTATTCGGGAGGCATTGCGGTATCATCGGGTGCCTCCCTACCTCCGCCGCATAGTTGGGGCTTATCTGTCGGAGAGGTGTGTCACCTACATAGGACGTGATGGTGGAACCCAGCGCCGCATTTCATGCGGTGTTCCACAGGGGTCGGTCCTGGGCCCGCTCCTGTGGAACATCGGGTACGACTGGGTGCTGAGGGGCGAGCTCTAACCGGGCGTGGACCTGACGTGTTATGCCGATGACACGCTGGTCACTGCCTGGGGGAGCGCGCACAGGGAAGCAGCGTTGCTGGCGACGGCTGCGGTCTCACAGGTGGTGGGCCGCATACGTCGCCTAGGCCTGGAGGTGGCCCTCAACAAGTCGGAGGCCCCCGGCGGGCGTCGCCGCCCGGCTCACACATCAGTCTCGGGGGCCCGAGCGCCGCCTGTAGGCGGCTCTACGTGGGGATCGTGCGATCCATGGCCCTGTACGGGGCCCCGGTGTGGGCTTCTGACCTGACGGCCGGCATCATCGTAGTTTTGCGAAAACCGCAAAGAGCGATGGCCGTCAGAGTCATCAGGGGGTATTTATTTATTTATTTAATTACAACGGTCGTGTTTAACCAATTACAGTAACATATAAAATTAAAACTAAAAGAGACAATTATAACACATTTAAAAATATACAAAATAAACAACGTAAAATTTAAAAGTATAAGAGGAAAACATAAATAAAGGACGGTTAACAACACTTTCATAAATTATTCTCGCAGTACTTCTGACATACCAATAAAATCTTCGTCCATCCATCCGCAAACAGATCGCTTGTTGGTATCGCACGATCTCCTACGAGGCGGCTTGTGCACTGGCTGGATCCCCGCCCTGGGACCTCGAGGCGAAAGTACTCGCGTCACTGTATCGGTGGCGCGAGGAAGTGAGGGCGCGGGGCGAGCGACCGATACAGAGACACTGGGAGCTGCGCCGGTCTCAGCTCCGCGAGGTCCTGGTGGCGGAATGGCGGGGCAGGCTTTTACGCCCTACCGCCGGCCTCGCTATCGTTGGGGCGATCCGACCAGTGCTCGACGAATGGCTCGGGAGGAGGCACGGCTCTCTGTCGTTTCGGGCGACGCAGGTGCTCTCGGGGCATGGTTGCTTCGGGAAGTACCTGTGTCGCATAAACAGGGAGCAGGACGCTCGGTGTCACCACTGCGTCGACTGTCGGGAGGACACGGCGTGGCATACGCTGGCAGTCTGCCGCTTGGGAGGAGCCGCGCCGTGCCTTCATCTCAGGAGTAGGCAGTGACCTGTCGCTGCCGGCCGTGGTCGAGTCTATGGTCGGCAGCGAAGTGTCCTGGGACGCGGTGGTTTCCTTCTGCGAAACAGTCGTCTCGCAGAAGGAGGCTGCGGAAAGGGAGAGGGAGATCTCGTCCCCTCACCCGGCCCGCAGCAGGCGCACCGGGCGTCGGCGGAGGGCGGACAACGCCCTCTTCCAGCCCCCCTAAATGGGTACAGGGGCGTCGGACTTGGGGACGTCCGTCGCCCCCCACACATCAGGACCCGAGGCGGCGGTGCGTAGTGTTCCACGCGCGCCCCTCTTAGACGTCGCGGGGGGAGTTTAACACCTCACCCCCCCCCACCCCCCCACCCCCCCGACACGAGGAAGCCCGCAGGTGTGGGCCAGCACCAGCCGGGGGTTGCGGAAGTATCGTTCGTTCCCGCGACCCTCAGCGTAGGTGAGAGAGGGAACACCGGTGTGGTTTTTAGTCAGTAAGAGTCTGACAGACCCCGCCCGCCCCGAGGCGGCGGACATCCATGAGGATTTTCCACCCCGAGAACAAAAAGAAAAAAGGCAAATGGGTCCTCTACCTATATTGCAAGGCTACTCCTCTCACGCTCTCACGCTTCATCAAACAACCACACGCAGAACGACGGAGTGGTAGTATACTCGAAAACTACTCTTCAATGTAATTATTCAGAACCACCTTTCCGGGACGCAAACTGCCTTGTATGCACAACCAGTAATACTGCCATTATTTATATGACGGCGCGAGCGTGGGCGTAGCGATAACAGGACTATCATCATAATTTCTTGGTACGGGTTCCATGAGGAAGGTGGGTACTCGGGCAACCAGTAAATCGTAGTTTGAAGCACAAATCACAGTCACGTTTATTAGGTAATTTACAATCACTTTATGAGTAGTAAGAACCAAAGGTTTGTACGGTGAACATGACAGTTCCGATGGTATGCTCTCAACCGTCCGGCGTGCGCTCCGCAAATCGAATGCCGCCTGCTCTCCAATCGGCTCTGTCCACGTGTAGAAAATGGCGCAAAGTTATAGCGCCAGCTCACGGCGTTCACTGTACTAACCGATCAACCAATGAGAATTAAGTTCCGGTTTGACCAATATTATGAAATCAACCGGAAGTACTATTTTGATTATTTTGTCGTCTTGATATCGCTTGCGACGACATATATTTATCGCTCGCCATCGTATGTTGACTTGAAAAACTTCTACAGCAGTTTGGATAACCTAGTAGTAAAAAAACGTTACAAGAACATCATTCTCATCGGCGATATTATAATAATATCGATATAATATCATTTCTAAAAATCAATACGGTTTTAGACAGAGAGTCTCAACGGAAGACGCTGTATTACATCTCACCCACACGGTTACAAGCAACCTGGACCAAAAGCGCAAACGCTTCGGAGTATTTCTCGACATGTCCAAAGCTTTCGATTCAGTTTCTGTCCCCATTCTTATTAACAAGTTGGAGACCGTAGGAGTCCGAGGAATTGCTCTCAAAATCTTCTCCGACTATGTTACGGACCGCACCCAGTGTGTCAAAATCGGTAAATTGTACAGTGAGGACATGAATATTACCTTTGGTGTCCCACAAGGTAGCAATCTGGGACCTACCCTCTTCCTGGTCTACACCAACGATCTGTGCCGTTTAAACATACCCAACTACGACATTTGTACTCATGCGGATGACAAGGCATTGATAGTTCATGATGTAGACTGGGAAAGGGCTAGGCAAAGTACAGTGCATTCTCTTCGTCTGGTGATCGATTGGCTTTTCTTAAATCTCCTAACGCTAAATGTGGAGAAAACAAAGTTTGTTTGCTTTTCGCTTCGTGACATTAACTTACCTCCAGCAGACTCTCTTTTGATTAATGCTCATACATGTTTAGAAAATAATATTAATGGGGCCTGCAACTGTCTCACTTTGTCCCTAGTTCCTAACGTTAAATACCTCGGCGTAATCATTGACGAAAGATTGACCTGGCGACCACATATCGAGGCATTATCAGCTCGGACTAGGAAACTAATATATATTTTCAGAGAGCTTCGATACTCAGCTGACGCTGAAACCTTATCTCTCGTTTATCAAAGTCTCTGTGTATCAATAATCTCCTACTACATTACTGTCTGGGGTGGTTCCTTTAAAACCCTATTACTACAAGCAGAACGAGCCCAAAGGGCAATTCTGAAAGTTATGAATTTTAAACGTAGAGATTACCCTACTGCCCAGCTCTACTCCGAATCCAAGGTCCTCACGGTCCCTCAACTCTTCATTCTCCGCGCTGTCCTACGCTGTCATGCTACGCTCCCCCTTGATGATAAACTTCTTAAAAGACGCAGAGGTTTTCCGGTCTGCAACTCTGCCAGGTGTCGAACATCATTTGCTAGTCGTCAATTTAAGGCTCTTAGCTCACGCCTCTACAATAAAATCAACTCAAAACTTGATATTTACAACTTCTCCAAATTCCAACTATAACCAGGGTGAGTGAGTGGCTACAGCAGTTAACATATGAAGCGACTGGAGATCTTCTTGTTGTCATGAAGTAACTTCATCACTGTTTTTTTTTTTCTTTTTTCTTATAGTACAATAAGTAAAATAAAAGCACTAGTATGTAGTTTAAGATCCAACCTATAACAATATCCTATGTTGTAAATTACTGTAAGTAAGACATTGTTATTTAGGAGGAATCAACAGACCCCCAAAATACAGGCATTCCTTGCCTAGTTTGGGGTTCTAAGGTTTCAACTAAATACAATCACCCATAGATTAGAATACATAACAACTTTGTACACAAGTTTTTGTTCATGGCTTTACTATGTACCTATAGTTCCTAGTTTTTTAGCATTTGTGTGTATTTGATATTTATGGATCAATAAACATTATTATTATTATTATTAACCATTTGATGTCATATGTGTTGTACAATCTAACGGGTTCTTATATTTCTTAAAGCGCAATTCTGGGATGCAAGTGATTGACTTACAATTTAGAACAAATAAGTTTATTGCAGTGTTCAACACATCATAAAACATTTTTAACATACTATCTACATTTACTGTTCGCAAATTGTTAAAACCAGTCATGTTCGTTATTATGCAATATGTTCATAATTTGCCATTTATTAAAACAGTTTCCCATTCAAAAGTTGGATAGCTTTGATTTAATAGGCCACTATAGTATCTGACACGGGGCAGTTCTCATGCAGTTCTCGGTGAAATTGTTGAGAAGCTATTGCAATGAAAACCTGATTTCAGTTAACAGATGTGCCTCGTACCTGCCTAATCAAATTGATTTTAACAAACGGTATTATATTTTTTTACTACAAGTCGTGTGCCGTACCTACGTGCCCGATGGGATTTCCCGTTGCCAAAAATGACGAACTCCCGTACAAACAAGGATTTTTTTTTAATTCCTTCCCTAGTGCTGTTAAAGAGGCGATGAATTTTCAAAAATCATCCTTCGTTATTAATTATGAGCAATCAAGATTTTAATTTAAGTAGATAGATTACTTCTTGTAGTTGAAGTTTTCATAAATAAAGTGATGTTGTTGCACAGATACGGCGTTCATGTACGTGCTGGCAGTGCTGAGCATGGTGAAGATCTACCAGTCGCGCCACCCTGACATCAACGCGCGCGCGCACGCCACCTTCGGCGTGCTCGCCGTGCTCATGGCCCTCGGTACCGCAGCATACCTTATGCTTTTATAATGCTCATCGATAACAACGAAAACAAACGAGGAAGCATAAGAAACCTTGTTCTCAGTTGCCAGTTATTGTAATTAGGGTTACCATTTCTAAAAAAAAGTTCTGACTAAAAGCTGGACATTTCCAAAAAGTCCGGACTTTTACTTATTTAACTTTCTTTTTTCAGTAATTATTCATTGAACTGTTTTATTTTCTAAATGAAATCCTTTTATCTCGAGAAGTTTGCACAAATAATAAGCCCCAACGCATCCGGCCGGGGCCAGCAGCAGGACGGTGGTAGCCCTACATGTAATAGAAGGTCCCAGGTTACTACTATAAAATAACATAACGATTGTCTGCCTTTGATTTGTTACGGGTGGCTCTCGCAAGGCCAGGTGGTGCTTCTCACGCGCGCCACGGCTGACACGGTCGCCGAGGACCGCTGAGAGAGGCGTGGTGACGAGGTGCTGTGAGGTGTGTTGTGTGCAGTGGTGTGGGGCGTGCTGGGCGGCGGGCCGCTGTTCTGGAGCGTGTTCACAGTGCTGCACATCTTCACGTTCCTGCTGCTGTCGCTGCGCATCTACTACGTGGGGCAGTTCCGCCTCGGTTAGTAGACACGTGTCACATGTGAAAAGTCACTTATACCGTGAAAAAAAAATCCTTTTAATCGTGAACACAATACACGTAGTTATATAGTAAATATACATATTACACACGTAGTTAGATAGTAAATATACATATTACACACGTAGTCTTACACTTAGTCACTTAACAGTTTACTTAAGGGCTCTGTGTCCACGTTACAGTTTACTTAAGGGCTCTGTGTCCATGTTACAGTTTACTTAAGGGCTCTGTGTCCACGTTACAGTTTACTTAAGGGCTCTGTGTCCACGTTACAAAGTGGTGCAAAGCGCGCGAATATTTAAGTCTATAGATGGACGTTTAATTTATGTAAAACGATGACTATTTATTATATTAATCAATAATTATTTGTATTTGGATTCAAGTTAATCACTACGTATTTAATGATAACATAATATTTAAATACATTATCATGCTTTATTGAACTAAATTACTGTTACTGTTGTTGTCAAGTTGCGTACCTACTAATAATCTTAAATTTTTTGTTTTTGTTTTTAAAAAAACGTTGCCCCACACTAGGAATTCTTCCTGTACTGTGGGTGCGTTTACAAACATTTAAACTCACCTACAGCCAGACCCGGAACAACTAGTTGTAGGTCATACAAATATTTGTTCTGTGCGGGAATCGAACCAGCGACACGCAGCGCAGCAGTCAATAGCTTAACCACTGCGCCAACCGTGCCGTCGCAATCAATCCACATTGAAAATTTTCAATTTACATTGAAATATCTTGATTTAGTTTGTAATTGCTTACACACAACACATACATTCATATTGTACAGCCCTCACATTGCTAATTATTTATGCTAACCTAACCTGACCTAATGCACTACCAAGCTTTGCAGACGAACGACAGTTGTTCACAAAGATTAGTACAATGACCCCTTAAGAGGCTGTGCGTTCATTCAGGGACACTTTGTATATACACACAAACCTTTCGGAATAAATTCTCTAAATGAAGTTGAAACACCCCATCAAAATTCGTTGCGTACCTAGTTTAGAAGAACAAGTCATACAGACAGACACGAAAAGCAACTTTAATTTATAATAATATGTAGGTATAGAAGTTTGGTATCCCTATCACAATGCTAACAGCGTCGGTGTGTACAGCGAAGCAGAGCCTGCAGCGGGCGGCGCGCGAGCTGGTGGCGCTGCCGGCGCGCGGACTGCGGCCGATGTACACGGCGCGCCTCGTCATGCTGCTCATCGCCAACGCCGCCAACTGGAGCTTCGCGCTCTACGGGTACGTCTGACACAGTGACACGACAGAGCGATGTTACTTTTATCTATGATGGCTTACTCAGACTTTGAGCTCGGATATAGTCCTTAATTTATTTTCCCTCTTTTATCTGTCATTCCAGGGTAACCTATATCAATACGGACTGGCTGCAGTTTAGTTTCAATTTAGTCTTAAGATTGCATGTAACTAATCCTCACGAACATAAAGCTATACATATATATTATGTAATTTAAGTTACTATAATTATCTCGGTATCGACCGAACTCGTAACAAAAAACGTTAATTCGATTGGCTCACTGTGAAAACCATTGGCAGCAATGTTGAGTGGTCGATCTGTCTAATGTCTGGCGGGTGTCTATACCACAGGCAGTAAAAGTTGTCCCTGTGGCAGGTTGTTCACGCAGAGCGCAGACTTCGCGGGGCACCTGCTATCCGTGCTCCTGTGCAACACGCTGCTGTACATGGTGTTCTACCTGAGCATGAAGCTGCTGCACGGCGAGCGCCCGCGCTGGTACGCGTGGCTGTACCTCGCCGGCGCCGCGGTCACCTGGGTACCCGGCCTCTACTTCTTCGTCTCCGGCAGTACCGACTGGTACGTATGCCATACCTGCTGCCCTTACCTCCCAATTTAACAGACATTTAAAAAATAACAACATGTAAAACATTTGCGGTAGGTAAGCTAACTATTCACTAGGTAATCGAGTCCCTCCCCCGGGCGCTTCGTCTTCCAAGCGAGCGCCGCGCGGCTCGGCAACCACCGCGCGGTCGGCTTGGCCACGACCTTAGCGGGGGGCGAGTCACAGCCTGGCCACGAGCTTAGCGGGGGGCGAGTCACAGCCTGGCCACGAGCTTAGCGGGGGGCGAGTCACAGCCTGGCCACGAGCTTAGCGGGGGGCGAGTCACAGCCTGGCCACGAGCTTAGCGGGGGGCGAGTCACAGCCTGGCCACGAGCTTAGCGGGGGGCGAGTCACAGCCTGGCCACGAGCTTAGCGGGGGGCGAGTCACAGCCTGGCCACGAGCTTAGCGGGGGGCGAGTCACAGCCTGGCCACGAGCTTAGCGGGGGGCGAGTCACAGCCTGGCCACGAGCTTAGCGGGGGGCGAGTCACAGCCTGGCCACGAGCTTAGCGGGGGGCGAGTCACAGCCTGGCCACGAGCTTAGCGGGATGCGACGTGGCAAGCGGCGTGGTGTCGGCAGGCGGGGCGTTGTCCATGCCACGTACTGCTCAGTGAGTTAGCGGCAGCAATCGAGGTGGACGTATTTAGACTTATTTTTTATTGACATGGCGTTATCCAAAGTAGCTCTTCTTTGCCTCGAAAGCAGTTCATATTTTAAGCAGGATATTTTGAATGTGAGAGAAGGAGTGCACAAAGTAAATAAAAAATAATCATCAAAAAATCGCGCAGCAATTGTCTAACAGCCTGGCTACGACTTTTGGCTTAGCGGGAAGCGGCGCGGTGTCGGCAGACGGGGCGTTGTCCATGCCACGTAAAAATCGCGCAACAATCGTCTAAAATATTTTATTAGTCCAGCCGCCGCTGAGTCCGCCGCTGCACTGCCGCTGTCCATACCGCTCTGAGTCGTGGCATCTCATCACTAGTTCAAGCCGCACCCCGCCCCGCGCGCCGCTGCCGTGAACCGCTCGGCAAATACCGCTAGCGTTGCCGCTGCGGGCGCTGCTTCGTGGCATTCATACATTTTTATATATTTGTTTTTACCGCTGGCCGCCCCGCGCCAAGCTGCCGCTGATACCAAGATCTTGGCTAGGCCGTAACTACACCCGTGGAGAGATTAGTTTCGTTTCTGACGGCGTCTGAGGCTGACAAGTTTACGTCGCTAGATCAAGCCCCGATAGATGAAGTTTGCACAAGGGAAGGCCGAAGGTACAACGTCGACTACGCCTGTCACATTTTCAAGTTTCAATCCCAATATAGAAAATGACTCATGTAAATCTACATAACACTTCAGTAGACATATTGTAGGTACCGACTTACAGGCATGCGACGGACACATAAATCTTTATACAAATATTTGTTGTACCCACCGACCATACAGAATGTCGGCACTGATGGAACAGTTCACCTGCTGGCCAGCGAACTAAAGGATCTTGTAGCCGCTTCTACCAACAACGGGCTTAATTCAAACCATTCTTGTTTGGCGACCCCATGGAGTGGCTTCACTTTTCTGCCGACCCTATGTAGTGGCTTTACTTTAAACAAACATGTATGCAGAATCGTCTAAAGTATGTAATTTCAATTATAATGAAAATTTGTGGCGCCTAATGCAATGTTTGAAGGAATCAGCTCACGAAGCTGTCTCAGCCTTGTTGATAAGTGTTTGAAGGAATCAGCACACGAAGCTGTCTCAGCCTTGTTGATAAGTGTTTGAAGGAATCAGCACACGAAGCTGTCTCAGCCTTGTTGATAAGTGTTTGAAGGAATCAGCACACGAAGCTGTCTCAGCCTTGTTGATAAGTGTTTGAAGGAATCAGCACACGAAGCTGTCTCAGCCTTGTTGATAAGTGTTTGAAGGAATCAGCACACGAAGCTGTCTCAGCCTTGTTGATAAGTGTTTGAAGGAATCAGCACACGAAGCTGTCTCAGCCTTGTTGATAAGTGTTTGAAGGAATCAGCACACGAAGCTGTCTCAGCCTTGTTGATAAGTGTTTGAAGGAATCAGCACACGAAGCTGTCTCAGCCTTGTTGATAAGTGTTTGAAGGAATCAGCACACGAAGCTGTCTCAGCCTTGTTGATAAGTGTTTGAAGGAATCAGCACACGAAGCTGTCTCAGCCTTGTTGATAAGTGTTTGAAGGAATCAGCTCACGAAGCTGTCTCAGCCGTGTTGATAAGTGCAACCTCGCCTGAAACAGTAATGTCTACACTTGAGCTAGTTTGGAAATCCTGACATCATTTTTTCACGCATCATGGTTGATATCAAGAAATTACACCCCGAGTCACAAGAATATTATAAAGATATTGTGCCTTTCTCAGCCAAAGTAAGAAATTGAGTAGCCGCCCTCAAAGTGATTGGGCAAGATGTCCGATGTACATACCTGAATGGTATGGGCATAACTACATGCATTTTATCTAAGTTGGCACCAGTGCTGCTCTCAAAGTGAGCAGATTACACATTTATCAAACAGGTAAGATAGCCAACACGGTTCGGTATTTCCGAATTTTTAAACGAGGAAGCTTTGATAGTGTCGTCTATGGTACGGTTCTATTAAAAAATAAAAACGTTGCAAATTACACACAAGGTACAGTTTTATTAAACAAAAAACCTTTTTTATAAAAAAAAAAAAACAACCGACTTCCAAAAAAACAATACAAAGTGAAAAATAACTTTAAGTTTGGAAGTCGGTGTCGTTGCTTCCGCATTTTCGTTTTTTACTGCACTGCGTACTGCATCTGCGTTTATAGGGTACAGACGTGATGTTGTGTTGTGCGATTGCGTAAACAATGCATACATATGCGATAGCAGCAATCGCGGTTGTTTTACTGGTATTTATTGAAGAGTTCCGTTGTCTGTCTCCGAAACTCATCACCAGATCTTTACGAAATTTAAATGGGACCATTTCGGGATAAGGCAGGCCTGTTGGTCTAGTGGTCAGTGGCCCTGGCTACTATACGCAAGGTCGTGGGTTCGATTCCCACCCAGGACAAATGTTTGTGTGATGAGCACGATCATTTGTTCTTTGTCTGGGTGTAATTTATCTATAATATGTATGTATTTAGAAATATATATGTATGTTTATCAGTTGTCTAGTACTCATAGCACAAGCTCTGCTTAGTTTGGGACTAAATGGCGTTGTGTGAAAGTTGTGGAATATTATTATTATTATTATAAACCTCCATCGAACAAAAAAGAATTTAGCAAATCCATATATGACGGAGTTATGTCCGAACATACATTTAAATAAAAATAGAAACATCCGAATTGACAACCTTCTCCTTTTTGAAGTCGGTTAAAAACTATCGATAATAAAGAGAAATGCAAGTTTTGTCGCATTTCAAAGCATAAACTACAGGACTGTAAGAAATTTCGAAAAGCATTACGCAGAGATCGATGGAGTTTCGTGAAGCGAAACCGGATATGCTTCAAATGTATGAATTCAGATCACGATAGAGCAACCTGCCCAGCTGCAGAATGTAACGTCGAGAACTGTGCTCAAACGCACCACAACCTGCCCAGCTGCAGAATGTAACGTTGAGAACTGTGCTCAACCGCACCACAACCTGCCCAGCTGCAGAATGTAACGTCGAGGATTGTGCTCAACCGCACCACAACCTGCCCGGCTGCAGAATGTAACGTCGAGAACTGTGCTCAACCTCACCACAACCTGCCCGGCTGCAGAATGTAACGTCGAGAACTGTGCTCAACCGCACCACAACCCGCCCAGCTGCAGAATGTAACGTCGAGAACTGTGCTCAACCGCACCACAACCTGCCCGGCTGCAGAATGTAACGTCGAGAACTGTGCTCAACCGCACCACAACCTGCCCAGCTGCAGAATGTAACGTCGAGAACTGTGCTCAACCGCACCACAACCCGCCCAGCTGCAGAATGTAACGTCGAGAACTGTGCTCAACCGCACCACAACCTGCCCGGCTGCAGAATGTAACGTCGAGAACTGTGCTCAACCGCACCACAACCTGCCCAGCTGCAGAATGTAACGTCGAGAACTGTGCTCAACCGCACCACAAGCTGCCCGGCTGCAGAATGTAACGTCGAGAACTGTGCTCAACCGCACCACAACCTGCCCAGCTGCAGAATGTAACGTCGAGAACTGTGCTCAACCGCACCACAACCTGCCCGGCTGCAGAATGTAACGTCGAGAACTGTGCTCAACCTCACCACAACCTGCCCGGCTGCAGAATGTAACGTCGAGAACTGTGCTCAACCGCACCACAACCTGCCCAGCTGCAGAATTTAACGTCGAGAACTGTGCTCAACCGCACCACAACCTGCCCGGCTGCAGAATGTAACGTCGAGAATTGTGCTCAACCCCACCACAACCTGCCCAGCTGCAGAATGTGACGTCAAGAACTGTGCTCAACCGCACCACAACCTGCCCGGCTGCAGAATGTAACGTCGAGAACTGTGCTCAACCGCACCACAACCTGCCCAGCTGCAGAATGTAACGTCGAGAACTGTGCTCAACCGCACCACAACCTGCCCGGCTGCAGAATGTAACGTCGAGAACTGTGCTCAACCTCACCACAACCTGCCCGGCTGCAGAATGTAACGTCGAGAACTGTGCTCAACCGCACCACAACCTGCCCAGCTGCAGAATTTAACGTCGAGAACTGTGCTCAACCGCACCACAACCTGCCCGGCTGCAGAATGTAACGTCGAGAACTGTGCTCAACCGCACCACAACCTGCCCGGCTGCAGAATGTAACGTCGAGAACTGTGCTCAACCCCACCACAACCTGCCCAGCTGCAGAATGTGACGTCAAGAACTGTGCTCAACCACACCACAAGTTTTTGCACTACAAAATACCTCATGCACTGAACAGTGATAACAATGCTGCATCCGAGCTGTCATGGCCACCACCGCCAGTAGCACCTGAAACAGACCCATATCAAAAATAGCGAGTGTAAAGTATTGCTGACAG
Organism: Eremobia ochroleuca; assembly: GCA_949629135.1. Classification (NCBI taxonomy): domain Eukaryota; kingdom Metazoa; phylum Arthropoda; class Insecta; order Lepidoptera; family Noctuidae; genus Eremobia; species Eremobia ochroleuca. The sequence goes on from OX451390.1 coordinate 22,582,999, forward strand.
TTGTGCCTGTAACTGTGCATGGACCTAACGGTATTTTCAATACAAGTGCATTATTAGACGATGGATCTACTGTAACTTGGTCAGTGCAGAGCTGGCGTCACGCGCCGGGCTCGGCGGGCGCTGCGAGACGCTGCGTGTGCAGTGCGTGGGACGACAGCGCGCTGCTGTGCGACGCTGACGTGACGAGTGTTTGTATAGCTAACAATATTGGTGAGCGATTTAAAATTACTGCTTGTAGTTTCCAGAACTTTTGCTGTACAAAATATTGATATATAGTTAGTTAATTTCAAAAACTACGAACATTTAAGTAATACTACTTAAATGTTCGTAAAAGATTTGTTTTGTTATTCTTATACTAAACCTGAAATTTTGATCGGTCAGGATAATTATAAATAATTTGTTATTGCCGTTTGATCGGCAAATATAATGAAGCTTGTGCCACTCGTACTCCGCTGGGATGGTGCGTCCACGGACTGCTGGCTGTCTATCTCTCGACGCGCGGGTGTTTCTCTACGCTGCACGTCACCGAGGTACACACAGCTCCATTAAGTGGTTACCCCTCAAAAAGACATGTGCATTCAAATCCGTGATAGACTCAAGTTGGTTTTTGTATTTTGCAAAAACATTTTATTATAATTAATGTATTGTTTTAGTGATTATACAACGTCTAACGTTAAATGCGCAAAACCTGTAAAAAGTTTGATCAGAATAACGAGCAGAATCAACTGAACCACTTTTTAATATAGGTCACTTTTTTCTAAAAATCTTCATTAAAAACGTTGCTGTGTCTCTTTATTACTCGGTCAAGCAAGCCATCACATGCGGAAACCCGCCAAAAATAGGTAAACAAACAAAAACTGTTGTCAACCAATTTAAATTTTCAAAAACGAATCTTCCATACAGTACCATGAATAAGACAATTTGAAGTAAACAATAATGCTATCTATCTTTTTTTAACTTAAACGTAACCTAAGGGTTAAAAAGAGAAATTACGATCTGCACGGAGGCGGCCGTGCGAAATACGTGACAGTGGCCATGTTTAGTTTAGTCTGAGCGGCGCACATAGGGGTATTTCGTCGATCTACGCGGCCAAAAGTCAATTTTGTAAAACTAGCGCTGCTAACACAAAATTGCCACACGACCAAGTTGAGGAGTCGTGGAATATTATACAGCCAGTTTTCCCACCTCTCGGCAGCGTCAGGCGCGCCAGCACTTGTCTAAACTTGATCGTTCTCTTTGGTGCACGTCATTTTTTCGGCATTGTTTGAATAATCAGACAGTTTGTCAGTGTCACATTCTTCATTAGGCGATTATATCAAGAAAAATACTATGGATCTTGATAGTACAGACAAGGACGAATAAATATTTCGTAATTTGGAATTATTTTACTATAATTATAAAGATAATTTTAGTGCATTAAAATTGTGTCCCACTGCACAGTATCTAAGCACTTTTTTACAATTGCGATGATATTAGTTGTACTTCAGGGTGCGTCCCGGCTTTTTTTGTTATTGTAATAGGTATGATAAGATTTTAACTAATCAACTATATTAAAATTGGCCGCGGATACCCGTGAATTTTCTTATTTAGGGTCCCTCACCTAGATAAAATCAAATAAAGGATTTTTCGCTATTAATTTTAAAACAAGTTTTGTTTTGCTCTAGGATCACCAGGTAGCTCTAACCTAAGAGTATGGACTAGGAGAGAGAGTTATTTTTCGAATGCAACAGCAGAACTTACCAAATATTGAAGAAAAATTAGAGTATCTTGAAAGAGACTTGTTATCATGTGAAAACTATACAGAAGACCAAACGAAAGACATGAAGCACCAATTTTCATATATTAAATCAGAATTTAAACAGAGATGTTTTTTGTTTTATGTTAAATTTTATTAATTCGGTATATTTTAGTATCCCTCGGAATAAAAATTAGCCCATATTATTGATTTTTATACATTTTTTTCATTTTATATATAGAAAAAAAAGAAAAATACACAAAAAAGTTGATAACGCCATTCAAGATATTAAGACTTAAGAAATAATTTTGACCGCGTAGATCGACGAAATACCCCTATGTGCGGCGCCGGCACATGCGTCACATTGTTTTATCCCGTTACCACGGCGGCGCGTGCACGCGAATTTCAAACATTCAATATTGTGAAATGGTGAGAATGTTGGCGAAAGTTTTTTCCAAAGCCTGGAAAAGTGTGATGGAAACATTTAAATCACTGTTCAAAGATAACCTAAGTTCTTTATGAGCGTAGATAGTTAATAATAATGTCAAGTGCGGCGCAGCGGCCCGGTGAGGACTCCTCCCTCGATAGAGCGTCGCCGCAGACGCAAGAAACGATCAGAATGGCCAGTAAAACCAAAACAGCACATAAAACCTTTACAATTTTTTTTTAATTACTTATTTTCTCTCTGAAATAGGTCAATTGAACTAAAAATCAGTTGGGGTGTCTGAGGTTTTGCACATTTAACGTCACACGTTGTATTTGTTTTAATATAAAGTATTGTTCTATTTTATTTTAGTAACATTTATAAAGAATTTAAAAATCTAGAAACGGAAATACTTTAATAATCATTTCACAATATTTATTATTGCTATTATTTAACTCAACTTTGGTCTTATTTTACTACTAAGACTTAAATTTTAAAATTTGATTTGAAAATTTTTGAACAACTGTTTTTGTTCTCATAAAATTAGAAATAATAAAAAAAAAAATAACGGTTAAATCGTAGTCATTTAGTATTAGTTCTTTTAAGTGAACGTAAACATCAAACGTTGTAGCTATAACTTAAGGGTATGGATTAATTTTACAAAAAAAAAAACGTAAGTAAGTAAAATGAATGGATACTCTCAAATTATAACATCTATTGATTAGATAGAGACCTAAAAATAAAGTGACTCGGACGATAGTAGATAACAATTTCATCGTAATTCATATGGGCTCGCTGGCTAGTTCGTTAAACTGCCGGTATGAGCATGACGGCGTTCGGTGATGCGATGGTTCGAGTCCGAGTGGAAACACTGAACTCTTTTTGAAGTATTCTTTAGATTATTCGTAACGAATTTAATGGATTTTATAACTTGAGGGGTTAGCACATACTGACGCTGTGTGTACAATCAGGGCGGGCAATCACTTCTCTCGAAGACCTGCACGAATTAGTAACAAAGTCATTTACTATCGAATCTATGGGAATATCCGGGAAACCACGCCAGAAAGCTGATGATCTGCGCGCTCTGGCATACCTGGAACGAATGGCAAAACTGATTGATAGTCGATGGCACGTAGATCTTCCCTGGAAGGATGCCAGCTGTAAGATGCCAGATTCTGAACGTACGGCACTGGAGAAGAAAATGGCCTTAAACAAAGGTACCGAGATCGTGTTATACATTTGTTAGACAATGACTTTGCTAAGGAATTACGATTAAATTTCAACATATCGAAACCAGTAAAAACTTATTACTTACCTCATTTTGGGCTAGACAACCCAAACAAAAGAAACTTCGTTTTATTTTTGATGCGCGAGGCTTATCACGCTGTGACTATTTATTACCGGGTCCCGATTTATTTTTAGGCATCTGTAGCATTCGAATCGCAGGATGGTATCACCGAGTGAATATGTCGTCGTCACCTCACGCTGCAGCAGGAGCGACTCATACTGACGATGCACAAGTGAAGATGTCGTGGTCACCTCACGCTGCAGCAGGAGCGACTCATACTGACGATGCACAAGTGAAGATGTCGTGGTCACCTCACGCTGCAGCAGGAGCGACTCATACTGACGATGCACAAGTGAAGATGTCGTCGTCACCTCACGCTGCAGCAGGAGCGACTCATACTGGCGATGCACAAGTGAAGATGTCGTGGTCACCTCACGCTGCAGCAGGAGCGACTCATACTGACGATGCACAAGTGAAGATGTCGTCGTCACCTCACGCTGCAGCAGGAGCGACTCATACTGACGATGCACAAGTGAAGATGTCGTCGTCACCTCACGCTGCAGCAGGAGCGACTCATACTGGCGATGCACAAGTGAAGATGTCGTCGTCACCTCACGCTGCAGCAGGAGCGACTCATACTGACGATGCACAAGTGAAGATGTCGTCGTCACCTCACGCTGCAGCAGGAGCGACTCATACTGACGATGCACAAGTGAAGATGTCGTCGTCACCTCACGCTGCAGCAGGAGCGACTCATACTGGCGATGCACAAGTGAAGATGTCGTCGTCACCTCACGCTGCAGCAGGAGCGACTCATACTGACGATGCACAAGTGAAGATGTCGTCGTCACCTCACGCTGCAGCAGGAGCGACTCATACTGACGATGCACAAGTGAAGATGTCGTCGTCACCTCACGCTGCAGCAGGAGCGACTCATACTGGCGATGCACAAGTGAAGATGTCGTCGTCACCTCACGCTGCAGCAGGAGCGACTCATACTGACGATGCACAAGTGAAGATGTCGTGGTCACCTCACGCTGCAGCAGGAGCGACTCATACTGGCGATGCACAAGTGAAGATGTCGTCGTCACCTCACGCTGCAGCAGGAGCGACTCATACTGACGATGCACAAGTGAAGATGTCGTCGTCACCTCACGCTGCAGCAGGAGCGACTCATACTGACGACGCACAAGTGAGTGCTGCATTCAATGACATACCCGATACACCGACCGACCCAGTGAGTGACGAAACTTATAATTGCGATTCTTCGTCACTCATTACCGATTCGCTGATCATGGCGCTGAGAATGGCTTCAAGGTGCGGATGGCCTGCCTATTTGCATTTTGATAACAGGACAAATTTGAAAGGTGCTGACACAGAACTCAAGAAGTTCGCTGCAGAACTTGATGAGCAGCTCTTGCAGATCACTGTTGGCATTCGCTGCACCCGATGGACTTACCATACAGGAGACATTTTTCGGGAAAGGACGGCAGAGTGCGAGTGATACGAACAAGTACGAACGCAGTTAGATCTGTGGCACGCATCGCTAAGTTCTCCATAGAATAGCTAGTGCTGCGCCAGCACCAGCAGCACTAAGGTGGGGCTATGTAGGTGACGCAATTAGCGTAAGAACTTTTTGCTTTAGACTTCCTGTAGATTGTCAAATACTTTTCTTCGTCAAATTGATGTGCACATTTTTTACCTGTCTGTGATCGTCGTTGAAAACCCAATTTTAGTAATCACCAGGTTGGTAGTTCATTCAGCAGAGTAAATGCTATACATGGTGGCTCATTAATTTTAGTACATAACCAGCTTAAATTTAAGGACCGAAAGGACATTGTGAGCCTCTCTGTTGAGCGGACAATTGAAATAGCCTGTATAGAATTGGAGCAGTTCATTATATTAAGTGTATACAGACCTCCTTCAGGATTGTATGATTGTTTTGAAAAGGTTATGGATGAAGTGTTGCACAAAATCTGTAATACAAACAAGTCCATCATCACTTGCGGTGATTTCAATGTTAATTTGATAGAAAATTCTGGGTTAAGTACTAAAATCATAAGTTTGTTTCAGTCATACAATCTTGCTAACCTATTTTTGGAGCCCACTAGAATAACTCCTACTAGTGCCACATGCCTAGATAACATTTATACAGATATTATACCAAACCACAAAGAAATGATTAATTTAATAGACTCAGATCATTGCGGACAGCTGATCACTATTATAAATCAAAACAAAAAAGTTTTTAAAAAAGATATCACTGTCAACCCAAAAACAACTAAACGCTTAGAAACATTTAAAACTAAACTCTTAAGTAAATTACCACTTTTGTTGACTAATAATGATGACCCTAACAAACAATATAATGATTTTTTTAATATGTATTGCACACAATTTGATAAAACATTCATTCCAAAGACATTATCAGTCAATAGTAACGCTTCCTTCAGTGACTGGGCCACCATTGGTATACATAAAAGTAGAAAAAGACTTTATGAATTATATGATGAACGAATTTGTATAAACACTGCTGAATTTAATTTATATGTTAAAAATTATTCTAAAATATTTAAAACAGTTTGTAGTATGGCCAAGTCACGTTATTTGAGTTCAAAAATTAAAAATAGTAATAACATTATTAAAATGACTTGGAATGTCATTAATAGCGAAACAGGAAGGTCATGCAACCGAAGTAGTGACTACAGCCTTGCTATTGATGACAATGTAATTAGATCAGATTCCGAGGTCGCCGCGGCCTTTGAAAATTTCTTTACAGAGATTCCCATGGTAACTACTAAATCTCTAAGCTCATCACCCACTGCTGCAGAGTCTTTACTTAAGGAAAACGTTCCAGTTTGTGATTCGGAATTTCACTTCGAATTTGTCACTTGTACAGATATAATTAAAACTTATCACATGTTAAATGTTAAAAAGACTGCAGATCTATGGGGCAATTCTGTCCCACAGGGCTCAATACTTGGTGTTTAGATTTAGCAATTAGTGCAAAATAACTCCGTGCAACTTACTGCAATGAACATTTTATCAGGCGTATTTTTGTGACGGTGAATTAGTTTTAAGTCTACCTACATTTTTTTTTGTTCTTTTTGGTTCTTCGGAATACATACGCAGTTTACAGTTCCAGTCTAGAATTTTCATTTTTCCTGCCTAATCACACATCTCAACATAATTTGGTCCATATCGAGCCGGATAAGTGATCCAGGAATAAGGATAAATCCAGGAAATATAAAATTTATCGGAAAATACTGCCATTTGGAGTTTTGTGAGTAACTGGCTAAGGTCAAAAGGGTCACAGCGCATCACAGTGCAGTACAGTAGTGCAGTGTTCCTATTTATGTTTATTTCAGACCCCATTACTCATATTCAGGTAGTATTAAACATTTTTAATGGAATTGTAAAGGTTAGTACTTACAACATTGTTATGTAACTTCTTTGTTCATTTGCACATGTATGATTTCTTTTCATGTTACCAAATTATCGTTATAATTTGCAGTAAATCTATTGTATTATAGGTAATTAAGCAGCAAACTAGGTTTCAACTATTGTTAACCATTAAACTAAGCAGTTTCCTTTATTATCTTGCAATAGGTATCATAAGAAATCTTACTTTTTCAACTAATAGCTACATTGCATTGTATTCCGTTACATTTAAACCTAATTTTAGTCAAGTTCATGTGAATAATAAAAGCGACAGTTACATTAATGTTATTTTCCATGACATGTAAGCAGATTAGTACTTTATTGAATGGTATTATGATGTTTGTGTAATGACCAATAGATTTAGTTTTCTTCTTGTAGTAATCAACGATACCAATATTATATTTATTATAATTTAAACTTGTTACGTTTCAGGCTGGTTACCTGCTTCCCAAAGAATGTCTGATAAGGAAGAAAAGGAGCTCATTAAAAAACGAGCAAGTTACAAAGGTCGATTAACAGTATTTTCGAATTATTTAGAGGATTTTAAGAAGGATTCCTTAACGCAAACCCAGATGAATGAACTGCAGTTACGCCTCGGTAAGATTGAACTTGTTTATTCGCAATATGACGACGTTCAGTTAAGGTTGGAATGTATAGCTGAGGATATGAGTACACAGTTATTAGAACGTAATGAATTTGAAGCCTCATATTTCAAAGCTGTTGCGAGGGCACAGGAATTACTAGCCAGACACAATGACACTGTTAATGAAGATAAGTTTTCTCGCGTTAGTAATAATAGGCTGGTTAGGCTACCAACCATTCAACTACCTAAGTTTGACGGAACGTACGACAAGTGGTTAGAGTTCCATGACACGTTTTCAAGCTTAATACATTTGGATGACCAAATTGATGAAATAAATAAGTTTCATTACCTCCGAGCATCCTTGGAAGGGACCGCCGCCTTAGTCATACGGGCTATTGAATTCTCGGCTAATAATTACTCCATTGCGTGGAATTTATTACGTGAAAGGTTTGATAACAAGCGGCTTCTCATTCAAAATCATGTAGCAGCCTTATTTAACATTGAAGTGGTACATAAAGAATCCTCAGATAATATAAAAAACATAATTGATACGTTAAACAAAAACTTACGTGCGTTAGAATCATTAGGTGAGCCAGTTAAGTTTTGGGATACGTTGATAATTTACATAGTTACTTACAAATTAGATTCAAGGACTTATCGACAGTGGGAGGAAGAAAAAGGTCATTTAGACAAAGATAAAACAATCACATTAGAAATCTTTCTGGAATTCTTAAGAAATCGTGCAGTTTTGCTTGAAACACTAGATTTGTCTCGCAATCAGGCTAATAATACTAGTACTTCTAAATCTAACAAGCATAAAGCCATGATATCGGTGAGTACTGAATCACCACCACAGAAAAATAAAAATAATACCAGTTCCTCACCGGTGTCATGCCCGCATTGTAGTGATAAACATAACTTACTCAACTGTCCACAGTTTCTTAGTCTCAGCAACGAAAAACGGCTTGAACTTCTTCCTCAATACAAGGTATGTTTTAACTGTTTTCGATCTGGTCATTACGCAAATCATTGCAAATCTTTTGGTTGCAAAATATGTAAGCGTAAGCACAATACTCTGGTCCATGTAGCAGGTGCGTCACAGAGATCTATGTCTAATGCCTCTACTTCGCAAACTGACAGCACTGTTACTGTAGATGTTAACTCAGCTGAAAAGAAACCCAATACAAATGTGACACTATCTGCACGTGCTACAACCTATGTTAACAATAAAAGTAAAAGTCAAGTTCTATTGACTACTGCATTAATAAAGGTTTATGATAAGAATAACCGCGAACATCTCGCTCGGGCTATACTGGACACTGGCAGTACTTCTTGCATAATGACAGACAAGTTATGTAGTTTATTGAATTTACCTACCGTACAAGTTAATGAATCTGTACAAGGTATTAACAATTCTAATACAAAGATTAGTAAAATGTGCAATGTTTCTGTGAAATCATTAAGTGAAAACTTCACTTCTAATCTTTATTGTTTTATTTTACCAAACATAACGGATGAAGTACCATGTCATAAATTATCCATTAATAATTTAAATATACCAAGCGATATTTGTTTAGCTGATCCTCATTTCCACACGCCATCGGCAGTGGATCTAATAATAGGGGCAGATGTTTTCTGGGACCTACTGGGGCGGCAAAAAATCAACTTAGGTGAAGGTAAACCAATATTATTTGAATCTAGACTAGGTTGGCTAGTTTCAGGTCCGTTATTTAATAGTGGCCGCTTATCACGGTCACCATCAGCTCTTAAAGTTAACATTGCAAAGCTCAATGTCAGTTCTTCTCACAACCCCATATCAGGAGATGACATTCAAACCCTTTTATCGCGTTTCTGGGAACTGGAAGAAGTCCCCAATCAGTCATCTTCATATTCTGATGAAGAAGCGAAGTGTGAAGAACATTTTGTAAAAACCGTCACTCGAATGGCAGATGGCCGGTTTTGTGTTAGGATACCACTCAAACAATCACACCATATTCTAGGTGACTCACTGGCTAGAGCAAAACATTGTCTCTTTTCGATTGAACGTCGATTTAAAAGTCAGCCTGCTTTAAAAACTCTTTATTGCGATTTCATGAAAGAGTACCTTTCGTTAGGACACATGTCTGAGTGTTCCGTTGATTCAAAAAGACTGGCATATTTTATTCCACACCACGGTGTTCTACGCGAGCATAGCATAACAACAAAATTAAGAGTAGTGTTTAATGCCAGCAGTCTCACCACTTCAGGTGTTTCATCTAACAACTTACAAATGGTAGGTCCAGTTGTTCAAGACGACCTGATGTCGTTACTTCTTAGATTTAGAAAACATAAATACATTCTCTCTGCTGATGTAGAAAAAATGTATCGGCAAGTGATCGTACACCCTGATGACAGACACTTACAAAGAATAGTGTGGCGTGAGAACCCTTCAGAGTCTATTAAAACCTATGAACTAAACACTGTGACTTATGGAACAGCAAGTGCACCTTTTCTAGCAACTCGATGTTTAAAACAAGTTGGATTAGATTGTAAGGATGAAAAGATTAGTAATATTATAATCCATGATTTTTATGTAGATGACTTGCTCACAGGTGGGGATACAATATCTGACGTCACAAATATTCGCCAGAAAGTCACTGCCGAGTTGGCTCTCGCTGGTATGCCACTTAGGAAGTGGAAGTCCAACAATACCCTGGTTATATCAGATCAAGTCACAAGTCCATCATTAAATTTAAACATTGGTTCAAATGAGCCAAGTAAAACTTTGGGTCTTAACTGGCTAACAGACTCCGATGAGCTCTGTTTTTCAATTAATAATACGTCAATATCGAATGACGTAACAAAGCGTGAAGTTTTGTCAGTTACATCCCAAATATTCGACCCTCTGGGTCTATTAGCTCCTTGTATCATTCTAATGAAAGTAATAATGCAAAAACTTTGGTTACACAAATTAACATGGGATGATTGTTTACCGCCAGATGTCGCTAAAACATGGAAAGATATTGTTAATAGGTTATTTATTTTAAATAGTCTACGCATCCCACGTTTAGTTTTTTGTGATTCTTGGAAGGCGATAGAATTACACATATTTTGTGATGCATCACAAACCGCCTATGGTGCATGCATCTATGTAAGGAGTATTAATACCAATAATGAAATTATGGTGCGTTTGCTTACAGCAAAGAGTAGAGTGGCTCCTATCAAGCCAACTACAATTCCTCGGCTCGAGCTCTGCGCCGCCTTGGTTGGAGTGAGGCTATATGAAAAAGTGATTGAGTCACTTGGCGCGCCAATTCAAAGTAGTACATTTTGGAGTGATTCTACAATAGTGCTTGGGTGGTTGAAAATGTTACCAAGTAAGCTGCAACCATTCGTACGCAATCGTGTAGCAGAAATAGTTGGAAAAACTAATGATAATAATTGTACCTGGAGACATGTTCCCACACAACTTAACCCCGCGGATCTTGTATCTCGAGGAATTGATGTAAGTCAAATTCAGAGTAATAATTTATGGTGGTCGGGTCCTAATTTCTTAAACCGGGATACAAGCGAATGGCCTTCTTTTCCAACCACTGCAGTAGAATCGCTACCTGAAACTAAAACTGAGGTTTCTTTATTAACTACTTCTAAGACTCCGATACTTTTAATTGATTTTAATCGGTTTTCAAACCTTTCTCGACTTAAACGCACAGTAGCATATATGTTACGATTTATTAATATTTGTAAAAAGCAACCACCCACCACTTTACATCTTAGTGAAGATGAAATACAAAATGCGTTAAACTTAATTGTGAAACTCTCTCAAATAGAATCATTTCCCGAATATGAATTATTAATAAAAAATCAGTGCTTACCAAAAGGAAGTCCATTGACTAAACTTAACGTATTTTTAGATAAAAATAAATTAATCCGTGTAGGTGGTCGCTTACAAAATTCTTCATTTTCTTATGAGAAAAAACATCCGTTAGTAATACAGTCCACTCATAGATTTTCTAAACTATTATTTGAATTTAAACATAAAACTCTAATGCATGCTGGACCACAACTGCTATTGGCTTGTATAAGAGATACTTATTGGCCAATAGGTGGTCGCAACCTGGCTAAATTGTGTTATCACCGTTGTGTTATTTGCAGTCGCATTACAGCTAAACCCATTAATCCCATTATGGGAAACTTACCTGAACGACGGGTGGCGTCCGGTGGTCATCCATTCGAATGTGTTGGGGTTGATTACGCTGGACCTATACTGTCAGCGTCTCGACAAGGTCGTGGTTGTAGACTTGTAAAAGTTTACATTGTACTCTTTGTTTGTTTTACAACAAAGGCAGTTCACATTGAGTTGGTGGGTGACTTAACCAGTCAAAACTATTTGTCAGCACTTCGCCGTTTTATGTCTCGCAGAGGTAAGCCTACGCATATATATTCCGACAACGGAACCTCGTTTGTAGGCGCTTACAATGAAATCGGCAAATTTTTGAAGGCCAACAGCAGTTCATTATCTGGTGACATGGCCGTTGAAGGGATTAACTTCATTTTTATTCCTCCCTACGCTCCACATTTCGGTGGTCTTTGGGAGGCAGGTATAAAATCAGTAAAGTTTCATTTAAAAAGAGTAATGGGAAATTGTCATTTAACTTATGAGGAACTATACACAGCACTGGTTCAAATTGAAGCACTCCTGAACTCGCGCCCGCTCACGCCGTTGTCATCAGACCCTAATGACCTTCTGCCGCTGACACCTGGACACTTCTTGATAGGACGCACACTCACATCCTTGCCCGTGCCGTCATATGAAACCGGTTCTGTTACTCACTTGAAGCGTTATGAGAGAATAGAGGCATTACGTCAACACTTCTGGTCGAGGTGGAATAAAGAATATATCTCTGAACTGCAGCAGCGGACAAAATGGAGGTCTTCAAAGGCGGTCTTAGAGACTGATCGCCTTGTTATAGTAAAGGAAGACAATCTACCACCATTGAAATGGCGATTAGGCCGAATCTCAGCAGTCTACCCAGGACGTGACGGAATCAGTCGGGTGGCCGAAATTAGAACTGCGAGTGGAACCATCCGGCGTGCATGCAGCAAGATATGTCCACTGCCATTAAATGAAGATTGTGGTTGAAAGATTGCCTTTCAACGCCCGGGGGCATGTTTAGATTTAGCAATTAGTGCAAAATAACTCCGTGCAACTTACTGCAATGAACATTTTATCAGGCGTATTTTTGTGACGGTGAATTAGTTTTAAGTCTACCTACATTTTTTTTTGTTCTTTTTGGTTCTTCGGAATACATACGCAGTTTACAGTTCCAGTCTAGAATTTTCATTTTTCCTGCCTAATCACACATCTCAACACTTGGACCATTTTTATTTATTATTTATATCAATGACTTGCCTTACCTCATAAAGGATGAACATGATATAGTGTTGTTTGCAGATGACACTTCACTTTTATTTAAACTCAAACGTCAGCAGCTGATTACTGACAATATAAATAGTGCCCTCGCAAAAGGAGTTAACTGGTTTAATGTTAATAATCTACTTCTTAACGAAAAAAAAACGAAATGTGTTAAGTTTACGATACCAAATGTTAGACAAGTAGAAACTAGTGTTCTCATAAAGGGTGAAGAGTTAAAACCCGAAAATTCCACAGTATTCTTAGGCATAACTTTAGATGCCAAGCTTCAATGGGGCCCCCATATAGATAAATTGTCAAGAAAGCTTAGCTCTGCAGCATACGCCGTTAGGAAAATTCGTGATTTAACTGATTTAGAGACAGCCCGTTTAGTTTACTTTAGTTATTTTCATAGTGTGATGTCATACGGTATTCTGTTGTGGGGAAATGCCGCCGATATTCAGACAATTTTTATTTTACAAAAAAGGGCAATTCGTTCCATTTATAAATTAAGTCCCAGACACTCCCTCAGAGACAAGTTTAAAGAGATTAATATAATGACTGTGCCTTCTCAGTACATTTATGATAATCTTTTGTATGCACATAAAAATATTAATCTGTTTAAAAAATACAGTGATATCCATAACATAAATACTAGGAACAAACACAAATTTGTTGTTCCTACAACAAGGCTCAAGAAAATAGGTGGCTCGTTTAGATGCCAATGTATACGTTTTTACAATAAACTTCCTAGCCACATTCAAGAACTAAGCATTAATAAATTCAAATCTTTTATAAAGCTAAAACTATGCCAGAAAGCCTATTATACTGTAAAAGACTATATTGAGGACAAAAAAGCTTGGGATTGAGCTGCTCCAATAGGTCTAGACAGTGAATGTTGTTTATTTTTTATTTTTTGCTGACTTACACTTTTGTTTTTTCTCTTTCTAAATATCTATTTATATACAGAATGACATGAACATTTACTGTTTGAAGTCTTATATTATTTTAATTATTGTGAATGTGAGGACTATGTGGGTTTCCGTTTTAATCATGGTCTGGCACTTTGAGCGGTTTATGCGGTCTACACAAATGTCCTGTCCTTGGTATTACTCGTCGAATCGTTGAGCTCCTTAAGTTCTGAGTTGAGCTGCACGGTTACTGACGAATGCGTGCACTGACTGCACAGGTCCACTCAATCTGTGTGGTTCTTTCCTCAAAAGACCACTTCAGACACCAATCTACATAGTCCTCAAAGATCAAAGATTATGTCCGGATTTTTATATACACATTGACATTGATGAATTTTATATAAACAATGACATGGATATTTACTTTGTAAAGTATCTTATTTTTTATTATTATTATTGTGAGTTTGAAGACTATGTGGGTCATTTCTTTTTTCTGTTTTCCTTCTTAGTTAGTTTTAAATCATGATCTGGCAGTTTGAGTAATTTATGCGGCCTACCCAAATGTCCTTTCATTGGTATTGTTCGTCGAATCGTAAGGCTCCTCAAGTTCTGAGTTGAGCTGCACGATTTTTGACAAATGCGTGCACTGACTGGACAGGTCCGCTCAATCTGTGTGGTTCTTTACTCAAAAGACCATTTCAGACACCAATTTACATGGTCTTCACATGATCTGACCAAGATTATGTCTGGACTTTAAAAGAGACTGTGACCTCTGAGTTTGTTTCGGCCTTTCTTCTCAGAGTAGTCAGATAGGAAACGCCGACCTCATCTAGTTTAAAAAAATATGATTGACATGTAAAAGTGTTTGCACAAACCTACTTACAGAAAATAAATCATCAATGTATTATTTTTTTCTGTTATCTTTAACCGACTTCAAAAAGGAGGAGGTTAACAATTCGGATATATATTTTTTTTTTGTTATTAAAGTTTGTTTAATCGTTTTCGCTATAAATCCGTCAATTTCTTTCACTTCGAGTCTATTAAGACCATTACTTTTGAGGAGGGTTGTTGTAGGAATGTTGCTAACTGTATAATAATAATTACTTCCACTTATTGTCGCGTGACGTCTTTCGTGGGATCGACTCTATCTACCTACAATACGCAGCAGATGCAAGTCATAATTGTATACACGAGCGTTCCGTTTCTCTGAATATATTGCACTTGCTGTTCATGCGTGCTGCATGCCTACATGAGTAGTTGTGACGAGCGCCACATTGCAGGGCGACGACGCCGGCTCTGTCGCGGCACCTGAACCACGAGTGCCGCGTGCTGCAATTCTACGACTCGCACGACCTGTGGCACATGCTGTCGGCCGTAGCTCTCTACTTCTCCTTTAACGCCATGCTCACGTGGGACGACGGACTCGCCGCCATCAAACGCACCGAGATCGCTGTGTTTTGATATTCAAACCATTATATTATTATAATATACCTAGCTAGGTACCTAATTTCTTAATAGTAGTTTGATTTTTACAACGTCAACAACTCGATTACACGATGTAAGTATGTACGAGTATCTCGAACCCTATTAGTGCATGTTGGTTGGAAGAGACTTCAATGTGTACTTAATACCTAGGTAAAAATCGTATCAAATGTACGACGAATGAACCTCGTGGTCAGTCAGCGCAACGCTTATAATCATCAAATGCTAAAATGTTAGAAAAGTAGCGACACGCTACAAGGATCTTTTGGCGCTCGGAAAGGAGAATGGACACGCAAACTATGGGTTTCTGTCCTGAAACCCAATTGCTAAAGATACAGTGAGTGTAAAAAGTATTCACGGTACACCTAGGGTTGTAATAAAAAAATACAAATTTCATAGATATTTGTTTTAATTTATTTAATTTTGAAGATACTAACAAGCAGCTCAGGGTCGTTGTACATACTTTGCTTACGCAAAAAAAAAATCTAAGCAGTAAAAAAAAATATTCACTTTGCGAAAATTCGCGAAGAAAAAGTATTCGTACACTTCAAAAATTATTTTAAAAAAGTCAATTAATATTTTGTTGGTCCACCATTATTATGGATAATAACTTGGAGTCTCCGCGACATCGAATCAACTAGTTTCGAGACATAAGACGGTATCAGTTCCCATTCTTCGCGAAGTGCAATTTTTTGCGTTTCTTTACTTGAAATTGCTCTTTTTCGAATTTTATCATCTAGATAATCCCATGACAGACATGCTGTATGACATTAACATCAGGTGATTGGGGAGGAATTTCAAGGTAACTTGGTGTGTTAAATAGGATCCATGTTTTAATATTCCATGGTTTATGCTTAGGATCGTTATCTTGGAAAAATTTCCAATTATTTTTAAAACCTCTGAAGATGCTCTTATAGGATTTTTATATACGTTTTGTGATCCATAATTCCATCAAGAAATGCAAGCTTTCCCACCCCAGTAGTACTAATACAACCCCATACTAAAACAGATCCGCCGCCGTGTTTTACTGTCGTCGTTTTAATTTTCGTATTAGGTTCTCTCCATACCTTATGAAGTCCGTCCGCCTTCCGTGTGAAAATAACACGTTGCCAAAAATTATTTTTTTCATGAATAAAATTTTTTGCGAACTCTCATCTTTTTTTTTTCTATTAATATCATTCACCCAACACTTTGCGCGCAGATCTACCATGATAATCATTACAACGGAATACATTTCGAACAGTACTGACTGATAATTTACAATCACTAGTAGAGCACTAATTTTTGGATTATTTTTTCACACAACAATTATTCTTCCCAAACGCGGCGTGATTTTTGACGGACGTCCACTTAGCTACATTTAATTTTTATAGTTTTATTAACACTAAATCGATCAATAGTTATAGTCTGTACAGCTGAGCGTGGCTATTGACAAGTTTTGCAATTTCGCTTAATGATTTGCACTGATTTTGTAAAGTTTATAATTAATTTTCTTTCCTCTTCACTCGTTTCTTTTCCTTTACGGCCCATTTTTGCTACTAAAAAAGTCACAAGTGTAAATAAAACTAAATATTACGCCTTAGGAATAACCTTGATATTTGAAACATACGAAAAAAATCTGTTGGATAAACAAACATACACTGCAATTTAACATGAAATATAATTAATGTACGAATACTTTTTAGTAGCCATTTTTTGTATAAAGAAAAAAAAATGAAAAAGCATTATTATGCTGCTATAATTTTTTTTTATTAGGTATATCTGTCATAAATGAAGTACATACATCTATCCTGGGTTACTTGTTTTCTAAATTAAATAAATAAAAAATCTATCAAATTAAAATTCATTTTTTCATTACGACCCTAGGTGTACGAATACTTTCTACACTCACTGTATATACCAATGGAAAGAGGTTTACTAGGAGAACCTTTGCCATAAACACGACTTTTGTTAATTCCTAGTCAGTTCGGAGTTAATGACATAAATATTGGGTTGGCACAAAAGTAATGAGACAGTACAAAACTCTATTCATTTCCTTTTTCATGTTAATTGATTTCGATATTCTAGAATGTTGTAGAACATTCTAGGTACTTGTGATGTGGGGGTATATAAACACACCCTCGCGATCGGTTTAGTCAGTTTGAAGAAAAATGGACGAGCGACAAGTTCGAACACTATACTTATACGAGTACTTGTTAGGCCACAGTGCGCGGGCTGCGACTGACAATATCAACACTGCATTGGGCGCAGGAAGTACAAGCCATGCGATTGTGTCCCGATGTTTTGACCGTTTCTTTTCCACTTAAAAGTTCTGCTTTGGTGTTTCTGGGACGCGCAAGGCATGCTGTTTTGTGAACTATAATATTACACAATGAAACTATAAGCAGTATAAGTGCTGACAAATATTCAACCCAGTTCACCAAACCATCTGCTGCTATCAAGAAAAAACGATGAAATCAAGTGAAGTCAAATGTAGTTTTACTCGTACTACAAGATAACGCTCGACCTCACGTCGCATCTGCCGTTCGCCAAAAGTCGGAAAACTTGGGCTGGGAGACGATACCCCACCCACCTTATTCCCGAGACCTCGC
Organism: Eremobia ochroleuca; assembly: GCA_949629135.1. Classification (NCBI taxonomy): domain Eukaryota; kingdom Metazoa; phylum Arthropoda; class Insecta; order Lepidoptera; family Noctuidae; genus Eremobia; species Eremobia ochroleuca. The sequence continues at coordinate 22,600,846 of OX451390.1, forward strand.
CCCATCAGAATGTCATTTGTTTAGAGCCCTGAAACAACATTTGCGCGGTAAACAATTTAATGATTTCTCTGATGTAGAGGCGGAGTTGAACAACTTTTTCGAGGCACAGATATAAGAGATCTGGGCGAAAGGCATCCAAACTTCGCCGGATCGTTGGCAAGAAGTCGTAGATGCTAATGGTGATTCCATCATTGACTAATCTTTTTGTATTGTAATAATAATAAAAAATATGAAACGTAAACGTCTTATTACTTTTGTGTCAACCTGATAGGTAACAACTTGGGCACCAACATTAATATTGTTACACATTTAGGTAATTAACTCCGATTTAAAAATTGGCAAAAGTCGTGTTAGTAGTTAAGATTCTCCTTGATTAGTTCTGTGAAGTGTATCTTATTAGGCACATTGGCAAAAGGAGTCTTACTAACAAAGGTTCCGCTTGAAATGCTCTTTCCATTGGCATATATCTAAACATTATTGGGGGAATGCAGCAGGCCTAACGTTCTGCCCGGCCGAACGACTCTTAAAAATATTTTTTCTAAAACGGCATCTAGGAGGCCAATATTTTAAAACTTCTGTTTTTATCGGCTTAAAGCTTGTCTGCAAGACACAAAATTAAAATCAATCAATTTTGTTAATCGATTGACGAAATACCAGGATTTAAATATTACTAAATTACTCACATAATTTACAGTTATGTAGATCCTTACGTACTAACAATCAAGACAAGCCGTCACAATAAGAAATATTACATGAAATCAAAATCAAAAGTCATTTATTCAAACTAGGCTGAGAATCAGCACTTTTCGAACATCAAAATTACAAAAGACAGTCCCCCAAAACGCCCGCCCTTCACCACTTCCTACTGCTTTCGCTGGGAAGAAGTGGCGCAACAAACTCCCCAGCAGCAAATGTAAACAATAACTTCCTATCTAAATAAAAGCTTCCAGGTATAAAGGGGGTGACCGCTTACATATTTACGTAAGGCTGAGTTCTGTTCACATAGTCTTGAAGTCACAAATGATAATTTAGGACCATCGAAGGAAACTAAATAAACAAGTTATTACTAATCACAACAATAAAACCATGGTCATCAAGATGACCAGTCACCACAAGCAGCACCCGTTCACGAGCATAACGCAAAGATTAGCCATTACCCCCCTCGACATATTGAGGGAAGGAGGCAACCCGACCCCCGACGAACCGCAAGCAGTGACATCTAAGGGAGAGTGACGAACTTGCTGCCGGTTACTCAGGTAAGAATAATATGATCAATCTTCGAGGCCACTAGCTAACCACATATTGCAATCAACTCATTAGAAAATATTGAAATGAGTTGATTATGTCAATAATAAATTAAAATAAAATTAAACTGACTTGACTTATACAGTCAAATAAAAAAAAAATAAGATGGTCCTATCTTATGGTATCCTTTATGGTCACTCCTGAGGTAGGTACTGGAATGGTTTTCCTCTTATCTTCGGGGACGTCAACAGTCCGTTTATGCTGGAGACCCTTCGTCGAATTGGTGTGATCTTGCAGCTAGCGTCCCTCAAGGCGGTATATTATCTCTTTTATTCTCCATTTTTACTAACCTCATTACCACCGAGCTTTGGACTGCGTATCATCTTTATGCTGACGACCTGCAGCTTTACTGCCGGGCAGGTGTTGACAACATATCAGATGCGATTAACGAGTTAAACCGGTATTTAGATGTCGTTAAAAACTGGTCTCATCGATTCGGCGTGGTGGTTAACCCCACTAAATGTCAGGCTATCATAGTAGGCAGCTCCTACAGCATCAGGAAGCTGAATGGCTTAACTGTGCTACCTGTAATCTTCGACAACTCTGTCATCCCATGATGACTTAGCTCTGATGTTAAGCATCTTGTTCTGCATGTCGACACTTGTCTTGGCTGGCGAAAGCAGGTCACGACTGTAAGTCATAATTTTTTTTTATTGTCTCCTTTACTCTTGCACACGCTGTCTACATCTCTCTATCTAATGTCCTATCGCAGGTATGCTGGAAGAGATTTCTTATGAAATAAGCACCACCTTTGTTCCTATTTTTCTTTTCTGTTTTTCTTGTCTGCTTATAATTGTGTACATAAATGGTAAAATAAAATAAATAAATAAATAGAATAAAGTCACCGAAACGCTTCGGTCGCTCTATCTGTTGAAAAACCTTCTCCCTTCACACATAAAGGCAATGCTTGTACAGTCCCTAATATTTCCCATATTGACTATGGTGATGTGTGTTACCATGACCTGAATGCAGATTGAGGAGATCTGCATTCAGGTCATAGTAACACACATCACCTTAGGTACACATAAACTCGACTATCTTCTCAATAACTGCATTCGATTCGTTTTCAATCTTCGTAAGTATGACCATGTATCCGAGCACCGGCTGCTTTTAAAATGGTTCCCCATTCGCCAGCGCAGAGACTTGAGGGCTCTGTCTACGTTGTTCTCAATTATCGACAAATCCACTGCTCCTTCTTAAGTAATAATAATAATAATCTTTACTGTCGCAAAAAATTATACAGTTCACAAGGTGACTTATAATTAGACACAAGTAAATGTAAATGGCCCAAATTCAATATTTATGCTCTGCCCATGCTAAAAATCTTCTTTCCACCAACAATCGTCTGTTACGATGTCCTTCTCACCGTTCTGGCTTAATTCATTTTTCTTCCTTTGTCCAGGCGGCCTTTCTTTGGAATGCGCTCACTCTGAACATCAGGACGGCAACCAGAGAGAGTATAGTTTTAATAAATAAAAAAAAATAAGGAATATTCTCCTTGATGATATCTTTCCATTGGTATGTATATCAACGTTATTGGGCTTCGGAGCATATTTGCCCAATCTCCTTTCACTTCAAAAGTAGGTATTCAAGAAGTCATTTTCATTAGATGGTGGTGTTAGTTCTGATTTTGACCACGCGCTAAAATCACATTCTAGCGCCGGGGGGCGATACGGATGCCATGAGACAGAGAATTCCAGCCTCTCGGACCCCAATTTCAGACAGCTGGATTTGAATGTCGAGTCATGTTGTCAATATAATTTTTTCAGTACTGATGTGCGGTTGACTCTAGTATTAGGTCATCCCACTTCCAGTGTCATATTTTTTATTATTATTATTTTACAAAAACTGACTACTATACTATATAACCTTGTGACACTAATCAATAATCCCCACCACTATTAATCACTCGCTCCCAGACTGCTGGCAAATCTTGAACACCATTTAAAGTACCACTTTCATTTAATTCATCAATAATGCTCTTTAGTTTAATATCTAACTCCTTTTTGCTATTGTATCGAGTACCCGACAATTTCCTCTTCACATGGCCAAAACAATTGAAATCACAAGGATTCATATACGGGGAATATGGCGGCTGAATAATTTCAATCCATCCTTTATCTTCAATTAAATTCTGAACTATTTTTGATTTGTGCGGTCTGGCGTTATCATGTAAAATTATAGGACTCGTTATATGATGTTCGTCTGCCCAAATAGGAATATTTTCTTCTAAAAATGACTTATATTGCTCTCCAGTCATAGTTGTATTTTCATCATAAGTTCTCCAAAAAGCAATGCCTCTGACATCCATAGCTACTATTAGTAGTATTTTTCGTTCATGTAGCTCTGCACGTGGTAAATGTTCAGCTGAAGTGCCCGGTTCCACCCAACATCGTGACTGATGTCTTTGACGAGGAGTATAAAATTCGACCCAAGTTTCATCAAGGCCATTGATGTATTAAAAATCCAAGATACACAATCGGCGTCTCAAAATCGTCCCCATGAAATACGTGCACACCTGACAATTGTGCACTTCTTTTCAAATAGTCTCGCACCAACCGCGTTACTACATGGTCGTTAAAAATGCCGAAGTGTTCGCTGAGAAATTGTAAAAATATAGCTTCTAGAACGATAAAAAAGGATGGGATTTCGTATTTTCGATAAGTAAAAGACTTTATTGAATTGTTTTTGTTGTTTTTATGGCCTTATTTACAACGCATTACGTGATTTTGATTTAATTTGTCTCAAAACTTCACTCTGCTGCCCAAGTATAATACGGCAAATTTCAAGGGCCGCTTAGTCAGTGTTAGAACTATGTATAATAGCTTACTACATTTTTAGTCGCGTTATAAAAATGACCCTGTTCGTTATCGATGGAGTCGATTTTTTTTTGTTATACTATTTTTTTAATTAATAAGTTTGAACTATTTCGTGTAAAAGTTAAAAGAATATTTAAAATCAAAATCAAAATCAAAAGTCATTTATTCAAACTAGGCTGAGAATCAGCACTTTTCGAACGTCAAAATTACAAAAGACAGTCCCCCAAAACGCCCGCCCTTCACCACTTCCTAGTGCTTTCGCTGGGAAGAAGAAATGACGCATTTAAACGTTATACATAGGTATATTATATTAGGTATTTGTATACTATACTATAGTTTTCCTATACAGCGTGTAACGGAAGGGGGGTATCAACCCTGAAGGAGGTGAATGTGCTCATGAAACTCAACAACTTTCCCCAAAGAACATATGTCGAAATATGAAAAAAAAATTTGGCCCTCCCTTACAAAACGGACTACCAGCTGATTGATTTACTATGGGAGGGCCAAATTTTTTTCTGTTTTGTTTTTTTTTTTGTTTTTTTGTGTGTCTAACTATGACTACCTAGATACAATTACCGAGTGTTTGGCGACAGTTTTGAGTGTTACTTTTGTTCGAGAATGTGCATCTAGGGTTTTTAATACATCAATGATCAAGGCATATGAATCTATTAAGTATATTTTTCTTACGGCGATACCACGATAAATGGCTACGCGCAGTTTCATAACGAAACTCCTTCTGATCCGTGTTCAGAGTGTGGGGCACCTACACTGCACTTTTATTGACCAGACATAAATACTCCGTGAGTACTCTATGTATAGTGGAATGAGGAATGTTAAGTTGAGTGGAGAGATCACTGACACTGACTCTACGTGACTGACGAAGTGCTTCCTTGATTTTGTCCCTTGCTTCTAATCTAGTCGATGATAATGATCGAGGTGCTCGCGGCTCATCTTCAGCTGTGGTTCTTCCTTGTTTGTACATTTCAAGCCATCGCTGTACGGTTCTTTTATTTAAGGCGTTACGACCAACACACTTTACCAGTAAGTCGTGCGCAACTCCTCCAGAGTAGTTGAGTAAAGCACAAAACTAGAAATATATGTTGCTCCACTACATTAATAGATTTTTTTAAATCTTCCATTTTAAATCAATGCACATCTAGACAATACAACACACCAAATTAAACTAACATGATTGTGTCTTGTACATACATACAATCATGTTAGTTTAATTTATAACATACACATGTATTAACTATTGCATACCATTGCGCAATACATAAATATTGGAAATAAAAAATATGACACTGGAAGTGGGATGAATGGATGATCTAATAGGTACAGTGTGCCCAGTATATTTTGGCCATTGACCCATGCGCACACTTGCCCTATTATTCTATTTTTCAGTGTTAGTTTCATAAGGATTTTTATTGCTCAACACAGTTGTTTTTATGTTAGGTTAAAATTATGAAATACAAACGTTGTAAAGAATATCTGATATAAAAAAGAATAAAAGAAACGAACGAACGAAACGCATTGTAATGTCAGTGACACAGTGACGTCACGTCAGCGATTGTCGCGTTCTCATTATTTTTATTTCGCAATTTCGAAAATATCTGCATTTTATTGTTTTGAGTCGTATATGTAAAATATTTAGCTCTGACATATATCACTGACATGGATAACCAATACTACTACAAACTGATGGCGAACTATCTATCAAAACGGAACTGTGACGAGTCGTTCATGCGATATTTTTTTGGTAAGAATTCGCTAAAGAAAACACCCGAGGAGTTAGAACGGGCAGACGAGAGGAAAAGAAGACTGCAGCGGGAACGATCACGTCGATATCGAGCGTTAAAGAACGCACGTCGACAACACGAGGGCGGCGGGAGTGCTGGCGGCCGGGACAGCGCGGACGGCGACGCGGCGCGCTCCAAGTCTCGCGCCCTCGCCCTCGAGGAGGAGTACAGCGATGGCGACGAACCGCCCACGCTGTGCGACCTCAGCTACGACGACAAGTGGCGGGAACGTGCGCCTGCTTCCGACTGCGCGTCTGACGATAACTCGGCACAGTCGGCGGCCGAGCTCACGGACGCGGCGCTCAGCACGGATGCGCCGCTGAGCCTGCGCGAGCTGCTGAGCTCGCCCAACGCCGAGCTGGACTACCCCACCGTGCACAGCCTCATGTTCCACTGGCTGCAGACGTAACACTGTGCTGCTCACACTCCACACTAGAATGCATGTGACAAGTTTGGCTCCCACTAACGTTTTTTTTAAATCCTAAATTGTTTCCATTCATGTGCTGCACACAGCCCTGTCTTCCATAATAACTAGTACTGGTACTGAGTAGCCAGTAAGCAGGCAAGCATTCACAAGATTCATATCAAATACCATGTATTTCTTTGTCACAACTGTGGGTGTGGTAGTCTTACACATATCAAAATGTTGCTGCTTTTATGATATAATTGATCACATGTGTTGACAGAACCGTCCTGCTATGATTTATTGACTAATTAGATAGTAGTTTAATATGTACTTTGACTGTAGATGATAACAATTAATGGTTCAGGGTGGTTGTAACAAGCTAAGTGATATAGGTACAAGTATGTAAAAGGGTAAATGTAATGCTAAGGGTGCATTGTTGCCTCCATGTTGTTTATTTTCACAACATACAACACAACACAAGTACAATTTGAATCCAGATAAGTTGTAATCATGTTATGTGAATTTGAAATGAATGCACATGCATTAGTTTGTACAAGAAACTGTTAGCCCGTAGCAGCAGTATCAAACATTGATTACAGAGAGGATGAGGGTTAGCAAGGAGCATTGTAGTTGGCTTGGCGTTGTTAACAATAAGAACATATCACTCATTCGCAGTTCAAGCCATGCCATTGGTGCCATTGCACTGAACAAGTGGTAGTCAGTTGTCCGCATTTGTGGTGATAGTATGTGTAGAGATGTGCTATGAACACACGGGCAGCATGCTGTTGGTGCTGTGTTGTGAGCGCAGCATCGGCCAGTCGCTCGTAGAGTATTCCACTAGACAATAAGTTGTTGCTGACTTGCCATATCCTACTATTTAGATACTCAACAATTATACATAATTTTATTATAATTATATGCATAGAAAAGTATAGAGTATTATATACCTATAGTTTGTGATACAAATGAATTTACATTTTGTGTGAAATGTACAATGTTAGGTAAAGCAGGTTCATAGAGTAAGTTAGTGCAGCAAGTGGAGTCATGGACTAGCGGTGTCTTGACTCCCGTCCCGCACTGGGTGCACACACTGCAGTGCTCCATGTATGTGTGAGACATTGCTAAATACAACATTCCTATAACAAAATTACATAAACAGCCTGTATTTGCTAGTGTGAATGTGAGCTAATGCCAGCAAAATGTGGTGCAAACAAGATGATGTGATGTGTAAAGATGTAAGGTGATGTAGAAAGTACCAACTGAGTCAATATTTCCAAATATTTTTTTAAATATGTAGGTACTTGATTCAAAGTAAGTGATTGGTATTTAAATCTAATCTCATTTTTTGCTAGACCTACAGGTGAGTTTTTGAAAAGGGATCATTGGCAGCCCTGCCAGCTAACTTTTAGTGATAAGTTTGGATAAAATACTTTTAACTGTAATAAAAAGCAGATTTTTTTTATGTATGCAGCTGTATATTTATGACAAACTCGAATACCCCTCAAGATAAACCTAAGATGGATATCTAAATCAAATTCGTCTGTCTCCAACAGATACTAGATATGTTATCTGTTGGAGACAGACGAATTTGATCTAACTCTTAAAACCAACTCTGATTAAATATTCATCCTGGAGGTTTACAGGGTGAAGTTTTTTATTCTAAGGTATTAATTTGTGAAGTGGTTTGAAACCGAAACTAATAAATCGAAACTAACAGTTAAATCAATGACTACCTATATTTTTTTAAAGTCTAGTGGACTGCTTTAGCCTGGAACTGAATCTGAACTTTTATAAAAAAACATATAATCACACGCAAAGTAAGTATATTGCTATAGATCATATTGTCATGTTTAAAAGTCAAAAGAAATATTTATTTTTTAATTTTCCATGTTTTTATTTGTAGACTTGATAAAAAAAAATTTACGCGTGTAAAAAATTCCAAAATTCCGGTAGCTACATTCTGTGGCGTGGGAACTGACTGCTAATTCCATTGTCACTAGCTAATTCTGTCCCATTCCCATCTCAAAAATTCGTTCTGTAGGTAGGTATATAAATATCTAGTTTCGATGTGACTAGTTTAAAAACTACTTATTGCATTTATGATAAATACTCTGGTTTTGAACATTTTGCTCTCGTATGTTTAACTAACAAAGGAAGTACGCTAAATACTAAAATTATTTTGAAAGGCACGTGAACTGTTATGGTGTGTACAGGTCAGTTTAACATGAAGGTGCAGTCTGGAAGTTGGCAAGACCGCAAATAACTGGCAAATATTTCGCTGTTTTCGTATATTCTTGAATTTTATTGAAGTCAGCTTTGAGTTATATAAATGTGACGTTGCCAACTTTCAGAATTCACCCTTTTAAGTAGTGTAGGGACCTTAGGAATACATTAAATGTTGTTTCTACGATAGACTAAGTTATTTTGTTTGCTCTAAGTGTCGCTACTGGTTTCACAGATTTAAGGGCTCTTGCAATTTAATAGTTTGACTGCGGACTGCGGTCGCAACGTGTCAATTGTATGAAAAAAAAAATTATCATGTGCTTAAACTGAAAGAGCCCTAAGACTCATTATTATGTTATTGTAAATCCTGTTTTCCTAATTCAGCGGAACTCCAAAGTGCAGCACACTTAGTATTGAAAAACGGCAAGGCCTTGTAGAGTTGTAGAGTGGTGCTGTGCTGAGTAGAAGTTTGTCATGACTACATGACAACTACAATACAACACATTCAAGTAATATGTGAGTTAGATGAAAAAAAGCAGAGATCCAGTACAGTTACGTTTTAACTAAAGTAATCAATTGTGACATAGTTATAACAGTGGGCCACGAACTGTGCATTGCTTGTATCTTGTTGCGGCTCTCAGCGCAGGGACACCCATCAACATATTCGACGCGTACAGCCATATTATTAGTTTAGACTTAGTTTTAAGTAATCTATAGAAGGCACTAATTTGTAACAGAGTATTATACACAGTTATATACCTACATGAGCTGGCCACTGGTCTCTGGCGCAGGTACGGTCAGCCACGACAGTAAGTAATCTTTACATACATCTGGTTTCATAATATATAAAGTGATTCGATTCACTATTTTTTCTGCATGTCCTACTTTCGTTGCTGGCCATACCTCAGTGGTGTTTTTAGTTTTGGATGCAATTATGATAGGTATTATCGTTCCAATAGGTGCTTTCGTTCTCAGTTTTGTAAGTCTTTTAATTATAGTTACGGTACTGGCAGCTTCATTGTTATAGTAAATGGGGCGTTGTCTGAACAAACTGAAAATATTATGTATTTTGTTAGTGCTACAAACTGTTGCTAAGATATGAAGTGCTAAATATTGAGTGCCATTAGTGACGTGGTGTTCAGCAGACGAGCCTTGCGCCTGCGCGGTGATGCCTTCGACGAAATTTAATGTTATATGTGAACTATGCGTAGGTAGGTACTTTAAGGTAGTGCCATATTAAAAGAGCTTCCTGTCTATTTTTAATGACTAGTCTTTTATTAATCGCATACCTGCCATCGGCGTACCTAACATCGGGGATCCCTTTGGTATAATTTGTTTTGCCACAATAATACTTTTCCATATTTGTTTGGCATACAGTTTATGTTGGCATAATTATCTTAAAGGTAAATTAAGTTTTGGCATAAATTTAATTCGCATACCTACTTACTTAATTAAATAAAAGTATTGTGTTAAAAATTCAATATGTTGTGCTACAAAATTCGACTCCACGTAGTCTTGTCTGCTCTACCCCTAGAGTGTAATCCAGGCCCGCGCCGCGTAGGCGCGGAGGGGGGAGGCGGCCCGCGAGCTGAAGCTCGCGTGGCACCGCCCCGGAGTCCCGCAGCATCGGAGCCGTGACAAACCATGCCTGCTGCATGTTGCAATTTATTCTTTCGAATGTTATGCTTAATCATTATAATGATTGGAGAAATTATGCTTTAAAAAAATATGCGTATGCTGTTATACGTAAATAATGTTATGCGAAAATATAATTAGGAGAAACAAGTAGGTATGCCAAGTTATATTAGGTCTTAAAATTTTATGCAAATGGATAACGTAGGGAACCACATCGGGGCGCGGTCCAATGAAGATCCCGGAGCCCCCTTGCATGTGCTGAGAATGGCCAGTGTGTGTGTTTAACATGTTCAACGCCATGTCGGACATTGCTGTCCGACATGGTGCTGAACGTGTTAATTCAAGTAAAAGACGTACATCATCAAAAAAAAAATTGCTTCTCCCCATAGGTATATGTATTTATGTTTACCTAACGCGACAAAATATGTATATAGAGCAGCTCATATTACTTTCGCGATTCCATACCTACGTCTTGGTTGGTCCCCATGATGATGACTTGAATGACCCCCTTTCGGGTTTTTAGTTTTATACCAAATTACACCTTGGCAGTAGGTAGGACTTGAATTTTAGAGGTATGAGGAACAGAGTGTAAAGTTCACTCATCCTCCATAGAAAAGGGAGGATCTTCCGACCAGACAGGTGTCGTGTCTGGCGGGCAACTGCCCAATGATTCATATCGGGCCGTTGTATACAGTGTGTAACAGAAACCCTATTGCCATCCTTAAGCACTAAAGATAACAGCCGGTATAGAATCACTATACAAAGTTTCAAATCATAACAAACGTGTCACCGCTAGAGATGGGTCGAGGGCAAAAACAAATATGGGCAGAATGGGCATAAACTTGGCATATTGGGCGTAAACGAGTTTACGCCCAAATAAATGCCCGATCACTGGGCGCAAAAACTAATAACTTTGTTTTGTAAAAAATAAAGCAGGAACTTAACTTAAAATGAAACTTGATGTCAGTATTTTGTAAAATTTTAATCAAATAATCAGTCTTGTTAAAAAAATCACAGTAGGTAATTATAGAAAATATAATTTTAACTCTCTTTAAATGAAAAATGAAGTGGTCTTGTAATTGGCTTTGATCCTACAATAGTCTTTGTACGTAATATACTACTCTGCCATAAAAATACCGGGAAAAGCGACGTGAGGTCGAGTGTTATCTTGTTGTAAAACTACATTGACTCGTGTTCGTCGGTTTTTCTTGATGTCAGCAGATAGTTTGGTGAGCTGAGTTGAATATTTGTCAGCGTTTATAGTTTCATTGTGTAATCAATGTGTCACTGACTCTGGCAGGGCCACCATCAGGGATTTTAATTTTGAAAACGCAAAAAATTAGTCGCTAATTAGTCGAAATTAGTCGCCAAATATCAGAATTAGTCGGTCACTGGTTCAAAAGATATAAGGGTTTATAGGTGGCCCTGCTGGAGAGACTCTCTCCAGCAGGGCCACCTATAAACCCTTATATCTTTTGAACCAGTGACCGACTAATTCTGATATTTGGCGACTAATTCCGACTAATTGGCGACTAAATATGGGAGAAAACAGATCTTCGCTAGGTGCCCTAGTTTTTGAGATATAAATTTGGCCCTGCTGGGGAGAGTTTCTCCAGCAGGGCCACCTATAAACCCTTATATCTTTTGAACCAGTGACCGACTAATTCTGATATTTGGCGACTAATTAGCGAATAAATTTTTGCGTTTTCAAAATTAAAATCCCTGATGGTGGCCCTGCCAGAGTCAGTGACACGTAATCAATGTATGTTATAAAAGAAAGTGTGCAATGTGCATGCCGCTAAAACTTAGAAATGAGTCCCGGTACGATCAAGGGAGTTATATGGTGTGGTAAGCCTCTATCTCCTGTCCATGAAGAATGTAAAGAATGTTCCCGTTTTTACCAGAAGGGCATACTTTTGAAGATATAAGGGCTGGAGTTTTTGCCCTCTGGAAATTTCTAGAACAGTCCAGAACAATCGAGAGTATTCGAGAGCATTCCACAACATTCAAGAACATTCTGGAATGTTGTGGAATGTTTGGGAACATTCGAGAGTATTCAGGAACATCCTAGATCATTGAGTAGGAAATTCTAAAAATTTATACATACATAGGTACATACCCCGGAAAAATGAAAAATGTTGTTTATAAACAAGTATTGTAGTTAGAATGTATTTTCAATAAAAAAAATGTTAAGTTGTAGTTGTGTGTGTTTGTTGTAGTTGTTGTTGTAAGTTGTTGTTGTAAAGTTTATTCCAACTACCACACAATCTCATATCAACTCCCTGAGCGAAACCGGCTACCCCAGGTAGTAGTTCATAAAACAGCATGCCTTGCGCGTCCCAGAAACAGCAGAGCAGAACTTTTAAGTGGTTCTTTTGACTCAGCTTCGGTTGAGTTGGTGGCGTTTCTTCTCGAGGCAGTCAAAAAGCACGACGTGTATCGTTCTCGTGATGAATCCATGATTCATCTCCAGTAACCCGATCAGACAAAAACTATTTACGTCGGGGTTGCAGCAAAAGTGATTGACAAATAGCGACACGGACTGCACGACTGGCGTCTGTAAGGATGTGCGGTACCCACCGAGCCAAAACTTTTCGATACCCAAACTCATGCAGATTGTATTCCACGGCGTGGTGACTGCAGTTAAGTGCTTCCGCTAATTCACAACTGGTAGCATCCGGATTCGACTGCAGTTCGCGGCGTAAATCGTCATCATTCACAGCGGTTGGTCGTCCTGAACGTGGCTGACTTTCAAGGCTCCTGTATCCTCATTTGAAACGGTCAAGCCATCGGGACACCGTCGCATGGCTTGTAGAGACGCCAGCACATCAAGCTACTACAATCTGTCAGATTTCTTTAATAGATTTTCAACTTTATCGCTGAAGCATAAGGTTCAAAGTTGATTGGGAAAATCTGACAGTTTCGGGTAGCTTGATGTGCTGGCGTCTGTACTTCCAGCGCCCAATGCAGTATTGATATTGTCAGCCCCAGCCCGCGCGCTGTGGCCTGAGGCCCCTCTCCCACAGCGACTTTTTCTAGCGAGGCTGTTCCGCGTTTCGTAAACGCGTGACAGCATCGCTACTACCGCACGTTTGTCGCATTTGTAACGCGCTACAGAAGCGATGACAACTCGCTACTCGCTACATCGCGACTGTATCGAAGTAAACGCGCGACCGTGTCGGACGACATCGGGGAGAGAACGGAGGGAGGGTGGCGCGTGAGTGGAGATGTGGAAAACCGAGCATCAGTGCAACAAAGACAGGTCGAGTGCTGTAAAAACAGCACCAAAGACAACGTGACTAATGTTGCCTCAACGGAGTCCGTCTTGCAAGTCTGGCATTTTTGTGTCATTACTAAAACGCGTTTGCATCGCGACAGAAGCGCGACAGTATCGCGTTTGCATCGCGACTGAGAATCGTGGTGTGAGCGAGTGCAAACAGCTAGCAACCTATGGTTGTAAAAATACCGTATAATACCAAAAGGTAACGGTATTATTGGTATTTTGTGTATTTTAGATTTTGATTCACTTTTTAAGATCCTGCGTTATTACGAAGAGTTGTAGTTTAATAAATAAAATATATTTGAAGTTTCGATTGTATTCTATATTTTAGAATGACTAATTCTAATCTAATTTAATAATATAATAATCTAATCTAATAGTCGTGTTACACAACTATCAGCGTATTAGGTTTCTGCTTGAAGGCACCCAGAGCAGTACCGACAATCTACGATGTCATCGTCATCGTGATTGTGATCGTCATTGTCATCGTGATTGTCATCGTCATCGTGATCGTGATCGTGATCGTGATCGTCATCGCCATCGTGGTTGTCATCGTCATCGTGACCGTCATCGTCATCGTGATCGTGATCGTGAGCGTGATCGTCATCGTGATCGTCATCGTGATCGTGAACGTGATCTTTATCGTGATCGTGATCGTGATCGTCATCGTGATTGTGATCGTCATCGTCATCGTCATCGTGATCGTCACCGTCATCGTGATCGTGATCGTGATTGTAAGCGTGATCGTCATCGTGATCGTGATCGTCATCGTGATCGTCATCTTCATCGTGATCGTGATCGTCATCGTCATCGTGATCGTGATTGTGAGCGTGATCGTCATCGTCATCGTGATCGTGATCGTCATCGTGATCGTGATCGTCATCGTCATCGTCATCGTGAACGTCATCGTCATCATCGTCATCGTCATCGTCATCTAGTGATGAGCCAAGCAAGACCAAGACCAAGACTGGGACAGTCTTTGTATTGGTCTTCGTGTTGCTTACTCAGTCTTGGTCTTGGTCTTGCTTGTTCGGTCTTGGTGTTGGTCTTGCTAGTGTATAGATAGTCTTGGTCTTGCTCAAATACTTCGAGTCTTGATCATGGTCTTGGTCTTGGATTTTGCTCATCACTACTTCTATCTCATTCTCTCGCACGTTAAATCCTATAGATGTGTGTTTATCTCTTTTTACCGTCGCTTTTTCGTTTCATTGATTTTCAAATCACAACGATGCTAAAGTTTTCACTTCAAAATACCATTTCATGTTTTATATCTGTGCATTTCCACCGTATTTTAAGTATTTTAATTAAATACAGAAACAATCGATTTATACATAAAATACCGTAGCAAATGGTATAATACCGTATTATACGGTATTTTTCGTTTTATACGTTTCAATACAAACGGTATAATACAGCACTTACATCTCTATTAGCAACCGCATCGCGACTGTATCGATGCGAAAGCGCGACAGCATCGCTACAAAAAGTCGCCGTGGCGTGGGCGAGAGGCCTAAAAAGTACTAGTATAAGAACAGTGTTCGAACTTGTCGCTCGTCCATTTTTTCTTCAAACTTACTAAACCGATCGCGAGGGCGCCTTTATATTTCCCCACATCACAAGTACCTAGAACATTCTACCACACTCTAGAATACTATCGAAAACAATTGACCAGATAAAGAAAATGTATAGAGTTTTGTAGTGTCTCATTAACAGGAAAAGGAACATATATGGGGTATTTTCGGATTCCCCTAGGTATGAGGAATCGAATTTTTTTGTATTGACGTCGCTATTTGGACCAATTAATCTTTTCTGCACACTCAAATATGAATTTAATCAAATAATTTGAATGAAAAAAGTAATAAAAGTTCTGTTAAAGTTTTTGCCCAGGCAAAAGGCATTTATTGGGCGTTTACGGGCATTTATCCGGCGTTTATTCAAAGCGCCCAATTTGCCAGGGCATAAACCCATCTCTAGTCACCGCACTACGTAGGTCAATAACTTTCCACGTTACTTGCCAACATCACGATAAATCTCTTCCGTAATTCTGCGCGCCTAGTACCTATCCTAGTAGCCTACCGCAGGCGGTGTTCTATGTCGGCGCGAACTGGCGCGCGCGCGCAATAAACCATACCTACTTTACCGTGATGTAATTATTGATTTACAGTTTGCTCGTTAATATCAAGCTAGAAATTGCACGTAGAAACTGAGATAACAAAACTTACGTAAAAAATCGAAACAAACATTTAGGTAGGAGGTAGCTTAACTATTTTCATCCCTTGAAGGGACAGTGGCTAAATAATAACAGTCGCACAGGTCGATCGATCAGGTTAAGCTACGCTTGCCGCGGTTGGTCTGTTAATGGGTGACCATCTTTAAATACAGAGACCCCTTCGTGCCTCGGAAAGCACGTTAAGCCGTTGGTCCCGGCTGGCATTCGTGGAGCTTTAACAGTCGTTACGGATTGTCAGTAGCCCGAAAGTCTGACAACCAGTCTTACCAAGGGGTATCGTATTGGGTACGTATCAAAATCCCGAATTTTAAAATACCAATGGACGAAATCCCGAAAATTGAAATGCCGAATGGTTGTTTGGCCGAAAGTTCATTTGCCCGAAAGTTTAAAATTCCGAAGTTTAAAAACCAGCCCTTCGCTCGCTCTTGTCTCCCTATGTTGACGAAGCCCCGCTTCGCGGGGCTCCTATTTCTGTATAAAGGGTTTAAAGTAACCTAACCAAACCTAACCTCGGGGTGCCCTTTTTTTTTTTATTGTTTCGGGGTGGAAAATCCTCATGGATGTCCGCCGCCCTGGGGCGGGCGGCGGGGTCTGTCAGACTCTTACTGGCTAAAAACCACCCCGGTGTTCCCTCTCTCACCTACGCCGGGGGTCGCGGGAACGAACGATCCCCGGCTGGTGCTGGCCCGCTCGTGCGGGCCTCCCCCGCGACGTCTAAGAGGGGCGCGCGTGGAACACTACGCGCCGCCGCCTCGGGTCCTGATGTGTAGGGGGCGACGGACGTGCACGAACGTGCCTCGGTGTGCCCTGCGCTAGCTCTTGCACATACTACACACATTACATATGCATATATAACATAATTAAAACAAAAGTTTAAATAATAATCATACGTATAATTAGGAAAAAAAGGAAAATGGTATTTCGTCCATTCGGGATTTCATTCATTCGGGATTTTTTTTTATTTTATTTTATTTGTTCAGGATAACAAACAATTGCGCAATGCTTAATTATTTAAGTACAGGTATTTTATAAAACACTTGAGTAATCACGCAACCAGCATCGTTATCCACAAATTAATCCAACTGTAAAAGTAGTTTGAGAAGATCCAAGCAAACAAGGTTTGGTGAAATAACATGTGACAAACTAGATGTGTGAATATTACAACTAAAAACTATGTGGTACATATATGAAAGGAATTTTTATGAAAACTATTTTTAAATTGTGCGAGTGACAATGCAAATATGTCAATATCAGCAAAATTATCGTTGTAACTTTTCATTAGTCGACGTAAAGGAGCTCGTTCTCCTGCATTGGTTCTGCACCGCTTCGGCGCGAATAGACTGTGCGTGTAAGTATCACGAATACGTTGGGAGCGACTAGGTATGCGAAGGTATATTTGGTTTATTAGGTTATTACAATCAAATTTATTGTGGCAAATCTTGTATAGGACCAATTGATCGTGATACAGTCTCCTTTCTTTAAGAGTAGAGAGGGAAAATTTATCTAGAAGAGTGTGATATGACGACCACCTCTTAAATAATTTATAATTAAGAAACCCAAGATATTTACGTTGTACTGATTCCAATTGGTCACTGTATTTATTGTAAAGGGGATTCCAAACACACGAGGCATATTCTAGTTGAGATCTAATAAGTGTTTTGTAAAGTAATAAGAAAGTAGATGGATTCTTAAATGAGCTACAGGTCCGCCTTACAAAGCCATACAGTTGGAAACTCTTGGCTGTGATGTGATCAACGTGTGCATCAAAGTGTAATTTTGAGTCAAAGAGAACGCCTAAGTCTTTAATTAGGGAAACTTTTTCCAGAGGAATGTTACAGAGAGAATATGTAAATTGAACGGTATTATTTTTTTTGGTGAAAGAAATATGCTTACATTTGGATAAACTTAGATGTAATTTATTGGTTAGACAATAAGCAGAGAGTCGATCAAGGTCGTGTTGTAATTTAGCACAGTCCTCAACGGTTCTTATTTTACGAAAAACTTTAAGATCGTCAGCGTATAGGAGGAAACCACAGTTTTTAAAACATCTGTTTATGTCATTTATGAATAGGATAAAAAGTAGTGGACCCAGTATCGACCCCTGCGGAACACCAGATGTCACGCTGATCACATCTGAAGCGAAACCGTTGATCACAACCTTCTGAGTTCTATTTATTACATAAGACGTAAACCAACGGAGCAAACTCCCATGGATACCATTAAATTCAATTTTTTGTAAGAGCATGGTGTGGTCCACCTTGTCAAAAGCCTTGCAGAAATCCGTATAGATTGCGTCAATTTGCAGTTGATTGTCCATATTTTCAAATAAAAAGTTAGAATACAAAACCAGGTTACTGACTGTGGAGCGATTTTGGACAAAACCATGCTGTTCAGGAATAATATTATTATGTAGAATGGGGTAAATTGCATTATGAACTAATCGCTCCAAGACTTTTGACAAGGCAGACAACAATGATATTGGACGATAGTTGGTAACATCATTTTTTGCACCTCCCTTGTATACAGGCGTAATATTAGCAGTTTTCCATGATTGTGGCACAATACCCTCCCTCAGGCTGCGGTTGAATAGATAAAACAGAGGCTCGCAGATTGACTCAGCTGTGTGTTTCAAAAAGAATGGAGGAACACAATCAGGTCCAGAACCTTTGGTAATGTCCAGGCTTTTAAGTGAATTAACTATAGTGTTTCTGGATAAGGACAAATTGGATATACGTAAATCGTTGTTTAACGAAGACGCCGAATCATTATTAACATTGCTAACATTATTATCTGCCGCCTCATATCGATCATCAACGGGATTTCGTCCTTTCGGGCATTTGAACTTCGGTATTTTGTGTTTCGATATAACGACTATCAGCATTTAAAACTTTCGGTATTCCTGAATGGGTTATTCCCAGTTGTCGCGTGTTATGGACGTCGGTATTTCAATCATGGGTACACATGGGTATTATGAACTTTCGGGATTTTGATACGTACCCAACGTATTACCCAATAACGGGTTGGGTCTTATATCGAGTCGCCTGAATCTGAGTTAAGTGTAGATATGGGGCGGTTTAGGGGGTTCGTACTAAGCGATAAAATGTATTTTTTGCTGCTGGAGACGCGCCAAAACATTTTAAAAATCATGGGAAATCTTACAAACGCATAAAAAGGAAAGTAATTTTGATACATTTCGTAGCGATTTCGATGCTGCGTTTGTCAAAGTGCGTGAAAAAAAACGTAAGCCATCATTTTGTTTACATTGACAAATAGTTTTGGCGTCCGTTTATGGTTTTGACGACTTCAAATATAGGATGACTTTTTATTAGAGCATAATCTTGTAGGGGGTGATAGTACAGGCTATTTGCAACATTTTTTGTATGGACACCCATATGCGGAACCCATGGCCAGACCTTTAATAAGAGACAATAAAAATAAAAAAATAGTAAATTTTGAGTATTTTTTTTTGTTTACTTAGCTTTAAGGTTACCGCTTGGGATTTTTCCAGAAAAACGTTGAAATAAAAATATTTTGAAAATGGTTCACTTCCGCATATGGGTGTCCATACAAAAAATGTTGCAAATAGCCTGTACTATCACCCCTACAGGATTATGCTCTAATAAAAAGCCACCCTGTATAATATATTGGATAGACTACGCAAGTCTCATTGTCTGTAACTCATAGACATATTATGTCTATGAGTGCAACCGATTCGCGCGGGTTGTAGGTATGAAGCCTGCCTTAGCCTCTGTTCCGCCTATGTACTCATGTGATGACATCGACATATATCTACAGTGTGTCCGGACATGGACTAGCGATATTCTAAATACTTAAATATAAGCTATTTTAAAGTACAATTACACTATAGGCTTAGGTCCAATATACTTCCCCGCTATGTGGCAGCCATTTTGTTTTTTTTGTTGAAGTATGCTCTATGCGAGTACAAAAAAAATCATATATCTCAAAGTTTTAGTCATACTGAGATAAAAATAGGCTTATTCGAAAGGCAATAATATTGTCTACCGTCTGCACTACAAAGCAATATGTTCACAATTCCATAACTTTTGAAAAAAAATGTGAAAGTCGAAAAAAAAAACAAAAAATTATGCAATTCAACCAATAATTGTTAATTACTACAAAAACAACCCCGAGAGCTTTTTTTATTTTTTATACTAGATCGACAGTTTTTGAGCTAAGCTACAATACAACATAAAATTCACAACTGTATGTCTAATACTTTAAGAGTTATTGTTGTATGAACATAGCGTATGCGCAAGCACAAAAGGCCTTTGTCGGAACCCTAAACAGGAAATCATTAAAAAAACATAACATTCATATTGAATTTTATTTAATGTTTTTTCCAATATTAAATGAAGATTAAAATATCTAAAGCAGTTGCTCAAAGTGGCCACCTCCAGCTTGTAGACACACTACGGCTCTCTGTGCCACCTGGGTTGATGAGCGCCTAATTAAATCCAAATCGGATCTAATTTCTTCGGCGGCTGCCATAATTTTTGCGACGAGTTCTTCCCTGGTATTTGGAACTGTAGTGTATACTTTTTGTTTCATATGACCCCACTAAAAATAATCCAAGGGTGTCAAATCGGGTGAGCGAGGCGGCCACGCCACACCACCACGACCGATCCACGGCTGTAGATTATTATTTAAATATTCTCTCACTGCTCGAGAAAAATGCGCGGGTGCACCATCGAGCTGGAACCACATACGCCGACGGTATGATAGAGGTAGGTCCATGAGGCTGTCCGCAAACTGTGTCTGTAAGAATTCTAAAAATCTAGCGCCGTTTAATGTAGGTGGCAATTCCAATGGCCCTATCAGCCTATCGTTGATTATGCCGGCCCACACATTTACTGAGAATTCATGTTGAAATGAGCTTGGGCGCACCGCCCTTGGATTTGCGGAGCACCAGAGATGGTCGTTTCTGTGGTTTGTAATCCCAGCTCTTGTAAATTTGGCTTCATCAGTCCACAGTATTCTTTGTAAAAAATTACGGTTCTGTCTCAAATTTCTATTTATCCACGAACAAAACACAGATCTCGCAGCAAAATCTGGTTCGATCACGTCTTGAACCCGTCGAAAATGATAAGGGTGTAACCCTTCTCTTTTCAAAATTCTCCATACATGCCACTTAGACATTCGAAGTTGCACTGAAATCCGTCTAACGCTTAGTCTAGGATCATTGGTTATTAGTCTAAGCACTTCTTCTTCATCTTCGGGCGATACCAAGCGATTGCGTTCATTAACAGCTCTTTGAATACCTCTTTCCGCTAATCTTGAATGCACGTCGATAAAAGTTTGGCGACTCGGTGTAGGCCTGTTAGGGTACCTTCGTCGATATTCTTGTACAGCCAAATTTGCACTTCCATTGCAAAAGCCATACACAAAGTGTATGTCAGCAATATGTTGCGATGAATATTGACGCTGTGCCATACTTTATCACACTTTTAAATACAAAACACTAACGCAGCACGTAAACAGCACGGACGGTAAGTGAAAGTAGCGATAGCGATCACAACGCAGGGCGAGGGACAACTAAACTAACCCAACTAATAATTTGTCCTTAAAACTGATTTTGTTTCAGGTAGTGGACTAATACGTTCTATCTCGCTTACTCACGGTAGTAACGAACAGTATTTCTCGCCTGCTCTCAGATGGAATACAGTGAATGCCATAAATGACACTCTGGCGGTTAACAAAGACGTTTTGTGCTTGCGCATACGCTATGTTCAAACAACAATAACTCTTAAAGTATTAAACATACAGTTGTGAATTTTATGTTGCATTGTAGCGTAGCTCAAAAACTGTCGATCTAGTATAAAAAATAAAAAAGTTCTCGGGGTTGTTTTTGTAGTAATTAACCATTATTGGTTGAATTGCATAATTTTTTGATTTTTTTTTCGACTTTCACATTTTTTTTCAAAAGTTATGGAATTGTGAACACATTGCTTTGTAATGCAGACGGTAGACAATATTATTGCCTTCCGAATAAGCCTATTTTTATCTCAGTATGACTAAAACTTTGAGATATATGATTTTTTTTGTAGTCGCATAGAGCATATTTCAACAAAAAAAACAAAATGGCTGCCACATAGCGGGGAAGTGTATTGGACCCAAGCCTATAGTGTAATAGTACTTTAAAATAGCTTATATTTAAGTATTTAGAATATCGCTAGTC
>OX451390.1:22622938-22677305 GCA_949629135.1 Eremobia ochroleuca
TGCAGCGCCAGAACTCACAGCGAAACATTATCTTAGTATGAGTAATCGTTTCTATAATTAAAAGTAAGAGGTCTCCATACACTGGACGGATGACAAATCTGTACTAAAACGTCGATCGGTGACCAAAACGTTGGGCCCATTGTGTGAGCAAGTTAGCATAAGCGACGTTTTTGCGAGCGCCCGTCTGGAGTGATAAGGACGGGTACATGCACACGCTGAGCTGTGCACTACACCGCGCCACTCCTACATTTTGCTGCTATCCTGGTACCACAAAGTAATTCTTTCGAAACTATTGTGTAATCATTATGTCAACTCAGCGAACTCCACCTGAAAAATCATTATCAATACCGAGTATTTTAACACAGGAGTCTGATTCGGCATCCGACTGTGTCGGCTCTGATCCCGACTGCGGAGAACAAACAAATATTACACGTCGTTATAAACGTAAATTTGACGACTCCACATTAACTGACATAAAAGAGATGTTAGCAAATGTACAGCAACAACAACAAGCCCAGGCATTAAAGTTTGCTACAGAAATGAATATTATGATCAGACAAAATACGGATATTAAAACTTCTATTGAGACCATGTCGGCTAAATACGACGAAATTTTGCAAGAACTTAAGCAAACGAAAACCGAAAATGCAAATCAAACTACTTGAACAAAAGGTTGAACTACTTGAGCGGAATGCTAAAGCGTCCACATTAGAGCTGAGAAATGTACCAGAACAACAATCTGAAAATAAATCAACACTAGTCAGTTTAGTAAAAAATGTTGGTGATGTTCTGAAGGTTGCGGTGCAAGAATCCGATATACGAAACATATTTAGACCGAAAATGTCGCAAAACAAAACTGCTCCAGTAGTAGTGGAATTCTCAGCGACCACTCTTAAAGAAAATATAATGAAAGCCTCGAAAACTTTCAATAAAGAGAACAAAGAGAAACTGAATACGGGACATTTGAAATTAGCCGGCGATTCTAAACCTATCTTCATATCGGAATCTCTCTCAACTAATGGAAGGCGCTTATATTATTTGGCACGTCAATCTGTCAAAAACTACAAATATGCAGGATGCTGGACATCGTATGGAAAGGTATATATTCGTCAGAATGAAGGTGACCCATCCAAATTGATCTCTTGCGAAGCAGATTTGACTGCATTAAAGATACAATGACTACCATCACTGCACTATTTTATAATGTCAAAATGTATAATTTTTAAAACTACAAGTCATGTCAATTTAAGTTTTAAATGTGGTTACACAAAATACTTGCATATGACTGTCTACAATCTCATCTTAATAATACACTTCAGTCGACGAGTATATTTGCAAAATTACACAATGAACACATACACAATCTACACTACAGCTTATACCAATATTATCTTATACAATGTAAAATATATTTATAATATACCTAATCTGTCAATACATAGTTACATGAAATACACAAGTACTAAACCAACACCTCTAATATTCCTTTCTCTACTAAAAATTATATACCTACGCTACTTATTTTCTTTCCACTATGAGCAATGGAGTGGATCAGTTTCGGCTTACGATGTCTTTCCCTTACATCAAATGTGGCTCTCATCTTACTTCCAAATTAAAACGAAAATTATTATTTGTACTTTCTTTTCACCAGTAATAATTATACGCATCATTCGATACCACACATAATTTAATACAAAACATTCACCAGTTCAATATTTCTGTCCCTATTTCTTGTGAACCGGAGGAATGCATTTCATATCTTCAACATCCTATACGATATCTAAATATTCTACAGCAGAATATCCGTAGCCTAAACTGCAACTTCCAGGAGTTACACGTTCTCCTTAAACGACTGAAGTTGTCCTGTGACATTATAGTGCTGTCAGAATGCTGGCTATCCCATGTCGTGAACTTACCATTGCTTGAAGGGTATAACTCGTTTAAAACCAGTGATAACTACAACCAAAATGATGGCCTTGTAGTATATACAAACAGTAACTTGGAATGTATTGTAGAGGAACCCTCCTTATCTGAAGCTAATTGCCTGACAATTAAAATACAAAATCATACAGCATTAATTGCGATTTATAGACCACCGAGTTTCAGAACACCTGATATTTTTATTGATTCCTTACATACACTATTAGAAGGCTTTACGTCTTTCAAAAATATTATAATAGTTGGCGATATAAATATTGATCTTATTAAAACGAGCCCTATTAACTCAGCGTACATGGACACAATTACCTTCCATGGACTACTTCCTGCCATCAATACTGCAACTAGGGGAAAATCATGCTTAGATCATGTGTTACTAAAAACAAAATTAAATGCGTTCACATTTTCGCTAGGAACCAGTATCACAGATCATGAATCAGTCTTGTTTAGCTTAAAAACTGACACGTCGATAAATAAATCAACAAAACTAAAAATCATCTGTAAAGTTGACAAAGAAAAACTGAAATCCGATTGTGACAATCTCGATTTTGGGGAAGTTTACCAGGAAGTTAACTTAAATGCTGCAATGAGTAAGCTCATTTATATAATGCAGCAATTAATTGCAGATAACTCAATAAGACGATTAACTCCTAGAAATAAATTTATAATAAAACCATGGATAACTGTTGGTATGTTACGTTGCATACGCACTAGGGATAGAATGCACAAAAAATTAAAATCAAATACAACTAATGAAATAATAAAAATATCGTACTTAAGATATCGAAATTATTGCAATAATTTATTTAAAAAACTTAAAAAACAGTATGAGAGAGATCAATTAATAATGTCTAAAAATAACTCAAAAAAGCTTTGGTCCGCCATTAAAACAATTACTAGCGACAATAACAAAAATCAGCAACCACTACAACTTTTAAAAATTGCTGACAATCCCAAAGAGGCGGTCAACAAAGCTAATGAATATTTCTCTAATATCGGTAAACTTTTGTTTAATATGACTTTGCCCACTCGCTTTCCAAACTTCCATAAAGTTACTCAGCCTCCTGTGAAATCGTTTGTTCTCTTACCTACCGACAACGAAGAAGTTGCGAGAACAATACAGTTTCTAAAAAGCGACTGCGCTCCAGGTTGGGATCGGATCGGTGCCGAGATTCTTAAGATTACATCCAAAGCAATAACACCCGTGCTTACTGATTTGATAAATCGCTGTTTTGAGACTGGGGTTTTTCCGGATTCATTAAAAAGAGCTGTAGTACACCCGATATACAAGGCAGGTGATAGGGGCAGTGTCAGTAACTATAGACCGATTTCAATCTTAACTTCATTATCGAAATTATTTGAGCGCATAATTAATACCAGACTTACAAAATACCTAGAAGATGGCAATCTACTTTCAAACTCGCAATATGGTTTTAGATCTGGCCGCTCAACTAACAATGCTGTGCTTGACCTGGTTAACTTTCTGGTTAATAAATTAGATGATAAAAAGAAATGCTTAACTATATTTCTAGACCTTGCTAAGGCCTTTGACACTGTTTCTGTCCCCTGCCTTGTAGAGACACTGGAAGACCTTGGTATAAGAGGCATCCCACTGGTATTGTTATCAGATTATCTGCACAATAGAACCCAATGTGTAAAAGTCGGTGACAACATCAGTGACGAATTGCCAATTGCATTTGGGGTGCCGCAAGGCAGTATACTCGGCCCAACACTCTTTCTCTGCTATATAAATGAGCTCTGCACTATTAGTAATGAAAACTGCCGTATCTCAGCTTATGCAGATGATACGGCTCTAACCTTTTATGCTGATTCGTGGGATGAACTTTTTAAACTGGCGCAGGAGGGATTTAACAAAATTTGTCACTGGCTAACATCACACTCTCTCACTTTAAACGACGATAAGACCAAATTCATTGTGTTCTCTATCCAAAATCGAACCGAAACAGCTAATCTTGCAAATAACATATATGCGCATAAATGTAACTTTCCTCCTATTCCAAGCTGTACATACATGTCCCAAAATTACCCCCACCAAATGTATTAAATATCTTGGAATTGAAATTGATGCTAACTTAAATTTTGAAAATCATATACAAACTATATCCAATAGACTGCGAAAATTAACATACATTTTTAAAGCACTACGTGACGTTGCAGGTAAACATACCATAAAGTTAGTATATGAGGCCTTGGCGCAATCAATCCTATCCTATTGCATCACTACCTGGGGAGGAGCATGTAAAACAAAAATGATAACCCTTGAAAGAGCTCAAAGAATGATACTGAAAGTAATGCCTATCAAAACCTCGGCTATTTCCTACTTCTAAACTGTACGAGGAAGCGCAAGTCCTTACTGTGCGCCAGCTTTATATAATGCTATCAATACTTCATAAGCTGAGTGACTTACCAGAAGACAGAAGGAAGCGTATAGCTCAGACTAGAAGAAAGTTTGCGGTATGTGAGTCGGTTGCCGTAAACACCTCATTTGCACGAAGATTTTTTCCATACCGAGGAGCTATGCTGCTTAACAAAGTTAACAAAATGGCTCCCTTTTCCAACCATTGTAAAAAAGAATGCAAAAATATAATTTATAAATGGTTACAGACACTTAGTTACTCCGAAACAGAAAAAATCCTAGAGGTAACAATATAAATCGATGTGTACTATATATATAATGTATATACAAACATCTATAATATTACATTTTACACATTACATTAGGTATTATGTTATATATCACACTTATTTACAATTATTGTTAATTATAATTATCATACATTTACCCACAATACTTAGGAACCCCATAACTTAATATGTAAATATCTTATAACATGCAAAATTGTACACACACACACACACACACACGCACACAACACAACACACACACACACACACACACACACACACACACACACACACACACACACACACACACACACACACACACACACACACACACACACACAACTCTCTCCCGTTTACTCATGCACTACTCTCACGTTTCGCTTCTCACATGTTGACAATTTATACAATGATATGCAATGGGGGGCCTGGAGATCTATAGTACATACAGGCCTCGGCTTAGTTTAGACTCCAGATCTCCCACAAATTACAAATTTCTTGTAAAGTTTTCCTGTCATCTGTGAAATGTATGAACTTTGTGTAATTTGTGGAGATAAAATAAACATTATTATTATTATTATTATTATTATTATTGGACCTTATTTTATTGAAGGACACCTGACTGGAGGCACCTACCTTGATATGTTGCGGGGCGTAATATCTGAGTTTTTAGAAGACGTGCCTCTCCTGTATTTACGTAATTTTTTCTAGCAACAAGACGGTGCACCTCCGCATTACACCCGCGTTGTACTTCGACGGTGAATATGGAGAAAGGTGGATAGGCCGCGGCGGACCCGTAGCTTGGCCTCCTAGGTCACCGGACTTCACGCCCTGTGATTTTTATTTGTAGGGTGAGATTAAACGTCTTGTGTATCGCGATGAAGTGCATAGTGTAGAGCAACTAAAACTGAAAATTATTAATGCATTTGACACAGTTAAAAGTAACAGTGTAGTGCTCGATAGACTGCGCTCAAACCAAATTAAACGTGCAAGATCGTGTCTAGAGAGAAACGGACTCCACTTCGAGCAATTATTGCAGTATGTTTAATTGACTTTTTTATTTTCGTTTTATTTTGATTTTTATTCATTATTAATTATTGTACATAAGGTGATTCCAATTTTTTAAATACGCCTGAATACAGCGAAAAATAATTTCGTATTTTGACGGTCCTAAGCCCGTAAAAGTATGAAGGAAAAATTGCACCTTATGACAATCATGTACTTACGTAACATAATTGCTCGGCTTACGGCAAAAGTACGATCGCCTGCTGGGCGCTCGGTCAGTGACCGCTGTAGGTACCATTGCGAAGTGACGAGCGTTGACAATAAAGTTCGCTATTTTGTTAGATAACTTTGAGAAGTATTTATTGCTTTTTCGTTAATCATTAACCAATAAAAATAAAATGAGCAAATAATATGTTTATTTTAGATGAGGTTCTGTTAAAATAGCTAAGGGTTTCATAATGGCCCTGTATAACACTTTGGTGAGAAGCCAATTAGAATGCAACGCAGTCATCTGGGCCCCACATAAGACTAAATATAGTCTCATGTTGGAGCGAATACAAAATAAATTTGTTAGATTTTTATATTTGAGGCTCTATGGAGTATATCCTTTTTACCCGCTTATGTATCCAACCTTGTTTATATTAGGCATGGTTGGATACAATGAGCTGAGAGTTAGGCGTGAGTTCGCACTTGTCTCTTATTTATTTAAATTAATTAGAGGCAAGATACATAACGCCGACATATTAGGGTTGGTGTGTTTGAGTGTGCCCGACAGATATGTGTGGCGGCGACGGCGGCCTCAGCTGCTGGCTATACCTCGTGGCCGCACTAATCTGCTAAATGTGGCGCCCCTGACGCGGGCGCTTCGCACCCTTAACCTTGTAGCAGAGGAGATAGACGTTTTTGCGTGTACACTGAGTGAATTCACAAGGATAACATTATATGTAATAAGTTTTAGATAATTAGTTTTTAAGTTTGCTTCACTATTGCATTGGGTTATACCTGTAAAAATAGTTGTAAGTGAGGACATAAATAAATAAATTAAAAAAAATAAAAAATAATCGAGTCTGCTCGCCACACAGCGCAGAAAATAAGGTTGGGGCTGGCCCGCACGCGGCGCACCATGGAAGCGCATTGTTTTCTCATCGCTGTATAAAAGCAGACGACTCAAGCTTCAGCAATTACCCCTGACGCACTACAGAAACGGGGCAACGTCATCAATAACCTAAACGCATTATTATATTGAACTCGAAGGACGCTGTATGATTTCTGCGTATAATCGGCCTACAGACTCCTCATGTAAAAAGGAGTGCAGTATAATGTAAAGGAGAGCAACGTGCAAATCTGCGAGCTACCATTTTTTTTTTTTTTTGGTGTCTGGTTGGAAAATCCTCATGGAGTCCCTCCGCCCTTGGGGAAGGGCGAAGGGGACTGTCAGACTCTTACTGACTAAAAACCAACCCGTGTTCCTCATGTACCCGTGTGTCGGAGGGGCGGATAGCACCGCAGGACTCCACTATGAGGCGCGCGCGGAACACGACGCCGCCGCCTCGAGGCCTGCTGCTGGTCGGACGACAAGGCGCCCAAAGTCTGCCGTCCGCAGGCCGCACCCTAGGGTGGCCGGAAGTCGGCCACCCTACGACGCCCAGTGCGTCTGCTGCGGGAGGGGAGAGAGGAGGCAGCCTCTCTCTCCCTTTCCGCCGCCTCTTTTGCGAGCATCACGGCCTCGCAAAAGGTGGCGACGGCACTCCACCCTGACTCGCTCCCGACCATGGTAGACACAATAGTCGGAAGCGGGAGTTTTCCGCAGCACCTACGGCCGCGACCATGTCACGGCGCTGCTCGGCCCAGGCTGGGCACTCCGCCAACGTATGCAGCGCCGTATCGTCGCGGCAATCACCACAATGGTGGCACTGGGACGTCGGCTCCCGGCCTATGCGACACAGGTACTTCCCGAAACACCCGTGTCCGGTAAGCACCTGCGTCAGCCGGAAGCTGAGGGCGCCGTGGCTCCTATTGAGCCACTCCTCTCGAACGGGCCTTACTGCCGCTACAGCGGCATGCCCCGCCGTGGGTTGCGCTAAGCGCGTCTGCCACTCCGCCACTAGGACCTGGCGGAGCTCTGCCCTGCGTGCCTCAACCTGTCGAGGCACCAGGCGATCGCCCCGCTCGACTGCCTCTGCGCGCCACCAATAGAGCGATGCGAGGAGTTTTGCGTCGAGATCCCAGGGCGGGGATCCGGCTAGGAGGCTCGCTGCCTCAAAGGAGATCGTACGGTATCCTCATATTTGCCCTAACCGACAGCACCCTTCGCTCTCTCTCAATATCGTCATCATCCTTCATGCCCGCGGTCAAGACATGTCCAATGTATTTAAACTTGTATACCCGTGTAAGCGGAGTTCCATATAAATGATCTGGTGGTAAAGATTCTGGACTCCGTCTCCCGCAGGCACCAAAGACCATGATCTCACTCTTAGACACATTGTAGACCAAACCATGAAGCTTGGCATAGTCTTCACAGATGACCACTAACCTCCTAAGTCCACAAACCTAGGCGTTCAGCAGAGTCATATCATAGGCATAACTGATATTATTAACACACCCCATCAATGTAACAGCCAGCTCGCTCTCTGCTAAGCGTCTCAATCAACTCGTTAACGTATAGATTGAACAGAGTAGGTGAAGTCAGCCCCCCCGCCTCACCCTGCACTCCAACCCATACGGTGCGGGCAAAGTCCCCGCCCACCGAACTTGATTGATCTGGCCTCCATACTAGCTTATTAGTTCAGATGGAATTCCAGCCTTCTCAAGCTTACTCCAAAGAATATTGTAGGAAACCAGATCAAATGCTTTGGATAAATCGAAGAAGCACGCATATACACGTGTTTTCCGGTCTGTGTAGTACTTGACAGCCCACTTTAGAGACAGGTTGGCAATCTCAGTGGACAGCACAGCTCGGAATCTGAACTGGTTGTCGTGCAGTTTGATATGGTTGTTGTCTATTAAGTAGACTATCAAGCACGTTCGCTATCACCGTAGCCAGAGAAATAGGTCTGTAGTTTTTTATATCCGCGATCGCCTGTTTTACACTACAATACCAGAATACTTCTAGTCATCTGACTGGGCAAATACTCATGACTCACACAAAAGTTAAAGAACATTGCCAACACTCTTGGTAAATTAGGACCCGCATATTTTAGGTGCTCGATGCTCAGACCATCATGACCTGGAGACTTTCCTCTAGACATAGTGGTGATGACACCCTTGATCTCCTTGGCTGTAAATCTAGTTTGAAGATCATTATAGTCTGGAGAATCAGGCACAGACAAGCTAGGTCCAAGTGGTGATTTTATTTTAAATTGTTCCTTAAAGAGGTTTAAAACCAATAGGATCGTTCACACCGTTACCGATACAGGGCCAGGCCTGCCACTCGTCTTGTAATGTTTTGGCAACTAAAATACTAGCTTTGAAATTATATAAAATGATCAATAGAATTAGCCTAAAAAATATTATTAAAATCTCGTATAGTAATAGTATCAGCCGTGCGATTCTGTAACCATCTCACTGTGAAAACTTGGGTGAAGTGAGCGTGGAATGAGCTGTCATTAGGGATTAACACTATTGACACTGCTCACTTCAAGCTCATTTCACCTATGATTTCACGGTGAGATTTTTACAGAATCGACCGGCTGGTGGGATTACACTGACAACTCACTCCACGCTCACTTCACCTAAGTTTTCACGATGAGATGGTTACAGAATCGCACTGCTGTTGTCAAGTCTTTCCAACCACTTGGTAATTATTTATTGTAAATAATTGGGGCCATAACAATTCTGCGCGCCAAAGTAGTTTGACACGTTAATTGACATATCTTACTATTATCACGCCTCATCATCATCTGCCTAGCCTTTTCCCAACTATGTTGGAGTCGGCTTCCAGTCTAACCGGATGCAGCTGAATACCAGTATTTTACATGGAGCGACTGCCTATCTGACCTCCACAACCCAGGTACTGCTGGGTAATACGATACAGGGGTATACCATCACGCCTATTCACCACCACGCCACGCGTCATCACGCCTATTTCTTGGAAATACACCATGCAGATGTTAAAAACGACTAGGAGTTTGCTTTACACAGCTACTTCGAAAATATAAAAACAAGGAAGTGTCAAGATACGTACTACCTACTTAAAATAAAGCTTGCAACTGTCCGTAGTTTTAGGTTGAAACATTGATCGGAGACATCTTTTTTGGGCCTTAAATGCTGTGTCTTTATCAGTTGGGTTCGCCCAGAAAATGACACCGTAAAGTAATAGAGATTTAACTATACCGTGGTAAGCTGCAAGAAGTGTTTTGGTAGATACCAAAACACGTGGTAAGCTGCAAGAAGTGTTTTGGTACATACCAAAACACGTGGTAAGCTGCAAGAAGTGTTTTGGTAGATACCAAAACACGTGATAAGCTGCAAGAAGTGTTTTGGTAGATACCAAAACAGTATCCCTTCTTTTCGCATTGTTCTTATTCCTAATATACTCTGGCATAACTACATGTATTTTGGTATTATTTGTTTTCTCCTAATAATTTTTTGCCATATTTTTTTTTTGCTATACAGTTTATGTTGGCATAACTATCTTGAAGGCCAATTTGTTTTGGCATAAATTTATTAGGTCATCCCACTTCCAGTGTCATATTTTTTTATTATTATTATTTTACAAAAACTGACTACTATACTATATAACCTTGTGACACTAATCAACAATCTCCACCACTATTAATCACTCGCTCCCAGACTGCTGGCAAATCTTGAACACCATTTAAAGTACCACTTTCATTTAATTCATCAATAATGCTCTTTAGTTTAATATCTAACTCCTTTTTGCTATTGTATCGAGTACCCCACAATTTTCTCTTCACATGGCCAAAACAATTGAAATCACAAGGATTCATATCCGGGGAATATGACGGCTGAATAATTTCAATCCATCCTATATCTTCAATTAAATTCTGAACTATTTTTGATTTGTGCGGTCTGGCGTTATCATGTAAAATTATAGGACTCGTTATATGATGTTCGTCTGCCCAAATAGGCATATTTTCTTCTAAAAATGACTTATATTGCTCTCCAGTCATAGTTGTATTTTCATCATAAGTTCTCCAAAAAGCAATGCCTCTGACATCCATAGCTACTATTAGTAGTATTTTTCGTTCATGTAGCTCTGCACGTGGTAAATGTTCAGCTGAAGTGCCCGGTTCCACCCAACATGGTGACTGATGTCTTTGACGAGGAGTATAAAATTCGACCCAAGTTTCATCAAGGCATATGAATCTATTAAGTATATTTTTCTTACGGCGATACCACGATAAATGGCTACGCGCAGTTTCATAACGAAACTCCTTCTGATCCGTGTTCAGAGTGTGGGGCACTCACACTGCACTTTTATTGACCAGACATAAATCCTCCGTGAGTACTCTATGCATAGTGGAATGAGGAATGTTAAGTTGAGTGGAGAGATCACTGACACTGACCCTACGTGACTGACGAAGTGCTTCCTTGATTTTGTCCCTTGCTTCTAATCTAGTCGATGATAATGATCGAGGTGCTCGCGGCTCATCTTCAGCTGTGGTTCTTCCTTGTTGGTACATTTCAAGCCATCGCTGTACGGTTCTTTTATTTAAGGCTTTACGACCAACACACTTTACCAGTAAGTCGTGCGCAACTCCTCCAGAGTAGTTGAGTAAAGCACAAAACTTTAGAAATATACGTTGCTCCACTACATTAATAGATTTTTTAAAATCTTCCATTTTAAATCAATGCACGTCTTGACAATACAACACACGAAATTAAACTGATTGTACAAGACAACACATGTATTAACTATTGCATATCATTGCGCAATACATAAATATTGGAAATAAAAAATATGACACTGGAAGTGGGATGACCTAATAATTCGCATAATGTTACCAGGCATTACACTTTCTTACACTATAGCATAATAGTATTTAGGCATACAATGAATAGAAATAACGGAAACAAATTTGAGTTATTTTTACGTATTTATTTTCCCGCTTCGGCTTCCCAGTACTCTCTGTAGGTTCTGGCTATTTCTTCTTCTGTAGCTCTTGAAGGTCTCCAACGCCGAGTGCGTTGATGCTGGCGTCGGGACCTAAGACAGAAAACGTGCAACCGCGCGATGTCTTCCGACCACGAGTAAACCGCACCCAGACGTAGAGCACATCTGACCCAGGGCATGAAAGCGTGACAAATCGATGTCATCCTGTCCCGGAACCAAGTAGCGTCTTCCTCTGGGTCGGGCGAAATCGCCTAGGAATAAACATCTTCCGGCCAAGCCACGACGTTGGCGGCTACTGAAACGGCGCAGTATGACATCAAAAAAGATGTGGCGATCGTCAGAAAGTGTGACCATCTCCTCCGCTACCCTCCACTCCGACACCATGCGGACAACAGAAGGGGTCGCCCATGAGAGATCCACAATTGACTCCCCCTGCCTCCGAACACATGTGGACACGGACCCCTGATTTAAAAGTCGGAGGTCAAGTATCGCAGCCCAGTGTTGTACCGCGTGTCCCCTCGGCGTGTCCCGGGTGTTCCCCCAAGCTCGCGAGTGAGCCCCCTATCTAGTAGCAGAGGAGCCGACCGGTTCCACCAGCCCAATAAACGGCAACAGAGTCCTTGGTATCTCGGAACCAGCAGGGGTGATCCCGAAGGCCATAGGGCTCTGCTACAATCGCCAAGGCAACCGACCACTCCAGAACAGTCTGATAAAAAAGATCCTGTGCATTGCAGCAGTGGTTCAGGTTGCACTGAAGAACTTTTAGGGCTGGGAAGGGTTAATTGTTTTCGATAATATTCAAGAATGTTGTAGAACATTCTAGGTACTCGTGATGTGGGCGTATATACAGTGTGTCCGGACATGGACTAGCGATATTCTAAATACTTAAATATAAGCTATTTTAAAGTACAATTACACTATAGGCTTAGGTCCAATATACTTCCCCGCTATGTGGCAGCCATTTTGTTTTTTTTGTTGAAGTATGCTCTATGCGAGTACAAAAAAAATCATATATCTCAAAGTTTTAGTCATACTGAGATAAAAATAGGCTTATTCGAAAGGCAATAATATTGTCTACCGTCTGCACTACAAAGCAATATGTTCACAATTCCATAACTTTTGAAAAAAAATGTGAAAGTCGAAAAAAAAAACAAAAAATTATGCAATTCAACCAATAATTGTTAATTACTACAAAAACAACCCCGAGAGCTTTTTTATTTTTTATACTAGATCGACAGTTTTTGAGCTAAGCTACAATACAACATAAAATTCACAACTGTATGTCTAATACTTTAAGAGTTATTGTTGTATGAACATAGCGTATGCGCAAGCACAAAAGGCCTTTGTCGGAACCCTAAACAGGAAATCATTAAAAAAACATAACATTCATATTGAATTTTATTTAATGTTTTTTCCAATATTAAATGAAGATTAAAATATCTAAAGCAGTTGCTCAAAGTGGCCACCTCCAGCTTGTAGACACACTACGGCTCTCTGTGCCACCTGGGTTGATGAGCGCCTAATTAAATCCAAATCGGATCTAATTTCTTCGGCGGCTGCCATAATTTTTGCGACGAGTTCTTCCCTGGTATTTGGAACTGTAGCGTATACTTTTTGTTTCATATGACCCCACAAAAAATAATCCAAGGGTGTCAAATCGGGTGAGCGAGGCGGCCACGCTACTACACCACCACGACCGATCCACGGCTGTAGATTATTATTTAAATATTCTCTCACTGCTCGAGAAAAATGCGCGGGTGCACCATCGAGCTGGAACCACATACGCCGACGGTATGATAGAGGTAGGTCCATGAGGCTGTCCGCAAACTGTGTCTGTAAGAATTCTAAAAATCTAGCGCCGTTTAATGTAGGTGGCAATTCCAATGGCCCTATCAGCCTATCGTTGATTATGCCGGCCCACACATTTACTGAGAATTCATGTTGAAATGAGCTTGGGCGCACCGCCCTTGGATTTGCGGAGCACCAGAGATGGTCGTTTCTGTGGTTTGTAATCCCAGCTCTTGTAAATTTGGCTTCATCAGTCCACAGTATTCTTTGTAAAAAATTACGGTTCTGTCTCAAATTTCTATTTATCCACGAACAAAACACAGATCTCGCAGCAAAATCTGGTTCGATCACGTCTTGAACCCGTCGAAAATGATAAGGGTGTAACCCTTCTCTTTTCAAAATTCTCCATACATGCCACTTAGACATTCGAAGTTGCACTGAAATCCGTCTAACGCTTAGTCTAGGATCATTGGTTATTAGTCTAAGCACTTCTTCTTCATCTTCGGGCGATACCAAGCGATTGCGTTCATTAACAGCTCTTTGAATACCTCTTTCCGCTAATCTTGAATGCACGTCGATAAAAGTTTGGCGACTCGGTGTAGGCCTGTTAGGGTACCTTCGTCGATATTCTTGTACAGCCAAATTTGCACTTCCATTGCAAAAGCCATACACAAAGTGTATGTCAGCAATATGTTGCGATGAATATTGACGCTGTGCCATACTTTATCACACTTTTAAATACAAAACACTAACGCAGCACGTAAACAGCACGGACGGTAAGTGAAAGTAGCGATAGCGATCACAACGCAGGGCGAGGGACAACTAAACTAACCCAACTAATAATTTGTCCTTAAAACTGATTTTGTTTCAGGTAGTGGACTAATACGTTCTATCTCGCTTACTCACGGTAGTAACGAACAGTATTTCTCGCCTGCTCTCAGATGGAATACAGTGAATGCCATAAATGACACTCTGGCGGTTAACAAAGACGTTTTGTGCTTGCGCATACGCTATGTTCAAACAACAATAACTCTTAAAGTATTAAACATACAGTTGTGAATTTTATGTTGCATTGTAGCGTAGCTCAAAAACTGTCGATCTAGTATAAAAAATAAAAAAGTTCTCGGGGTTGTTTTTGTAGTAATTAACCATTATTGGTTGAATTGCATAATTTTTTGATTTTTTTTTCGACTTTCACATTTTTTTTCAAAAGTTATGGAATTGTGAACACATTGCTTTGTAATGCAGACGGTAGACAATATTATTGCCTTCCGAATAAGCCTATTTTTATCTCAGTATGACTAAAACTTTGAGATATATGATTTTTTTTGTACTCGCATAGAGCATATTTCAACAAAAAAAACAAAATGGCTGCCACATAGCGGGGAAGTGTATTGGACCCAAGAATATAGTGTAATAGTACTTTAAAATAGCTTATATTTAAGTATTTAGAATATCGCTAGTCCATGTCCGGACACACTGTAAATCCGCCCTCGCGATCGGTTTAGTCTGTTTGAAGAAAAATGGACGAGTGACAAGTTTGAACTTATACGAGTACTTGTTAGGCCACAGTGCGCGGGCTGCGGCTGACAATATCAGCACTGCATTGGGCGCTGGAAGTACATACAAGCCATGCGACGGTGTCCCGATGGTTTGAACGTTTTAAATCAGGAGACAGGAGCCTTAAAAGTCAGCCACGCTCAGGACGACCACCCGCAGTGAATGATGACGATTTACGCCGCGAACTGCAGTCTAATCTGGATGCTACCACTCGTGAATTAGCGGAAGCACTTAACTGCAGTCACCACGCCGTGGGATACCATGTGCATGAGCTTGGGTATCGAAAAGTTTTGGTTCGGTGGGTACCGCACATTCTTACAGACGCAAGTCGTGCAGTCCGTGTCGCTATCTGTCAATCGCTTTTGCTGCGACCGCGACGTAAAGGGTTTTTGTCTGATCCGGTTACTGTAGATGAATCATGGATTCATTACGAGAACGATACACGTCGTGCGTTTTGCCTGCCTCGAGAAGAAACGCCACCAACTCAACCGAAGCTGAGTCAAAACAACCGCTTAAAAGTTCTGCTGTTTCAGGGACGCGCAAAGCATTCTGTTTTATGAACTATTGCACACTGAAACCACACGTATAAACGCTGACATATATTCAACCCAGCTCACCAAACTCTCTGCTGCTATCAAGAAAAAACGTCGAGGACGAGTCAATGTAGTTATACTACACGATAACGCTCGACCTCACGTCGCTTCTGCCGTTCGCCAACAGTTGGAGACCTTGGGCTGGGAGACGATACCACACCCACCTTATTCTCCAGACCTCGCCCCATCAGACTATCATTTGTTTAGAACCCTGAAACAACATTTGCGGGGTAAATAATTTAATGATTTCTCTGATGTAGAGGCGGACTTGAACAACTTTTTCGAGGCACAGCCATCAGAGTTCTGGGCGAATGGCATCCAAACTTTGCCGGATCGTTGGCAAGAAGTCTTAGATGCTAATGGTGATTATATCATTGACTAAGCTTTTTGTAATGTAATAATAATAAAAAAATATAAAATCTAAATCAAGTGTCTCATTACCTTTGTGCCAACCTGATATTTGTAATGTGCGTTTTGTTTGCAGAATAAACAACATTTCTTTCTTTCTTAATTGAGTCAATTTTTTTTTACCCATATAGATTCTTTTCACCCATAGGAGGAACCCTATTGAAAATGGCTCTTTTATTCAAAGTAGTTTAATTATAATTAAAAAAAGTTATCACTTTTGGGTTTTCCAAATTTTTTTTGTCCTTTTAGACACCCACCCATCACGTCTGCGGATTTTCGCTAGCTAACTGTATAATATTTA
Organism: Eremobia ochroleuca; assembly: GCA_949629135.1. Lineage (NCBI taxonomy): Eukaryota > Metazoa > Arthropoda > Insecta > Lepidoptera > Noctuidae > Eremobia > Eremobia ochroleuca. The sequence goes on from OX451390.1 coordinate 22,639,251, forward strand.
TGTCATTGCCAACTAGCTTAATTAGCCTTTCAGTTAACAGCCTAGCCGTGTTACTAAACGGCGCCGTTCAACTTGCGGCTTGGATGATATGGGACAATTTCTGCAATGATCAAGCTTGGATCTGTGCAGATATAGAAAAACTGGGCTGCGTGACGGATAACTACACTTTGTGACCAAAGCACACGGGTGTCGAAGCTGGCTAGATCACTGTGTTGTGTCTTTTTCAGCTTGGCAAACTATTATAAATGTAGGAATAAAGGAAGATGTATTATATGTCAGATCACTTGCCCTTGTACGTTGAGTGTGACCTGAATGTAGTGAGATCTAAACTAATAACACAGAATACGCCGCGCTCTAGAGTTATTGGGGCGAAAGGGACGAATCTCAGATCAAGTGGTACAAAGACTTGTGCAATGATAGATTTCGTGACGTTGTTTTTCCACCTGAACTCTCAGAGTGGTATGATAGTGGTATGATTCTTTTCTATATAACTATGGCTCATGCAGCTCAGTAGAATATAAATATGTCTAGAATGAGTTACACGGTAAAATTATAAGTATTCTATGTGACGCTGCCGAGCAAAAAATGTGGTAGAAGGGTGCAAGCCAAGGAGAGGTAAACTGGTGTGCGGATGGAACAGTCATATGAGTGTTCGCGACGCTCACCGAGAAGCAAGGTTTAAATTCAAGGAATGGGTTCTAAGACACAGGAGACCAAATAGTGGAGTGGTTTTCGAAGAGATGTGCGAGACCCGTAGAATCTTCAAGGGATGCCTGAAATGGTGCCAAACAAACGAAGAATCGGTCAAAATGGACAACGTAGCTAAGCAAAGAGCCACGAAAAATTTTAGTAGTTAAGTTTTGGAAGTCGACACGTAAGTTAGATACTAGGCGTGGTCTACCGGTGAGCGTAGGAGGGACCAATAACCTGAGGGGAATTGCAAATATGTTTAGGGAACATTTTAAAGTGCAATCTCAACTGGGCCCTTCAGTTTCATTCAATGGTTAATGCTGAGTCGGACAGTGGGAGGGCGGAACCACTCACACTTTTTTCGGCTAAACAAGTCAGATCCGTCATTCAAGGCATGAGCAGAGGTAAATCGCCCGGCCACGACGTACTGAGCCTCGAGCATTTCAAGCACGCGGGAGGTCACCTGCCGAGGGTCCTGTCCTGGTTTTATACAATGTGGATGTCGCTCTCATTTACCTGCTGAGCTGATGCAAATTATTGTAGTACCTATAGTCAAAAACAGGACAGGGGATATCTCGGACAGGGGAAACTACCGTCCAATCTCCCTTGCAACCACAGTGGCTAAAGTACTGGACCGTATGCTAGATTCGTGCCTGAAAAAGTATTTGTGTTTGCACGATCCACAGTTTGGTTTTCAACCTCAGCTTTCAACCGAAAGTAGTGTGCTGAGTTTGAAGAATACTTCCCAATATTACACAGACCGAAAAACGCCGGTGTACGGCTGCTTCCTGGATCTCTCCAGAGCCTTCGACCTGGTGTCATATGATGTGATCTGGAGAAAGCTGGATCACAGGAATGAACCGGCATCAGTGCTTAAGCTCATGCAGATATTGATATTGGTATGCGTACCAAACGAACTATGCAAAGTGGGACGGAACGTTCTCTGAGTCGTATGGGTTGGAGTGCGGTGTGAGACAGGGGGGGGGGGGGGGGGTTCACGTCTCCACGGCTCTTCAACCTTTACATTAATGATCTCATAGTCGAGCTCAGTAGTATGCGTGTCGGCTGCCGGGTTGGCGGTGTTTACGCGGACGACATGGTACTGCTGGGCCCGACTGAGGGATCTATCAGAGAAATGTTGAAGGTCTGCGAGAGTATGCTGCCTTGCACGGCCTTGTGTACAATGTCCGTAAATGTCAATAGATGGTCTTTAAGGCCGCCGGTAAGTGCCCTAATCATGAACCTGGTTTTTCTCTAAACGGTTTGAGCATAAATAAAGTCCACCAATTTAAGTAGTTAGGGCACATACTTACCGGCGACCTTAAGGACAATGTAGACATCGCAAGGGAACGCAGGGCACTCTAGGGCGGTCCGAGGGAACATGTTGGCCCGTAGACTCTCTCGTTGTGCGGACCAAGTCAAAATCGCCCTGTTCAAGGCGTTTTGTCGAGGTTTGTACGCGGGGGTCTATAGGTCAGTTACACTAAAAGATCGCTACATGTCCTACGCGTCCAATAAAACAATGTTTTTAAATTAGGATGCTGCGCATCAGAGATGTTTGCTCAGAACCGAACTGACGGCTTCGATCCTGTGATTCGCAAAAAAGTCGCACCACTGATGCGACAGTGGCATCCTGAAAACAGTGGTGGAGAGTCCTTACTCCCCTTTTCTGAGGCATTCTGTGGGGGAACGGTCAGGTAGCTTACTCCTTGCGCTGTCGTTCTCTGCACATCCTGCCTCAGTCACCTACTATTCTTCTTCTTGTTATTCTTCTCTTTGTTTCTGTACTACTAACACTAGTTACAAGATATTTTACTAACAAAATGGACTGTATTGTTGTCCGAAGTTAATTAATAAATTAAACCGACTAATAATTATTAATTAGTTATTATTAGTCTGTTGTTTTTTTATTGTAAAAAAAAATATATTTTTCACTTGTAGTTGTAATTACCCCGCACAAATTTATATAAAACCACTTGCTATGAAAATATTAGTGACATAAAGTTATTAGAGCATCATCAATAACTTTTTTATAAGTAGAAAAAAATCGTATTATTAAAGCTAACTCAAAAACTACCTCAGCAAAGTTAATACAATGTTTGGAACCACACCTGAGGCATACCTTATCCATTAATACAATGTATATGGAACCACACCTGAGGCATACTTTATCCATTAATACAATGTATATGGAACCACACCTGAGGCATACCTTATCCATTAAAAAATAAATAATTATGGCTTATAAATAGCGGAGTTCTGAGGTAGTAAGTATTAAAACAAAATATTCAACCGAATCGAGATCCGAGAAGATATAAAAAGAAAATTGGTCGATTATATCTACAATCTCAGTGCAAAATATAGTCAAGTAGATAGTGTAATACATAAATGAATGGCCAGAAAAAATGTTGGAATGGGCAGTTATTTAAATAGTTCGGTAGTTTATCCGTTAGATTAACTGAAAAGTTGATTAAGCTAGTAGGCTGCGTTCATGCGTTATATGTATCTATACATATACTTACTAGTTAGAGAAGTGTGATTTTTTTATAATCTCAGAAAAGAGTCCCAAAAAATTGTACTTTAATAAAATAAAAAAAATTCATTCAATTCAGGTAAAGACCCCGTATTCAGTAAAAAAAAGAACATAAATTATCAATTTGTCATCTTAATTTTTAAATATGAGATGAAACTGATTACATTCAAAACTAATTCTGAAGTCAAAAAAAATATCAAATAAAAATAAACTATTAAAATTCAACTATAGTAAACGTCAGAATTAACTATCAAATGTCAAGTACTACTTTAAATGTTTCAGAAATTGAATTTATTTCTTCTTTGCAGTTACCTACTGGAAAAAAATAACCAGTGCGCAAATGACACTTTAACTTTTAAAGAGTTTTAGTGAACACCTGTTCTTCTGTCTTAGTATTAAAAATTTATAGTTTAAAAAAACTAAAAAAACACGTTTTTATACTCGTAGAACTAGAAATCAGAAAATAAATTTAAATTTCAAATTCTAAAATAAAAATAAAGTTATGAAAAGAAAATTAATTTCATTGTAAAAAAGCGTGGGTTGCTTTTTATCATATTTCTATACAACTCTACGTTTAAAAATAACTACTAATTATATATTTACAAAAAATCAATTTCGAGCACCCCACGCGTTTTTTACAATGAAATTAATTTTCTTTAAATAACTTTAATTTCGGAAGTCGGTATCTTTGGATCTGTGTTTTAGTTTTTGCCACCGAATTCCGAATGAACATCGAATTCCGGAGGGGCCCGTGGCTAAATAATAACAGTCGCACAGGTCGATCGGTCAGGTTAAGCTACGCTTGCCGCGGTTGGTCTGTGGAGGGGTAACCATCTTTACATACCGAGACCCCTCCGTGCCTCGGAAAGCACATTAAGCCGTTGGTCCCGGCTTTCATTCGTAGACCTTTGACAGTCGTTACGGGTAGTCAGAATCCCGAAAGTCTGACACCCAGTCTTACCTAGGGGTATCGTATTACCGAGTAACTGGGTTGTGGAGGTCAGATAGACAGACGCTCCATGTAAAATACTGGTATTCAGCTGCATCCGGTTAGACTGGAAGCCGACTCCAACATAGTTGGGAAAAGGTAGGTAGATGATGAGTGTTTTATGGAAGTCGGTTTATTTTTGTTAAAAAGTTTTTATTTTTCATTTTTTGTGAGCCTGTTTATAATTTATCTAAGTTACAATAGCCTATGTCAACTTGCTCACGCTTTTTACAAAATATTGCTTTTCCCGATGCAGGGATGTTAATTGTTAATGAGTTCTTCTGGTATTTCATCATCAGCTCCATTTCACCATTCGCATTGTAACGAACATGAATTGCTTAGCAACCATATTAAAGTAATCGAATCACAACATTAGCAACCCGTGAAATACTTATTACTGAGTAGTTCCGATGGTTATCTGTGGTCTTCATCATCACTTCCACTTCACTTTGTTTTCCGAGAGCAAATGCACGAGTTACTATAAAAAAATACCCAAATCGCTATAGGTGTGCCTATAGTATTTGAAGAGTTCCTTCGATTTGTCCAGGATCCCATCATCAGATCCCGGCCTGATGACCATGGGTCCACCTGGATAGTATACCCTTTCCAACGAAAAAGTTTTTTTCAAATCGGTCTAGCCGTCTTCAAGTAATCGGGGAAAACACATAAAAAAAGACGAACTGAGAACCTCTTCTTTTTTTGTAGTCGGTTAAAAAAATGTGTGCACTGTTTAAGAAAAAATCCTGTATAGAAAACACCGTTTAGCACGCGTGAGCATTTGTCATTGCAAACCTGCATCCAAATGTACTAAGTAGGTACTGTATCTATAGACCAATAAGGCAAATTGCACGGACCTTTAGCTCGTCTTCTGTGGCAGTTGGCAGTTTCCGTAATATTCAAAATATTCTAAATGAAGCAAAAACCTTCGCTAGGTACTTATTTTGACAATTTCAAACGAATTATGGTAATTCCCATAGTTAGACTTTGCATAATGCAGTAGGTAGTTGGTGAGCTCCTGCTCGTGGTGCGCGAGGCGCTCCTGGTCCTGCAGCTCGGCGAGGCACCGGCTGATGGCAGCACGCCGATGCTGAGTGGTATACATAGTATAGTGGGTAGTGACCTCAGGTTGGAGAGCTCCTGCTCGTGGTGCGCGAGGCGCTCCTGGTCCTGCAGCTAGGCGAGGCGCCGGCTGATGGCAGCACGCCGATGCTGAGTGGTATACATAGTATAGTGGGTAGTGACCTCAGGTTGGAGAGCTCCTGCTCGTGGTGCGCGAGGCGCTCCTGGTCCTGCAGCTCGGCGAGGCGCCGGCTGATGGCAGCACGCCGATGCTGAGTGGTATACATAGTATAGTGGGTAGTGACCTCAGGTTGGAGAGCTCCTGCTCGTGGTGCGCGAGGCGCTCCTGGGCCTGCAGCTCGGCGAGGCGCCGGCTGATGGCAGCACGCCGATGCTGAGTGGTATACATAGTATAGTGGGTAGTGACCTCAGGTTGGAGAGCTCCTGCTCGTGGTGCGCGAGGCGCTCCTGGTCCTGCAGCTCGGCGAGGCGCCGGCTGATGGCAGCACGCCGATGCTGAGTGGTATACATAGTATAGTGGGTAGTGACCTCAGGTTGGAGAGCTCCTGCTCGTGGTGCGCGAGGCGCTCCTGGTCCTGCAGCTCGGCGAGGCGCCGGCTGATGGCAGCACGCCGATGCTGAGTGGTATACATAGTATAGTGGGTAGTGACCTCAGGTTGGAGAGCTCCTGCTCGTGGTGCGCGAGGCGCTCCTGGTCCTGCAGCTCGGCGAGGCGCCGGCTGATGGCAGCACGCCGATGCTGAGTGGTATACATAGTATAGTGGGTAGTGACCTCAGGTTGGAGAGCTCCTGCTCGTGGTGCGCGAGGCGCTCCTGGTCCTGCAGCTCGGCGAGGCGCCGGCTGATGGCAGCACGCCGATGCTGAGTGGTATACATAGTATAGTGGGTAGTGACCTCAGGTTGGAGAGCTCCTGCTCGTGGTGCGCGAGGCGCTCCTGGTCCTGCAGCTCGGCGAGGCACCGGCTGATGGCAGCACGCCGATGCTGAGTGGTATACATAGTATAGTGGGTAGTGACCTCAGGTTGGAGAGCTCCTGCTCGTGGTGCGCGAGGCGCTCCTGGTCCTGCAGCTCGGCGAGGCGCCGGCTGATGGCAGCACGCCGATGCTGAGTGGTATACATAGTATAGTGGGTAGTGACCTCAGGTTGGAGAGCTCCTGCTCGTGGTGCGCGAGGCGCTCCTGGTCCTGCAGCTCGGCGAGGCGCCGGCTGATGGCAGCACGCCGATGCTGAGTGGTATACATAGTATAGTGGGTAGTGACCTCAGGTTGGAGAGCTCCTGCTCGTGGTGCGAGTTAAGGAACCCCAACCTACCAATATTAGCTTTGTCAGCCAATAAGTATTTATTAGACATATTATTTCCAAACATTCCATTGCTTGATCAGCATCCAGAATAATCTAGGACGTGCGTCATATCTGATCACGCCATGCATGTACTACGTTAGCAATAAAGTTAGTATATAAGATCAATATTTTATGAGATGAGAAGAACTGTTTAGCTGTAACTCTGTCGGAATAAAGTTATTTTTTTAAATACTTCCGTTGTCGCTTACTTAATTGGCGCAGCCGGTAGGATCTCTGTAGTCAGTCTGCCGTGTATACAATTCTACGTGGAGCAGCCGACGTCCGTGTCTACGGTTTAGCAGAGATCGCCGAACAAATAAATTCATTAAGAAGCCACTTCGAGTTACGGAAGAGGACCAGCCACAGCAGTAATTCAGGGAGCATGAAGCTAGCTGCGGAATTGTGAGTAAATCTTTTTCACCTTCCCCTCAGCTCTTCCATTGATATCCCAACCTTGTAATAAGTCTATGTGTGTGTATTATTAGGGATTGGACAACGCCGTACTAATATTTGCATAGATTTTATTTGTATTAATATTTTAGAGTAGTGATATTTTAGTAGCACATTAGTGTAATTTTTTTTCTTTTCTCTTTTCCTTTGTTACTTTCATAACTTTTTCACAATGGAAAACGTAACCCGTGTCCCACAGGAGTTGGTTAACATCATACCAATATTCAGTGGCGACACTAGAACGTTACCTTTATATGTAAAAAAATGTGAATACATATTGTCCACGTTCCAAGGAACCGTAGCCCAAAATAAATATTTATTTCATGTGGTAACAAGTAGGTTATCAGGCGAAGCAGCCAGTTTAGTAGGCGAAAGAGACACTATAGATACGTGGGATGAACTGAAGGAGTTATTAAACCAACACTTCGGTGATCCGCGTACAGAGGATTGTTTAGCAATGGAGTTAGAATCCTGTAGAATAAATAAGGGCGAAAGTTATTTAGATTTTTGCCATAGAATACAGCGGATGAGAAGTGTCTTATTCGCCAAAATATCAGAAACAATCATTGATGACTCTCTACGTAGGGCGAAGCAATTAATTTATAATAGCAGAGCGATGAATGTTTTCTTGTTTAATTTACCACCATTTCTAGTTAGATTAGTTCGTTTGCGCAACGTTACAACGCTAGAGGATGCGTTAAAAATAGTCTTAGAAGAACAAAACTTCCAGACAGTCTATGATGCTAAAACAAACGACAGGCGTAATTTTAGTAGGACTAACAGACCCTATTTGCCTAATTATCAAAATGCAGCTGAATCTAATAATCAAAAGAATGATTCGCATAGCGTATCAAGTACACATGTACCGAATAATGCAACAAACCGCACATCTATATCGAACAATTCGCAGCAGTCCAGGCTTTATAAGCAACATAATAATATTCAAAGAAATCAAGATAGTTTTAATCGTACAATCAATAATAATTCGTCACCGCAGTCAAGTAGGTCATCTTTTCCGGTTGCACAACAGAGCCAACAGTTCGCGGCACATGCACCGGGCACATCAACTTTTGCAGCGCAAGCATCTACGTCGGGTGCGAATACTGACGTCACCATGCGTACTGCAAGTTCGCGACGTGTTAATTACATAAATAATTCTAGTAATAATGAACAGAGTTCAAGTAATTCATACAACGCGGGTCAGGAATTTCCCCATGAAGATCCCGGGGAGGGAAATTTTTGCATAATGGCCTCTACCATAGGGAACGAATAAAAATAAATTGCAATAAACGCTTAAATTTACCACATATAGTTATACCAGAATTAAAAGCGGTTTTCATGATAGATACGGGGAGTGTTAGGTCGTTTATAAGTCCTTATTTAGCGAATAAATATTTTAAAAATTATTTACAGTATGAACCCTTCGAAGTTGTTAGCACTCACGCATCGAGCGTTCATAGTGAAACGGCAGTTATTCCATTACCGGTTACCTTTAGAAGTAAAGAGTTCCATAAGTTTTATGTCTACAGTGTTGACGATAGGTATGACGGATTAATAGGTAGCAATTTGCTGAAGCAATTACAGGCAAAGATTAATATGGAAAGTCAGATTTTACATTTAAAAAATACGGAGATTCCCATCGTATATACACCACCTATGAGAGAGGTATATAATCTACCATCTCGTAGTGAAATTAGAGTAAGACTCCCGGTTAACTTATTGGACGGGGAAGCTGTGCTAGACTTTAAACAGTTTACGGAAGGGATTCGAATGCCCGCCGCATTAGTTACGTGTGTTAAAGGCTATGCAACAACTGTTATTCAGAATTACAGTCATCAAAATAGGAATTTAGTAGTGACGGGACCTTTTCAAGTAGATCCATACATACAGAGCCCATCTGTTAGTGTTAATTTCATGGATAATAATATAGAAGTGGACAGATTGCTAACAAAAAATTTAGAAAAATTACAGTTAGATCATATGAACGCAGAAGAACGTAGGGTTATTGAGGGACTTTGTAGGGAATACAAAGATATATTTTATTGTGAAAATATTCCATTAACCTTCACAAATCAGGTTAAACATAGAATAAGAACAAAAAATGAAGACCCAATAAACATTAAGGCACATAGGTTACCCCCTATTCAAACAAAAGAAATCAAGAATCAAGTTGAGAAAATGTTAAGGGATAACATTATCCAGGAATCGCATTCTCCCTGGAGTGCTCCCGTACATTTGGTGCCGAAAAAGTTAGACGCATCAGGCCAACAAAAATGGAGGATGGTAGTTGATTATAGACGGCTCAATGAAATTACAATTGATGACAAATATCCCTTGCCCAACATTAACGATTTATTTGACATGCTAGGTAAAAGTACCTACTTTACAACCCTCGATTTAGCTAGCGGGTATCATCAATTAGAGGTCCAGGAACAGGATAGAGCTAAAACCGCATTTAGCACACCTTCAGGTCATTACGAATTTAACAGAATGCCGTTTGGGTTAAAGACAGCACCTGCAACCTTTCAGCGAGCGATGGATAACGTCCTACGAGGCCTTCTAGGCTTACATTGCCTAGTATACCTCGATGACGTCATCATTTTTTCAAAAAGTTTGCCTGAACATGTAGAAAAACTTAGAGCAGTTTTTGACCGCTTCCGTCAAACAAATTTGAAAGTTCAATTAGATAAGTCACATTTTCTTAGAAAGGAAGTACTTTACTTAGGGCATACTATTACGAGTGAAGGTTTGAAGCCAAATAATGATAAAATAGATGCTGTTCTTAGGTATCCCATACCAGAAACGGTTACACAGATTAAAAGCTTTTTAGGACTTATCGGATACTATAGGAAATTCATCAAAGATTTTGCTAAAATAACTAGACCATTAACAGCTTGTTTAAAGAAAGGTCGCAAAATTATTATTAATGAAGAATATAAAGAATGTTTCGAGACTTGTAAAAAGCTTTTAACAAATGCACCTTTGTTACAGTTTCCTGACTTTAGTAAAACTTTTATTCTAACCACTTATGCATCCAATTTTGCAATCGGGGCTGTATTATCACAAGGAACAATAGGATCAGATAAGCCTGTAGCATATGCTAGTAGAACTTTGAGCGACACTGAAGTAAAATATAGCACTATCGAGAAAGAACTATTAGCCATAATCTGGGCAGTTAAGCACTTTCGACCGTATCTGTATGGTAACAAATTTACCATATTTACAGACCATAGACCATTAGCATGGCTGTATTCATTGAAAGAGCCCAATAGTAAACTCACGCGATGGCGGTTAAGGTTAGAAGAGTACGATTTCGAAATAAAATATAAGAAGGGCCCCCAAAACACGAATGCAGATGCTTTATCTAGGATTAAGATTAATGCAATTGACGACGATTTAGATTCAATATTCGTAAACGTAGGGGATAGACAGGAACGGATACAAAAAATAATAGATAACGAATTGCAAGACCTCAAAGCTCCAATAGAAACGATAGAACTTTCGGATTCTGATGATGAGGTCACTGCCAATTCAGTTTCAAATAGAGAACACGAAGGCATTCCTATTTTAAACGAAGCTGTCGATACTAAACCAAAACAGATTTTAGTTCATTCATGGTTTAAAAATAACTTAGCTGTAAAAGACATTTCTAATAAGAAACAAAAAATTCTGGAAGTGCACTTACCGACAAATAACGATAAATTAGTTAAAGACTTTTTAAAAGAGTATATAGATCCAAAACATAGGTACTTTATATACTTTGAACATCCATCTTTTAGAAAAACTTTTTCAAACATGGCAATTAAGTTATTTAAAAAGGATTCTGTTAAGCTAACAGAATGTACAGAAAGAGTTATAAATTTGACAGAATCTGAAGAAGATCAAAAAGAAGTTATTTTTAAATACCACGACGGGAAAACGTGTCATAGAGGTATTAAAGAAACTTTAACTAAACTTAAACGACATTATTGGTGGGCAAACATGAAAGAGACAGTTACGGCAATCATAAACGCTTGCGAAACATGTAAACGCATGAAATACGACAGAAAGCCGATCAAACCTTACATTCAGTTAACACAAACGCAGGATGGCCCTTTTCAGGAAGCTTTTATGGACTTATTATATATCGAAGGGAAATATTATTTAACTATAGTAGACGCATTTAGTAAGATAGCACAAGCTATAGAGGTACCAAATAGGAGTACACCAGAGATAGTTAGGGCATTGATTAAATACTTTAGTATGTATGGTCTGCCTAGGAAAATTAGTTGTGATTCCGGGACAGAATTCAATAATGCTTTGATTAAGGAAATGTTAAGCTGGTACAAAATTGAACTTCATATTGGGACTCCAAACAATCCCAGTTCAATGGCAATAGTAGAAAGATTTCATTCCACCATTATCGAGATTTATCGTATAGCAAAATACGATAAAAGCGATTTAGATGCAGCATCTGTTATGACTTACGCCATCATGGCCTATAACAACACCATTCACTCAGCAACAGACCTTACGCCTTTTGAATTAGTATTTGGTCACACTTATTCAGATAATGTATTTAACGTGGATAGAGAAAAGAATTTAACTCAGAAACTATTGTTAGATCATAGAAAACGCCTTAAAATACTTTATGAATTCATAACAGAAAAATTAGAATCCGACAAAATTAAAGTGATAAATAAAAAATGTGGTGAAACGACACCAGTACTTGAGCCAGGCGATACTATTTATATGAAAGATACTAGGATTAGAAAAGCTAAAGAAAAACCGCGATATGAAAAAGCTAAAGTAATAGGTGAAGTCGAAAGAAATGTAGTACCAGTAGAAGTAAAGAAAAGGAAAACTAGAGTAGCATTAAAAAATGTAAAACGTCCTCCACAGATCGTGCCTGGTACTTCTGGTACTAGTGGTGTCAACATGCACGCTGGACCTTCAAAACCTCGGCCAGAATCCGGGGATAGCAGCGATAAAGCGGGGAGTAGCAGTGAAGAGGAATAGTTATTGGACAATATATAAAACTATAGATTTAGAATCATTAGGCTTACAAATAGATAATAATATTCGGGATTTTAGTAATTTAAAAATAAAAATTAAGGAAATTAGAGTTAGTAACGAAACGGTAGGAATAGAAAGTCAAATCGAATATCTCATTAATTTAACTAAGAGTAGATTTTTTCAAATATTACCTTTTCATTATAGGAATAAACGAGCCTTATTCAATCCATTAGGCTCACTTGTAAAAGCTATTTCGGGAAATTTAGATGAAGATGATGCAATTAAATATGATAGAGAAATTCAAATGATACAGAACAAAGAGCATGTAGTCGAACGTAAAGTATCATCAATGCAAAAGGCTTTTGATAAATTAGTAAACGACTCTGAAATAATAAATTCAAATATAAAAAACTTGGGTTTACATACCAATGAAATGGAAAAATTAGTTGAACATGAGTTCAGGTTTAACAAACTTTTCCAAATATTGAATACTATGTATCAAATTTTAAATAACTTTCGAACTTGTTACGAAACCATACAAGAGATTGAGACGGCAATAGCCTTTAGCAAATTAAATACATTGCACCAATCCATTATAAATAGTACAGAATTATATTATACATTAGAAGTCATTTCTAAACATGCTAGAACAATATATCCAGTAAGCAAACGTAATTTAATAAAATTAGAACGTAATATTATACTTAAGTCATACATAAATAACAACAAGTTAGTTTTTGTTTTAGAAGTCCCCCTAATAGATAACGAAACATATAATTATTACAAGGTTATACCTATTCCTATATTCCATTCTCCAAATACCTTTACGATTATACCCAAATACCCTTACCTGATGGTGAATAGGTTGAAATACATGCCCGTGGTAAGCCCATGTGCTGAGATTGAAAAGGACAAATTTCTATGCGCTGAAACTAACTTAGCCCAGTATCCAACTGTGACCTGCATTGAACAAATAATGTTGATGAAGAATAACTACAAAAACTGCATACAGAACCATATTGAAATAGAGAAAACTAAGATACAAAAAGTAACCGACAACCAATGGTTGGTTTACTCAGAAGAAAACCTCATCATTACTGAGAATTGCGATACAGAAATTCTGAAATACACCGTTCTTGGGACCTACATCGTGACTCCAGGCCAACAATGCGAGACACAAATAGGCGAAGTCATCGTTGCCGCTACCACAAACACTACAGTTTCTAGTATCCAGCTGCCATTGATCCAGATGCCAGAGCTACAACAGGACATCCAGAGAAGGTCAAAGAAAGTGGATCTAAGAAATGTGGACTTCAGTGATGTGAAAGAAGTTTTACAAAGTGCAAAAATTAGTGAAATAGACGATACGACCCAAACAGTGACAATAGAAATTAGTATATGGACCATCTTCGAGTATGTGATTATTGTAATAGCAGTATTTATCTTTATAATGTATAAATTCCAGTTTATAAATTTTTGTCGAAATTCTCCGAAACTGTCTGCGACACCTTCGGATAATTTCTCTCTTGGGGAGGGAGGAGTTAAGGAACCCCAACCTACCAATATTAGCTTTGTCAGCCAATAAGTATTTATTAGACATATTATTTCCAAACATTCCATTGCTTGATCAGCATCCAGAATAATCTAGGACGTGCGTCATATCTGATCACGCCATGCATGTACTACGTTAGCAATAAAGTTAGTATATAAGATCAATATTTTATGAGATGAGAAGAACTGTTTAGCTGTAACTCTGTCGGAATAAAGTTATTTTTTTAAATACTTCCGTTGTCGCTTACTTAATTTGCGCGAGGCGCTCCTGGTCCTGCAGCTAGGCGAGGCGCCGGCTGATGGCAGCACGCCGATGCTGAGTGGTATACATAGTATAGTGGGTAGTGACCTCAGGTTGGAGAGCTCCTGCTCGTGGTGCGCGAAGCGCTCCTGGTCCTGCAGCTCGGCGAGGCGCCGGCTGATGGCAGCACGCCGATGCTGAGTGGTATACATAGTATAGTGGGTAGTGACCTCAGGTTGGAGAGCTCCTGCTCGTGGTGCGCGAGGCACTCCTGGTCCTGCAGCTCGGCGAGGCGCCGGCTAATGGCAGCACGCCGATGCTGAGTGGTATACATAGTATAGTGGGTAGTGACCTCAGGTTGGAGAGCTCCTGCTCGTGGTGCGCGAGGCGCTCCTGGTCCTGCAGCTCGGCGAGGCGCCGGCTGATGGCAGCACGCCGATGCTGAGTGGTATACATAGTATAGTGGGTAGTGACCTCAGGTTGGAGAGCTCCTGCTCGTGGTGCGCGAGGCGCTCCTGGGCCTGCAGCTCGGCGAGGCGCCGGCTGATGGCAGCACGCCGATGCTGAGTGGTATACATAGTATAGTGGGTAGTGACCTCAGGTTGGAGAGCTCCTGCTCGTGGTGCGCGAGGCGCTCCTGGTCCTGCAGCTCGGCGAGGCGCCGGCTGATGGCAGCACACCGATGCTGAGTGGTATACATAGTATAGTGGGTAGTGACCTCAGGTTGGAGAACTCCTGCTCGTGGTGCGCGAGGCGCTCCTGGTCCTGCAGCTCGGCGAGGCGCCGGCTGATGGCAGCACGCCGATGCTGAGTGGTATACATAGTATAGTGGGTAGTGACCTCAGGTTGGAGAGCTCCTGCTCGTGGTGCGCGAGGCGCTCCTGGTCCTGCAGCTCGGCGAGGCGCCGGCTGATGGCAGCACGCCGATGCTGAGTGGTATACATAGTATAGTGGGTAGTGACCTCAGGTTGGAGAGCTCCTGCTCGTGGTGCGCGAGGCGATCCTGGTCCTGCAGCTCGGCGAGGCACCGGCTGATGGCAGCACGCCGATGCTGAGTGGTATACATAGTATAGTGGGTAGTGACCTCAGGTTGGAGAGCTCCTGCTCGTGGTGCGCGAGGCGCTCCTGGTCCTGCAGCTCGGCGAGGCGCCGGCTGATGGCAGCACGCCGATGCTGAGTGGTATACATAGTATAGTGGGTAGTGACCTCAGGTTGGAGAGCTCCTGCTCGTGGTGCGCGAGGCGCTCCTGGTCCTGCAGCTCGGAGAGGCGCCGGCTGATGGCAGCACGCCGATGCTGAGTGGTATACATAGTATAGTGGGTAGTGACCTCAGGTTGGAGAGCTCCTGCTCGTGGTGCGCGAGGCGCTCCTGGTCCTGCAGCTCGGCGAGGCGCCGGCTGATGGCAGCACGCCGATGCTGAGTGGTATACATAGTATAGTGGGTAGTGACCTCAGGTTGGAGAGCTCCTGCTCGTGGTGCGCGAGGCGCTCCTGGTCCTGCAGCTCGGCGAGGCGCCGGCTGATGGCAGCACGCCGATGCTGAGTGGTATACATAGTATAGTGGGTAGTGACCTCAGGTTGGAGAGCTCCTGCTCGTGGTGCGCGAGGCGCTCCTGGTCCTGCAGCTCGGCGAGGCGCCGGCTGATGGCAGCACGCCGATGCTGAGTGGTATACATAGTATAGTGGGTAGTGACCTCAGGTTGGAGAGCTCCTGCTCGTGGTGCGCGAGGCGCTCCTGGTCCTGCAGCTCGGCGAGGCGCCGGCTGATGGCAGCACGCCGATGCTGAGTGGTATACATAGTATAGTGGGTAGTGACCTCAGGTTGGAGAGCTCCTGCTCGTGGTGCGCGAGGCGCTCCTGGTCCTGCAGCTCGGCGAGGCGCCGGCTGATGGCCAGCACGCCGCTGCTGAAGTTGCTGTGCGCCGTAAACTTGCAGCGGAAGTCCTCAGGAGGCCCGCAGTTGAACAGGTAGCAGCTGCCGGGGCCCTGCGCATTTAATTCAACAGCTTAAGTTTTATTGCGGACTTTGCTGAAGCGAGTTAGTAAAAGACATCGATATGAGGATAGGTCCCTATCTCCATAACATTATAGGTGCAAGTCAAGAAGACTACCATCAACCGTCTTTCCTCATTGGCTTTAAAGGCTGTTCATCAAAATAATAATGATATTAGATTGTACTTCATAAAATAATAGCAAAATTAGAATAACAACAATGTGCTACGCCGCAGCTGTAGAATAGAATAGAATACGTCGACTCGATGTCCTGACGAGCGTCTCTGTGAGATTTCTTTACGTGGTACCAACTACCTACTCTTGGCCGGAGCAGGACAGGAGAAAACAGAAGAATAACACCAGTGTTGCACAACAACTACGTCGATCAACATTGATTTAATAAACTCTCATGATCGTATTGCAACTAAAACGAGATAAACGTATTGTTAATGTATTGTTGTAATCATTCATAATTGAAGGTTATACAAACTTACCTTAAGTGAAGTTTGACCGTAATTATACGAGTCGCTGCATCCGAAGAGATTTTCATATTCACCAAGTAGTCCACTCCTAAATGTACCGGGCAACGAACACTTTTTAGAGCAGAAAATGAAAATTTAAATCCGAAAGACCCCTATAGAGTGCGCGCGCACGGCGCCTCTGTTGTCAAAGTCGTCATTCGTTTCAGAGCACGATTTTCGTAAAGTTGAAAAGAACACATAGTTCACCGGGTAAGTTTTATAAGCAGAAACTTACGGGAGGGGGGACCGAAAATCACTTCGGATGCAGCGACTCGTATAATTACGGTCAAACTTCACTTAAGGTAAGTTTGTTTAACCTTCAATTATACTTTGTCGCTGCATCCTCGAGATTTTCATATTCACCAAGTAGATGTTTAGAGCTTTACGAAAATCGCCATCTAAGATTCTTATATTCTTAGGAAACCAAAATAGAATTAATAATCAAAATTGTTTCATTTTGGGGATTAGCATCTATAATGTCATTATCGTCTAGAATTGAATTGGCAAATGTATTACAGTCATTCTAAGTAAGAGATCTATTATAACATTTTGCAAAAACGTTTGAACTTCCTGACCAGCCCACGGCTGTTTAAATTATCCGTATAGAAACACCACCGATGTTGCTGCGTGACGAGTGCTGTGCGTGCAATAAAAAAAAGGAATGATTAGATGCGGTTATACAGGCCTGCAATCTTCTATGGCTATAACAATGCTAGTTGTATTACTCTTAATGTTGGACATCTTAATTAACGATAACGTCTGCACTCATTGCGCTGTCGACAATGCGAGCAGCGTTACCAATTTCTTTATATAGACAAAGGTCTTCATTCGGATACCATTGGCTAATGAAATACAGGACGATATTAGAGTCCCACGGGTTTTGATACCTTGGGGAACATGGCCTGGTTTTGAATAAAAGCAGCAATCTAGTTACATTAACATCTGAAATAATACGATTTCCTAATATAAGAGAAAGTGCTGAACGAAGTATGTGGAATATCCAGCTCCTGCTTGGAATTGACAAGTGAGAAATTTTGAGGCTACAGGATTTGAAATAATATAGCAGTCATAAATCTTATAACGCTGACAGAAGGCCCAAAACTTTTTAAAGGCTGTCTCATATTATTTTACTGTACGAGGAGAAAGAGAAGTACGAGTAATCATAATATCAATAGTTTCCGGTATTAGGGATTGCCGCGCGAAAGCTTCCCTGATAAGCGGCATGACACCGGGGTAAGGCCTCGCCAAAGCGGGTGCTGGGTCCTGTAAGGGGAAAATAACAAATACGTTTCAGGTACGAAATAAACTGGCTCTGAAGACTGAAAGTATAAGAACAAGGGATACAAAGCTTGACTTCTCTATGAAATTCTCTATAAATTCCCTATTGGCCGGGAATTTATAGAGAATTTATAGAGAAGCATTTCAAAATTAATGAAAGGAGAGGAAGGCAACAGAAAAAATATTTTCCCTAGTTTAAGGTAAAAGCATCAATATCGAAGGCATTCGGATCCCTTTTCCACGAAACACATTTGAGACATTTTGCATTTAGTCGAGATCCAAACAGGTCTATTTATGGCGAGCTAAAGGTCTTTACAATTTTAAGAAATACTGTGTGAGACAACTCCCACTCTCTGTCGATGTTGGTATAGCGTGATCCTCGATCTGCATCTACATTTTCGTTAGACTTGTTAGGTAAGTATGAGGTGGAGTAAAACGACTGAGGCTGGACACTAAACAGTAATGTTTTTATTTTACGAAAACGAAGCTATTTATACAGTTTTGTAACAAATTAACAATAGTGGGCATCTTTAAAAAAACATCACAAAATATATTAGCCAATCACTGCACAGCACGTATTAGTCTACAGTTCACAAAACTCACGACGGGGTCGCCACCATCGCGGTGGCGGTAGGTACCTAGCAGAGCGCTAGGGCTCCCGGCGAACCTCGAGAATCGGCCAGCGCGCGCGGCGCGCGGCCTTATGATTGTTCATGCAGCTACAGTGCTCCCCTTCAAGCGAAGCGTACGGGTCGCCGGACAGTCCGTCCGGATGAGGTCTTCTGTACGGGTACGTCGGGTGCCAGTGTTGATGAGGCGTCGTCGCTGACTATGTACGCAGGCTTCAGCCGATCTATTGACACTGAACTTTGCCGGCCTGGTAGCTGCAGTGTAAACACTTTGTCTTCACGCTTCAACACTTTGTAGGGCCCATCGTACGTTGGTTGAAGTGGTTTGCGTACGGCGTCGACTCTGATGAACACTGAGTGGCATTTGTCTAAGTCTGAATGCACAAATATGGCACGGTTGTTGCTGTGTGGTTGGATGAGTGATGGCTTGAGACTGTCTATTGTTTTGCGTAATTTATTGACGTATTCTGAGTCCATGATTTCACTGTGTGGTGTTGATGAGAAAAAGTCACCTGGGAGTCGTATGTTGCAACCGTAGGTGAGCTGCGCAGCAGTAACTCCGGTATCAGTGCGACAAGCAGCGCGGAGTCCAAGCAGTGCGGTCGGTAGCTCGTCGATCCATGTACTTCCCTTCGTGAGGCGTGCGGTGAGCGCGGCCTTGAGTGATCTGTGCCAGCGTTCAATAATACCGTTGCTTTGCGGGTGGTATGGCGTTGTACGTACACGGTGTACTCCCATTAGGTTTGTTAGGGCATTAAACAGCTGACTCTCAAATTGCCGCCCTTGGTCACTAGTCAGAGTCTCTGGACATCCAAATCTCGCAATCCACACCTGATATGTAGTCCTCGCGATGGTCTCTGCAGTAATGTCCGTAATAGGCGTTGCTTCTGGCCAACGAGTCTTGCGGTCGATAATAGTAAGTAAATAACGATGACCGTTTGATGACGTAGGTAGCGGGCCGACGATATCAATGTGTATGTGCTTAAAACGCTCGGTGGGTGCGAATGTTGATAACTTGCTATTTGTATGTCGATGCACCTTCGCTCGCTGACAAGCTACACACGACTTGGTCCACTTGCCAATATCTATATTCATACTTGGCCAGAAGTATTTTTCTTGCATGAGTTTGCGCGTTGTTCTTACACCAGGATGACTTATTCCATGCAGCGCGTTGAAAGCAACTATTCGGAATTCCTTTGGTAAATACGGTCGTACGTTGTCAGTCGACGTTTCGCAATATATTTTATCGCTGGTGTCTGGCAAAGTAATTTGCTTGAGTTGAATATTACTTTGTTTCTTCAATGTGGGTAATTCTTCATCTTTATTTTGTGCTACCCTCAGGCTTGAATAATCTATGGTTGTGGGGCAGGAAATAGTCTCGATGCGTGATAGTGCATCGGCCACAACGTTATCTTTTCCACTGATGTGTCGAATATCAGTCGTGAACTCACTGACGAATAACAACTGTCGTGTTCTTCGTTGGGTTTCGCTGTCCGATGATAGTTTTGATAAGGCGTAGGTAAGCGGCTTGTGGTCGGTGAACACGATTAATTCACGCCCCTCATGCATTTTTCTGAAATGCTTCACTGCCATATACATTGCAAGTAGTTCCCGGTCATAGGTACTGTACTTTAATTGCGTATCCGAAAATTTCTTCGAAAAATAACCGAGTGGTTGCCACATATTGTTTACGTGCTGTTGAAGCACCGCGCCGGCGCAACTGTTCGATGCGTCGCACATTATTGCGAGTGGGGCGGTGTGGCAGGGATGTGCGAGCAGTGCAGCGTCACGTAAGCTGTTCTTGCAATTCTGGAATGCGAGTGATGATTCATCAGTCCACTGGATTATTGTCTTATCGCGTTTTTTTGAATTGTGTAGATAGGTATTTAGCGGCGCTTGAACACTTGCAGCGTTAGGAATGTTATCACGATAATAGTTAAGCATTCCAAGAAAACTTCGTAATCCTTCTACCGTCTTAGGTTTGGGATAGTCGTTGATGACCTTGACTTTTTCTTCTGGTGGTCTGATACCTTCGCTTGATACTGTGTATCCTAAAAACTTGACTGTTTCCTGGGCAAAAACGCATTTTGCTGGGTTGATTGTTATCCCGTTTACTTCCAATCGCTTGAGTACAGTACGCAGATGTTCGCGATGTTCGTTGTCGTTTTCTGACACTACCAGCAAATCATCGACGAACGGGAAAACAAAATCCAATCCTCGCAGGATATCGTGGATAAAGCGTTGGAATGTCTGTCCCGCGTTTTTGAGACCTGGACACATTCTCGGGAATTCGTACAGTCCAAACGGGGTGATGATGGCGGTTTTTTCTATATCTTGTTCTCGGACTATAATCTGTTGGTATGCACGATTTAAGTCGATTGTTGATAATACTTTCTTTCCGGCCAGGTGGTAGGTAAAATCTTTGATTCGAGGTATGGGGTAGCGGTCCGGTTTGGTCACTGTGTTCAGTCGTCGATAATCACCACAGACGCGTAGATCGCCATTTTTCTTTGGTACAACGTGTAACGGGCTTGACCATGGGCTTTTGCTTGGTCTGCATAGGCCTTGGTTTATCATGTCTTCAAACTCGTGTCTGACTTTAGCGTAGCGGTGCGGTGGTATTGGTCGTGCTCGACAATGTATCGGCGGTCCTGTGGTTTCGATATAATGTTCGACGTTGTGCTGTGGGCTCAATTTCATTGACGTCACTCGAGTTGTGCCTGGGAATTCAGCTAGAATATTGTGGTATGTTTGCTGTAGATCGACACTACGTACTGTGGGTTGACTCGATACTCGTGTGGTTGCCGCGACAGACAGTTTGGTTGTCATGTCTATCAGCCTTCTATTTCGTAGATCGACATTAAGCTGGTGATGATTGAGGAAATCAGCTCCGATGATGGGTTTGCTGACGTCGGCGACTACAAATTTCCATCTATATGGCCTGCGTAGGTTAATGTTCAGCTCCAACGTTTTTTCTCCGTAGGTGGGTATGACGGTGTTGTTAGCGGCATACAGCGTGAATGGTAATTTCTTTATCCGTTGACCTTTTGTCCTTGGTAGTACAGATATGTTCGCACCTGTGTCTACCAGGAATGTGAGTCTTGATGTCTTGTCATAAATGAACAGGCGGTATGATTCGTTGTGTGCGCCAGATTCCGCCGCATCTAGCGCTTGTGCTAGTTTTCCGTGCTCTTTTGGTGTTCTTTGTTGTTATAAGAACATGGCTGACGACAACATCTTGCATCTTTCCCAAACTTCCTGTGGTAGTAGCAATACGGTGACGGTGTGCCTGAGCGTGAGTGAGACGGCGTATATCGACCTGAGCGTGTGCGTGAGCGCGATCTATGCGACGAATGTTCTCGACCGCGGTACCTACAACGGCACGTATGTTGTTGTGACGACTTAAGCGATGCTACTTCTAGTGATAATTTCTTTATTTCTTCAACTAGGTATTGCGCATCGCTTCTTTGCTGGCTTTGAGTAGATTGTTTCTCACATGATACAGCTGTGACTTCCTGGGCTTGTTCAGTCATCTTGTCGGCTAGTAGCGATAATTCATCTAGGCTTGTTTCTTTAGTGACTACTAGAACGGATCGTACCTGGGCTGGGAGATGATTCATCCACATGAGTCGCAACGTAGAATCTGGAACTTTGTCACGTGCTAGGTTCCGCATGCGTCGCAGCAGCTGTGAGGGTTTCTGGTCGCCAAGCTCCATGTCAGACAATAGCTTTTGAAATTGCCGATTTTCTGACTCTTCGTAGACCGATATCAAGCGTTCCTTCAACACATCGTACTGTCGTGCTGTAGGTGGGTCGTACAGTAGGTCACAAATCTGTTCTACATCTTGCTTTTCTAGTTGCGCGATTACCATCTGTGCCAGTTCTCGCTGTCCTTTCTTCAAATCATGCGTGGCGGCTTCGAAACTGACGAACCATAAACGGGCTCGGTCGCGCCAGAATGCTGGAATCCGCAGCGATAACGAAATACCGGCTAGTTCTGGGATGTGCCTCGATGCAGATTCACTTCCACTACCGTCGCGTTGATCTGGCATGATGTGCGATGGTTGCGATGAGTTGTTCGCGGGGTCACCACTGTTAAGCCGCGTACGCACGTACGAACAAATTTGTTGCGTTACATGATACGCAACAACTTGGTTCGCACGTGCGTACCACTATCGAACATCGAACACTCTGTCCGTCAAACATGTTCGCGGCGATCCTTGTAGTGTGTTCTGTATGGACGGTGTTCGAAGAGCTTTAATAAATGTTACGCAACAAAACTGTTCGTATACCTAGATCTGGGCGGGGTGCGCCGTCATGGCTACTAAGATAGAGTTCACGACTGTTGTTCGCGAACTCGACTCGAACTATGTTTGCGTTCGTGTTCGAATATGCCGTCCATACGTACGAACCAAATGTTCGGGTCTGGTGTTTGTGTTCGCTATGTTCGTGTTCGTACGTGCGTACGCGCCTTTAGGTAAGTATGAGGTGGAGTAAAACGACTGAGGCTGGACACTAAACAGTAATGTTTTTATTTTACGAAAACGAAGCTATTTATACAGTTTTGTAACAAATTAACAATAGTGGGCATCTTTAAAAAAACATCACAAAATATATTAGCCAATCACTGCACAGCACGTATTAGTCTACAGTTCACAAAACTCACGACGGGGTCGCCACCATCGCGGTGGCGGTAGGTACCTAGCAGAGCGCTAGGGCTCCCGGCGAACCTCGAGAATCGGCCAGCGCGCGCGGCGCGCGGCCTTATGATTGTTCATGCAGCTACAGACTTAATGTACGATGCGAACATAAATACGCACAGTTTTTAGCACCATTGCCAAATTTCACGTGTGATCGTATTGTACGCCCCCCAATCTATTTATGTAGGAAATCGCGATTGTGTTATCTATCCGTAGGAGGATTTCTGTATTAGTTAGTTAGACTATTTGCAAAACATTTAAGTCTTATGAAAGCTGCTCGTAACTTCAATAAATTAATATGGTCTTGGGATTCCGATAAACTCCAAAACCCGTTTAGGTTCTCGCCATTGTAAGAGACACCCCAACCTGTTAAAGATGCATCTGAAAGGATTTCTAGCACATACTGATCCTTGCGAAGTAGTTTGAAATAATTAATTATGTTGTTTTCCCACCAAATAGAACTAGATTTTAGTTCAGGCCTTATTTACATTTTTTATCATAGTTGTCATTAGAGCGTTGAAGGGCTCAAAAACTTTTTTGTATAAACCCAACCATAATCTACTGCCGGGCATACCGAAGTTAGTAATCCTAAGAACTTGGCAAATTCTGTTATGGTTATAGAATGTTTTTTATAAATATCTTTTACAGTTGATAAAAAAAATTACCTTTAAGTCAATTCATTTGAGTCAATTTCAAAACCCAGAAATGCTCTTATCTGACTGTGTTGGATATTACTATCATATAACATAGTTTATCGTAAATCCCAAACTCTCTAAAAGATCGATTGCGTCTGCAACTTTGCGAGAACAGCTTTCAAAGGAGTTATCGATGCTGGGGAGTTTGTTGTGCCACTTCTTCTTCCCAGCGAAAGCACTAGGAAGTGGTGAAGGGCGGGCGTTTTGGGGGACTGTCTTTTGTAATTTTGACGTTCGAAAAGTGCTGATTCTCAGCCTAGTTTGAATAAATGACTTTTGATTTTGATTTTGATTTTGATACATAATAAGTCGTCCAAATAAATAACTAGAAGATGGCCTCGATTTCTCAAGTAAATTGTTACTGGTCTCATAATTCTAGTGAACACAGAAGGCGCAGAGCTTAAACCATTGGAATTCAAGTATTAGGTCATCCCACTTCCAGTGTCATATTTTTTTATTATTATTATTTTATAAAAACTGACTACTATACTATATAACCTTGTGACAGTAATCAATAATCTCCACCACTATTAATCACTCGCTCCCAGACTGCTGGCAAATCTTGAACACCATTTAAAGTACCACTTTCATTTAATTCATCAATAATGCTCTTTAGTTTAATATCTAACTCCTTTTTGCTATTGTATCGAGTACCCGACAATTTCCTCTTCACATGGCCAAAACAATTGAAATCACAAGGATTCATATCCGGGGAATATGGCGGCTGAATAATTTCAATCGAGTAAATGGGATTTTATACCCAGATATATAATCAAGCAGTACGGGATCGTTCCTGATTGTTTTCCATACATTAAAATAATCTACCAGCATAACTGGTCACCTTTAAAGCTTGAACGGGGGCTTGTTGTTGTTTGGTTTGGGTCGATCGCTCCTCGCTGATGCACGCCTTGTCGTCTGTGAAGAGGCATGCTTTTTAGCCCCTCCCCGTTTGTCTCTCTGGTGACCTGTATCTCTGTAGTATATCTTGGAAAGGTCCCTCGTGTCTCCCTGGCGTGTAGTCGGTGGAATAGCATAGTATGAAGTTGAGGCTTAAGGTTCAAACATCCGTTTTTTTTTTATCTTGCAATCCTGACGTCTCTGCCGTTTCATTTGTTTTAATTCTTTTACCCAGATTCTCGCTAAAGAAGGAACGGTCCCTTTTTACTCCCTGTACTATATTTGAAATTTTTATAGGCTAGGCTATACATGATCAATTTCCTTCTGCTTAGTGTATCTTAGCAGAGCAAGTCTAAAATTAACTGACTAATATCTTCTATGAGGGTAGACATGAGGTTCGTGACTGCAGCGATACCCTTTCCCAAATGGTTTTGCGCCTTCTCAAGGCGTTTTTCCCTATTTTGTTGATTCAGATACAATTGCCGAGATTTCCGGATTAAGTTCGAGGGCTTTGAGTAATTTCAGGTTTTCCGGGAAATAAATGTTTTCAAAAGCTTTTGAACTGAGTAGTTTTTAGTACTTTTTCCTTACTCAGTCCTTCAACTACAATTCTACCCCAACGTTCAGATATCTCATTTCAGTTCTGATTTTAAGGGCGTAAATCTCAATTTTATCTTTAGTTATTGAAGAGTTAAATTAAATTTTATCTTTAGGTTCTCCTAGAGCTTCCAATATCGACCGATAAAGCGGAAAATTCCAGTGGAAGTTCACCCACTTCGTGGATCTGTATGTCCAATCCAGTATTTCTATTATCTATACTAGATGTAATGCCTACGATTGACTCAATAGGGCATGGTCATCTATCTCTTGAGGTATTCATATGATTGACTGGGAGCTGGGACCCGAATAATGTGAATCGTCAGATTCATAATCTGTAAGGATTAAGGATTATAATAATAATAATAATAATTTCATTTATTTCAGGTCTGTGACCCATATAAAACAAAAATAGATAAAAATACAAATACAAAACACATAAATTATTGCTCGGCTAGCCAAATCCAAAAGGTCAGAATTACTTCATGAACATTAATTAATTAATTAAATTAAATTAAATATTCAAAAGTCAAATACACAATCGATAAGGAATAAATTAATAGATATCAAATTAAAATTATCATATTATAAAAATAAAAAATCCAAAATGTCAAAATAGGATAATAGCTATTAGACCTTAGCAACATGCCGGTTACAACAGTGCCTCATATAGGGACAATCAAGTCTACCTGCAATCATTGCCAGGACAGCGTTGGAGCTGGCCCGCACCCTGCGCACCAAGGACGCGCACCGCTTGCGCATGGTGGCGTGAAAACAGTCGGTGCGCGCTTCTGCAAACATGCCCGAGGCACTGCAGAGACGGGGCAGCCCCAACACTGCCCTGAACGCATTGTTGTACTGGACGCGGAGGGCACTGTAGCTAGCTTGTGTGTAGCGAGCCCACAGGCTGCACGTGTATAAAGAGGTGCAGTACGCCTTGAAAAGGGTGATTTTAACTGGGACTGGTGGTGACTTCTGATAGGGTAATACAAATATCCGTAAGATATTTATTGACGAGTGATATCAAACAGTATTCGGTCATAATCACATCACAACTCCGTAAATACGTATTTATTTTTGAGTAAAAGACCACAATCGCATTGTGGTACCTCATAATGAGTCATTGTAAACATTATAGGTTGACAGCAACATGTACAGTATCGGTTGTAATCGCATCATAACTCTGAGGGTACATCAATAGAGAATTGACCATAATCGCATCGTGGTTCTATTCTGATATGTTGAGACCAACATGTAGGGTATCGGTTGTAATCGCATCACAACTCTGAGGGTACATCAATAGAGAATTGACCACAATCGCATCATGGTTCTATTCTGATATGTTGAGACCAACATGTAGGGTATCGGTTGTAATCGCATCACAACTCTGAGGGTACATCAATAGAGAATTGACCACAATCGCATCATGGTTCTATTCTGATATTTTGAGAGCAACTTGTAAGGTATCGGTTGTAATCGCATCACAACTCTGAGGGTACATCAATAGAGAATTGACCACAATCGCATCGTGGTTCTATTCTGATATTTTGACAGCAACATGTGGAGTATCGGTTGTAATCGCATCACAACTCTGAGGGTACATCAATAAAGAATTGACCACAATCGCATCGTGATTCTATTCTGATTATGTTCTTACATCGCCCAATAGACTCAAAACTCAAACTCAAACTCAAAGCATTTATTTCAAGTAAACCAATTACAGGCACTTTTGAATTGTCAAGGGGTCGGTCAGTCAGAAAGATGAAACTAGTTGCCCATTCCAAAGCGTAGTAGGTACCTGTGGAGAAGAACGGGCAAGAAACTCCACGGACACTCTTTTAAATCATAAAAATTGTTACAAAATTTTGGTTACATCATTCAAGTTGAAATTATACATGTAAGAACGATGTAGAAAGACGTGCACGTTAAAAGCGTCCGTACTAAAAAAGATAAAAACAAAAACAAAAAAATAACAATTCAGAAATGAAAATACTTAGATTAAAATAAAAATAAGCCGTGGCGGCTAAGAGATGACCAGTCCCTACTGGCGGCGCCCGTTCACGAACATGACGTATGGATCAGCACCATTTAGCTCAACCATTTTGAAGGGAACTCAATGATCCAACACACACGCCACCACCAGCGAGACATTAGAGTGAGCATGACATACCCTCAGCCGCCAGGGCACATTCAAGTCACTGAAAGACGTACCCAGTAAATGGTAGCTTTATAGTTTAGGTGCATAGTGCTCACACGTGTGTTATGCAATTATACAATATTAAGAGATTGAATTTATACAATACAAAGATAGTTTTTTCAATCTTCAGCAGCTCACAACTATATTTTCGAATGCTAATTAACGTAAACGCACCTAATAACGACCCGTTAAAATCCGCGCTCATTACCGCCCCATTCAGAAAACTATCATTTTTATGTCATGTATTAAAGCTACACAAATGGGTGCTTTAAAAAAATGTAGATGTATTTGTATTGCAAATGTTCATCTCTTTTTTGCGTGCGTAACTCGACGATTTAAATAATAATTGCTATGTTCGTCCGTGGACGCCGACCTTAGTGCATTTTCCATAGTGTGGCATTCCTGATGGCGTAAGTACTCTTGTTTCTTTTTTAGCAGAAGATTATATCGTAAAGCATTTTAATGTAACTTCTAGTTCTTTTGATGCATTTTTGATACTTTCAGGAACACAAGTAATGATTCATTTTAATGAGATACTATTTTATTTTGCTTAAAATTCAATATTAAAAATAGGCGGTAATAGGAACAAAAATCACAATTTTATTCCTATTGTCGACCCACGTCGTTGATAA
This sequence comes from Eremobia ochroleuca, assembly GCA_949629135.1. Classification (NCBI taxonomy): domain Eukaryota; kingdom Metazoa; phylum Arthropoda; class Insecta; order Lepidoptera; family Noctuidae; genus Eremobia; species Eremobia ochroleuca. The sequence continues at coordinate 22,667,259 of OX451390.1, forward strand.
GTACTTGTCGTATCTTTTGTGTGCCATGATTTTTGTTAAAATGCATAAATTAATAGGCAGGAGGCTATACTAACTCAGTTCCTTAGTATGTTAACTTATATTTGAGCTATTAACGCCATATATTCAAGAGCTTTAGTAGCCGTATACACTAACTTTGTTCTTATGTAAATATTTTGATGAATAAAGGAGGTATAATTTTTAAATAGTGTATTTTTATAGTTGAAATATCATTATTATTAAATATTTTTAGCAACCGCACCACTTAGTCAGATGAGTCTTAGGAGTCAGATGAATCTATTTTTTAATCGTATTTTTTTTGCCAAATGTTAATTTTCTTAATTTGTTTTATATTATAATATTTGATTTTGATTTGAAATGACTGCTAGAATTAAGATTTCATTCTAATTTTATATTTCTATATTACATTTTGTAAAATAATATACTAATATTACACTTTAGGTTACAAATAATTATATTAAGTAGTATATTTTTTAAGTCTTATTGAAGGCTGTTAAGAATATATAATAACGTTAAGTTTTGATAATATTTTGTAGTGAATGCTGAGATCATAGTTAATCTTAAATTTGATTCAGAGGCACATGATGTTATTTTTTATAAAATTTTTTTCACATGAATAATTTTATTAATTTGTTTCATTTGTCAATCTTAATCCAAGATTTAATTTTTGATTTGACATGGCTACTAAACTTAAGAGGCGGTTTACAGTCAAATGCCTTTTCTACTGTTTTAATAGATCACATTTTGTATTTTTTATTCTTTTTACGAGTTATGATACTTTTTCAATTAGCGGCGCTAGTGGACGATAAACCGCCTCATAAATGTTATTGTATATTTTATATGACTATGTTACATTTTTACTAAGATTCTATAATGCCATTTACTCTTGTATAATACCAAATGCCCCCATTGGTTATATATTATAGTAGTTATAATCAATGCTGGCCTTTGGTGATTTGTTATACATAATTCGTATAAATATGATATTTTTTATTGATTTAACGCTGTTAAGAATATACTATTATAAGAATACATATAATTGTTAAGTGTTGATAGCATTCTGTACTGTGTTGGAGCATTTATATAAACAGTTCAATATACACGAGCATTTTTATTTAACTTTAACGGTACCATTTATTTAGCGGTCGGTATTAGGTGTCACATAAACGGTATTAGGCACACACCCGATATTTTGAGTCGGTAATAGGGACATGACCCTTTTTCCTTTTATTTAATTTTTAATGTTTTAAGTAATTCTTTGATTATCTGTTCTTATACATAACTATAAAAATCGATAATTTCAGTACTTGAAAAAATATTTTTATTGAAGCCACATATTAAGAATGTGCTTATTTTTTGGATATCAATCTGAACTCCGTTTAAACTGGCGGTAATGGGTGCGTTTACGTTAATTAGTTTATGCGCCCTTGTGGAGCAGGACCAGCGGTGAACCAAGCATTTTTGTCAGCGATGTAATCCCCCAACTTATAATATGCTTGGCTGCATAGTGTGCGTTTTATGTAAGATTTGAATTTAGTTTCGTTGAGTTGGAGTATGTGGGGAGGTATTTTATTGTAGCACTAGCTGCGAAACCCGGCGTTGCCCGGGTTATGATACATCCCATGTTTAATGGCATGAAAAATTTATGCACACCAATATTTTTTTAACTTACATATTACAGATTCTTATCTCCGATATGTAGATATCTATTTCGGCGAGTTCAGATTCCGTAATAAAATAGTTGGCGAGCCAACTTTTAATTTAAGGCAGTGTAATGACATTCCTGGAACATTCAACGAATTTAAAAATTCAGTAGGAAACTTCACGCTTTCATCTTGGTCAGTCATTGTATCAATTGACATGTAAACTTTTTCTTCTCCTGGAATCATTTCTTGGACGATCCTGTTGATGTTGTTGACAACGTCGTTCTTTGTCGCTAGAATAATTCGCTCTCGTAACCATTCTGAATTAGTATGATTTTCGAGAATATTCGGGTATACTTCATTTATGACTTGTTCAGGTGTTTCAACAATATTACATAAGTTATTAGTCAATACGATTTGGCAAGTATTTTCATCTACTGGATAGGTGCCTTCTGCTTTTTGTAAAAGTTTTTCAGAAAATTTTTGTGCCATTTCATCTCCTGAAATGTACGCTCTCATGTTGTCCTGCAGTTAGTAATGCTAAAGTTCATTGCCCCCATAGATGTGACTCCAAAATTTCTACATATATAGTGTCTGTATTCATTTAATAAGCATGAAGTTTCACTTCTATCGGGCGTGGTTCCCACGCACAACCTTTTTTTATAAATAATCTAGGTCATTCTGGAATTTTCGAGAACATTCTAGAACGTTTGGGAGCATTCTGGTGAATAATAGACCGCTCTGAATCATTTTAACATCTCTGAATTATTTTTTTAATAATCTAGATCATTTTGGAATTTTCGAGAACATTCTGGAACGTTTGGGAGCATTCTGGTCAATAATAGACCACTGTGAATCATTTTAACGTCTCTGAATTATTTTTGAATAATCTAGATCATTTTGGATTTTCCTAGAACATTCTAGAACGTTTACGAACATTTTAGACGATGACAGACTATGCTATATCATTTTAAAATTTTTGGCTAATAGTAGATCATTTTAGAGCATTCTACAATATTCTGGCAAATAGAAAAGTTTCTATGTGTTACAAAAGGACAACAATATATTATTCCAAATTTTCGCCACTCACAACCATCCACTTTTACCCACCGCGACTAAACTCCCTTATTCACAGCAGGAGACCACAGGGTATTCACCACCACAACGGGGAGTAGATTGCCGTTGGTGGTGATAGAGAAAACCCCGGACGTACATTCGCACACTTGCTTTTTATATATATATTATGATATGTATAGATTCGTCTTTTAACGTAAATATGCACTCATTTTGAAACTTTCTAGATCATTCCAGAAGTTTCTAGAACGTTCTCGAAGATTCCAGATTGATTATAATAGTTTGCACTCATTTCGGAACCTTCTAAATCATTCCAAAAGCTTCTAGAACTTTCTAAAACATTTGAAACTTCCTAGATAATTCCATATATTTCTAGATCTTTCTTGAACATTCTGAATCGATTATAATAGTTTGCACTCATTTTCGAACTTTCTAGATTATTCCAGAAATTTGTAGATCATTCTCGAACATTCCAAATCGATTATAACGATTTTACTCATCTTAAAACTTTCTAGATCATTCCAGAAGTTTCTAGAACTTTCTAAATCATTTCAGAAATTCGAATCTTCGAGAACTTTCTCGAAGATTCTAGATTGATTATAATAGTTTGCACTCATTTTAAAATTTCTTAGATTAATCCAGAAATTTGGACATCTTTTCATAAGTCCTTATGAGTTAGAAAAGGACAGATATATATTTATTCACATTTTTGCAACCCACGACCACCCACTTTCACCCACCGCGACCAAACTCCCTTACTTTCACTGTGAGACCAAGGGGTGTTTACCACCCCAACAGGAAGTTAATTCAAGTTGGTGGTGATAGCGAAAATCCTGTCTTTACAAACGAACATTAGCATTTTATATATATATATAGATTTTAAACAGTACCCCATGAAGGATGAGTGTACTTTAGCCAGTCTGAGACCTGGTTGAACTAATTGGTCCCTATTTCTGGTCCTATAGGTGTGTCTGTCACCTCTTTTAGTGAAAAGATTTAGATTTTTCCTTACTTACATGATGTTTTCATAGATGTATTGAAAAGGTACCGTCATGATATTAATATCCTTAAACAGTTCCCTTAGAGAATCGAGCCTGCGAAGGCCATATATTGCTCTGATGGCTCTTTTCTGCAGAATAAAAATAGACTCTATATCTGCAGCCCGTCCCCATAGTAAAATACCGTAAGACATGATACTATGAAAGTAACTGAAATAGACTAGTCTCGCGGTATCTACATTAGTAAATTGACGGATTTTTCTTACAGCATATGCTGCTGAACTTAGCCGTCCTGCAAGAGATGTTATATGAGGACCCCATTGCAGCTTTGAGTCGAGCGTGATCCCCAAGAAAACAGTTTTATCGACGAATTCTAGTTTCTCTTTATTCCATACTATGTCACAATCACTACTTTTAACATTTGGTAAAGCAAATCTTATGCATTTAGTTTTTTTTCCATTTAACACTAAATTATTAGCAGTGAACCAATTTTGCACCTGCAGTAAGGCGTTATTTACGTCGTCAAGATTTGATGCACGTCTATTTATCTTAAAAATTAAGGAAGTATCGTCAGCAAATAACACCATTTTTGGTTGGTTTTTTAATAAATGGTGTAGGTCATTAATATATACTAAAAAGAGGAAAGGACCTAATATCGAGCCTTGTGGAACACCCATTTTTACTTTTAAACCAAGTGAATTGACCCCGTTTATTTGAACTTTTTGTTGTCTATCATTTAAATAAGATTTTACTAAACTGAGCGCAAGTTTACCTAGTCCGTAATGCTCAAGTTTCAAGAGCAAGGTTTCATGATTAACGCAGTCAAATGCCTTGGAGAGGTCACAAAAGATTCCTATGGCATCTTGGGCCTCCTCCCACGCTGTAAATATGTGTTTCAATAAAGTGACACCGGCGTCAGTTGTACAACATCCTTTGGTGAAGCCATATTGCTGGTCGTGTAAGATTTTGTTGTTGTTAAAATGATTAAGCATTTGATTGAGCATTACCTTTTCGAATACCTTGCTGAATACTGGCAACACGGATACTGGTCTATAATTATTGGTGTCTTTGCTGTCCCCAGATTTAAAAAGTGGAATAACCTTACTGTATTTCATTAATAGGTAATCGTTATCACAATATCACATCATAATGAAAACACTTTAATTATAAAATTAAAGGACTGCTCATTACTCTGTACCTCCACCACGTCAAGACTGCTATCGTTTTGCATTGACCGACGCGACGCTCCAGGAGTCGTATCTTCTTCCGTATTTTATAGGATATTTTGTCTTATGTCTTCTTTTATCCATGATAAAACGACACTCACTTTTAACAATACAATGACAAAATAATAGTAAGTACACTGTTTAAACTATAATTCTACAATTTAAAATAGAAAAAAAGTGTTGTTGGTGCCCGAACACTAGAAACGAATGACGACTTTGACACCAGAGGCGCCGTGCGCGCTCACTCTATAGGGGTCTTTCGGATTTAAATTTTCATTTTCTGCTCTAAAAAGTGTTCGTTGCCCGGTACATTTAGGAGTGGACTACTTGGTGAATATGAAAATCTCGAGGATGCAGCGACGAAGTTTAATGTAAGTAGAACATGCACGAGATTTACGAGTATTAGTCGACATTTATTAGGTTGTCTTATAAATTATTGCCATTTAAAAGACAAATTATTATTAATATTTTTTATTAATAAAAAATACATTTAATCAATTATATAGTATCCCTCGTTATCAACAACAGTCAGCCATCTACTGGGCAAAATTTGAATACCTACCCTTCTCCCAAAATGAGGCAGGCTGGGACTCGAAAAAATTTTCAAGTTCAATTTTAATACTTCCAGAATTTTCGAATTTTTTTCCTAGTAAATGAAATTTAAGAGCTCGAAATAAATCAAAGTCTGAAGGCGCAAGATCCGGGCTATACGGTGGATGTGGAACAGTCAGCCATCCTAGCTTCTCCAGCTGTTTATGTGTTAACTTGGCGCAATAAAGTCGTGCGTTGTCATGCAAAAGTTGGACTCCAAGTCGTTTTGGCCGCTTAATTTTTAACATCTCTGCTAGTTTACGAAGCTGCTGCGTATACAGATTGGCGTTAATAGTCTGATGAGATTCGAGGAGATCCCAGAAAATCATTCCTTGCCAATCCCAGAAAACAGACAACATAATCTTACGACCGTGTTCATTAAGTTTAGGCTGGGCTGGTAGGTTTTCCCCTCGAGGAATCCAATAGGCATGACGCGTGTTAGTTTCGTTTCCAGCTCTCGTCACATGTAATAATGTCCTCGAGAAAGTCTCGTCTGTGCGGACGAAGTAACAAACTTTGACAAATGGCCACACGAACGGCCCGGTCATGGTCCGTTAACGCATGAGGTGTCCAATGTGACATCACTTTGCGATATCCCATCGATTTGAGATAACGATCTATAGTCGTGTGGGATTGTCCAAGCGCCGTCTCTAGGTCGCGCGTACTGTAGTCTCGATTTAGCTCAAGTTCGTGACGCAAAGCATCGTCATCAAAGCTGGTGGGTCGGCCTGGGCGAGGTTGATCTTCGCAGCTTATATCACCGGTGTCAAAACGCTTGTACCAGAAACGAACAGTCCGATCGCTAGTAGTACCCGGTCCAAATGCAGTGTTAATCTTTTTAGCCGTTTCTGTTGAAGAGACTTTAATTCGATGCTCATATAGCATAATAGCTCGCAGTTGACGCTGATCCATTTTCACTAAAGACTAATTATTGCGTAGCGTCCGCGCCTATTTATACCCTCACCATAAAAGATACTCGTCGTTACTAGAAAAATCTAGAATTTTCTTGAATTCGCTTTAGTTTAAATACGAGAAAATTCGAGAAAAATAAAATATGGCAAGAACTTATGAGACAACCTAATATTATTATCGAGTTCGTTACACGTAGTACACGTAGTACACGTAGTTCCTATTATTGTCACCATACGGCGCTACTTCAGTGTCAATACAAAAGTTTTCGTCATTAGAAAATCTGTCATAAAAGCTTGTAAAAATGCACTAGCCGGGCTAGCCGTAGCCCAGGCCTATCTATTACGAGCTTTTATCACAGTTTATTCAAAAGTCACGTTGCACAGAGGTTGCAGGGTCTGCTAAGTGTCTGCTAAGTGTCGCCGGTTAGAAAGTCCCATTGCACCATATACAATTCCATATGCAATTCGGTGTCAGTAGTTGGCAAGCCCGGGTACCTTCTCCTCGTAGACGAAGACGTCACAGGCGTCAGTCTCGCAGCACAGGCGCAGGCACTCAGCGCGCGCGCCCACGTCCAGCTCGGACAGGTAGCGTGCGCCCATGTCGCGCGACTCCTCCGTGCGGATGATCTTGTCGCGCTGCACGTCGAAGCGCGGTGCGCACGCCCCCGGATCCAGCTCGCGCGCGCCCACCGCGCCAAGCAGCAACGCCGCCCACCACGACCACGCCCGCAAGCGCATCGCTCTCAACGCTCGCACAGCTCAACACCTCGCAACACCGCTCTCACTGTTTACCAGACACAGAACACTTCGTATTCTAGAACACACTCCCGAATTTTCTCTTTTCGGATACGTAGGAGCACTGTGCGGATGTTCGCACCCCCACCGTCCATGTAGGATACAGGTGTAACCGCGAGTGCTGGCGGCAGTGGCAGCTAGCTGTGTGTTCGTGCTAACTAATTGTTATCGCGTACATTAGCGGGCGCGAATGCGGCGCGGCGGCCTTTGCGCGATCGATATTGTCGCGTCTGCGCACTCACTCGCGCACAAGTGCCACAAGGGCACAGCGCACAGCGGCTGTGTTCACAAACTAATGCCAATAAACAGCACAATGTGAATGCAACAGAAATGCGTAATCAGCCTACAACGTTCCCACTGCTGGGACACTGGCCTCCTCTCTGTGAGAGGGGGCGAGCTGTAATCGGCCACGCGGACCCAGTGCGGGTTGGTAGACGTCACATGTTTTTGAATTTCTGGTTCTAGGACATCCCGGCTTCCTCACGATGTTTTCCTTCACCATTTTGAGAGCAGTGGTGATGAAACTATTCACACAAAGTAAAGCGCCTGCCGGGTGCGAACCCACGACCTACGACTCGGTATGTCGCGGCCGGTACCACTGAGCCACCGTTGCTATAGAGCAATGGTGGTGGCTTTACTCATCACATAATCCTCACATTCATAGTAATTCAAATAATAGAATTGCTTACAGAGTACATACCTATTCATATCGTTGTATGTACCTTTATATAAAAGAGTTATTTTACACTTTGTAGTTTTTTTTTTTTTAAGTTTTTATTTCTTGGTTTTTAGTGGATCTGTTTATAATTTATCTATAGTAAGTTAAAATAGCCTAATATCAGCTTGCTCATCGCCTTTTACAAAATATTGCTTTTCCCGATGCAGGGACGTTAAGTGTTGAGAAGTTCTCTTGGTATTTCACCATCAGCTCTATTTCACCATTCGCATTGTGACGAACATAAATTGCTTAGCAACCATATTAAAATAATCGAATCACAAAATTCGCAACCCGTGAAATACTTATTATTGAGTAGTTCCGATGGCCATCTGTGGTCTTCGTGATCAGTTGTACTTCACCAAATGGTGCTTTCCGAGAGAAAATGCACGAGTTATTATAAAAAATCCAAATCCAAAAACCAAATCGCTATAGGTGTGCCTATAATATTTGAAAAGTTCTTTCGATTTCTCCAGGATCCAATCATCAGATCCCGACCTGCGATCTGATGACAACGGGACCACCTGGACAGTATACCTTTAATAAAAAAAATCAAATCGGTCTAGCTGTCATCAAGTAAATCGGGGGACATATTTGAAAAAAAAAAAGAAAAAAAAAAACATTCCGACGAACTAGAGCCCCCTCCTTGTTTTGAAGTCGATTAAAAACTAACTGTAGCTGAATTATGGGTCCTGAAGGAGCAAATCAATGATGATGCCCAATGATGCCCCGTGCATGTTGCGTTCATGCCGCACTAGCCGCCATTGTGATTAGTTCAGCTTTGGTACACCTCGCAAGGCTGTACTTGAAGATGCGCGCTAACATAAGCAATGACAGCAGTAAGTGCCTCGCACCGCACGGGCCGCGAGAAGCGACCGGCGGCGGCCGTCTGGGGAGCAGCGCGCGTGCGCGGCTACTCTCCTCAGCCTCCAAGCTGCAGAAGGATCACAAGTTGTCGTTTTTTTACGAACAGCTTCTTTCCGTAGCTTCAAACCGACAGCTAAGTAACAACCGCCCAGCTCGATCTATCAAGCCTTGTTACTAGTTCGGCCCGGGGTAAGACGATTGTGTGACGAACGTAGATTTATGTTGTGGTTGGCGCAAATGTACTGAAAGTGGGGGGCTGGATAACTAGGGGAAGAGGGAGAATCAAGAAATGAAAACAAGGTGGTCAGCGCCCTTAGCTCTCTGTGCTGGCGTATGGGCAACCACTTTAGAAGCGTCCGTTTCGCAGAGACATGATCATATTTACGCAGATTGAAAACGAATCGAATGCAGTTATTGGGAAGACGGTCAAGTTTGTCGAGGAGATTTGCATTCAGGTCACAATAGCACATGTCACCATAATCGATGATTAAGGATGATAAGGGACTTCACAAGAATTGCCTTCGTACTTGATGGTTTTCAAACGGTACAGAGCCCGCAGATTTCCAGTAACCTTCTGGCTCACCCTAGCAACTTATTTGGTTACAGTTGGCGTTGGCACACGGGTCACACAGTTGGCGGTTGGCGCACTGGTTACAATTGGCGGTTGGCGCACTAGTTACATTTGGCGGTTGGCGCACTGGTTCCGGTTGGCGGTTGGCGCACTGGTTATGGTTGGTGGTTAGCGCACTGCTTACGATTGGCGGTTGGCGCACTGCTTACGATTGGCGGTTGGCGCACTGCTTACGATTGGCGGTTGGCGCACTGGTTAGAAACAAGTCCTGTATGTCTGTTTATTTATACAGGATTGTTTCCCGCGGCTCCACCCGCGTGTAGGTTTGAAAGAGTTGCCTGTAACTTTCATGGTGAATTACTTAACTATTTCAAATACTTACTAGATTTATTTTCTCAAAAACAAAAAAAAATTGCGGCAAATAAGTTTTTAGTGAGTAAGAATCCCACACTCGAGTATCTTTCTTTTTCAACGTTACATTTCAACAATTTAGTTAATATTTGACCGTTTTGCGTGATCAGATGTAGGACGCGAGGCACGGAGAGCCGGAGGGCCGGAGGCTCGTAAGAAGCGCACCTTCTGGAGCTTGCGTGTGGCCGGGCATCGGGCGGCTGCGTGTGGCGCCGGGCGCGGCAGTG
>OX451390.1:22677505-22737846 GCA_949629135.1 Eremobia ochroleuca
TTATGAGGCTTCTGGACCTGTCACTATTTGTATACAAATGTTCACGTTGTTGATTACATCAGTATGTACTTATTTTCCAAATTGTACTGATTTTTAAGCCTGGCTTCTGATTTTTTATGAATGGAACGTAAAACGAAGCGTGTGTGTGTGTAAATAGTATGAATGAGCGCGTCGCTGTGCAAAGCTCGATCTATGGAATGGAATGATACAATTTCAAATTAGTTCAAGTTCGTTTCGAGCGGTTACTGGTGCATTTTTTGCTTGGACATTTTCTGTGAAATGAAGTGTTGTGATTAGTTTTGCGGTGATTATCTTTGTTTTGAAGTGATTAAAAAGTTTCTTGACATTAAAATGAATTCGGAAACGCTTGCAAATGTGCCTTGTGATGGATTAAAGTATGTGCAATCTTTATTCGGAAAGGTAAATACTTTCAAGTTTTACAGACGAATATAATAATCTCATTACTTCACCTAAACCTACTTTTTGAGTACCTATTTCTCAGAAATCTAAATTACGTAATAGGCATTTTAGTCGAAAATTGCCTTCAGGGTGCCTTTCCGGAACTTTTAAAGATACCTAGCTCATGTAATTGTGATCATTCCTGCGACAAGTTGTTTCGCGGAACGTGTTAAATAAGTATTCACACATATTTAATTAAGAAATAAGTACTCAAGAACAAGAACGGCTTTCCGAATTATCGAAAATTGCAATAGAAAAACAGCTGTTGGTAGAAATAAAACGTTCACCAAATTTTGACGCCGACTGATTACGCCGTTTTGAGTTAGAATATATAATTTTTATATTTTGTAAAGGCCGCTTAATTAATTGTAAAAATTAAAGCAGGCGCCAGGATCATGTTCTCTAAATGAATTGACAAAAAACGGCTTTTATCAAAGCTACTGAAGGTAAAGTAAATCTGTCTAGTAATTTTTACCATGCCTTCCGTGTGCGTGTGTGTGGTGTTTGTCATCTGTCTGTGATAAAGAAACGAAAATTGAAGAGTTATGGCTGTTCACATTGTGAGTAATTATAATTATAAATATTATCAACATCGTAAACAATGTGTAGTTAGAAATCAATCAATAACTTGTACGCCATCTAGTGGCCAGATTGTAATATTTTGCCTATAGCGACTGTTGCGAGCGAGTGAAACATGAACTAACTCTGAGCTCTGTTGTGCCAATAATGTTAATAGATGGCTCTTATACGTCTTATCATATTTTACACGAAACTGATAATATGAAAATGAAAAAGTTGCGATTTTGTAAAGGATTACCAATACTTTGAGTATATAATTTATAATATAAGAAAAAAATGGTGCTATTAAAAAACATTTCATTTTAATTGCTAATAGCAAAAACTTACAATTATGAATAAGAATATTAGTAAGAACTAAAACGAATCAGTCGGTAGGCACAACTTGTGACAGGCGATACGGTAGGTAGGTACTTAGTTTTTTTTTTTTAAGTATGTTGGCTTGCCCTAAGTTTAACCACTAGGCACGCCACTGATCATCAGTTCATCACTTTACACTTTTACAATGACGTGAGAGAGAAAAACATTCCACCGTCGATATGGGTGTATACCGTAGTCACAAACTAAAGTATCACTATGTGTCAGTAAGCACCTGTCTTAGATACCTACCTACTGAGTTAAGTTTTTTTTAAATAAGTAGGTACTTTAGTACTTAAAGGACTCGTTGATTTATACCGGCACTACAATGAACATCATTCCTACGCATAAAAAAGCCGTCCATACTTTATTATGAGTAATTGAGTATGACGTAGCGCAAACAACTTATACAACGTGTAACGTTAAATGCGCAAAACCTCAGACACCCCAACTGATTTTGAATTCAATTGACCTATTTCAGAGAGAAAATAAGTAATTAAAAAAATTGTAAAGGTTTTATGTGCTGTTTTAGAATAGAATAGAATAGAATAGAATACTCTTTATTATGTACACCATATAGATTACAGACATAAATATAGAAATTTTACAAAGGGTGACACAATGGGCGGTTTTACTGGCTATTCTGATAGTTTCTTGCGTCTGCGACGACGCTTTACCGAGGGAGGAGTCGTCACCGGGCCGCTGCGCCGCGCTGACATTGGCTTGCTTGACCTATTAATAAATAGACACGGCAATGTTATTAATGAAGATTTTTTGAAAAATGTGACCTGTATTAAAAAGTGGATCAATTAATTCTGCTCGTTATTCTGATCAAACTATTTTCAGGTTTTGCGCAATTAACGTTACATGTTGTAGAAGCCTTAAATAATAGAATTCGCAAGTTGATATTTGTTTTTAAAGTTACGCTGTATTGCTGACCCAAACATACTTAGACAGGTTTACTTTGCTCTATGTCAATCGATCTTAACTTACTGTATCACCACATGGGGTGGAGCGGGTAAAACAATGTTACTAACCATCGAGAGAGCCCAGAGGGCGATTCTCAAAGTGTCTACTTTCCGCCTTTTCCTTTTTCCTACTAACCTCCTGTACATATCTTGTGAAGTATTAACAGTTCGACAGCTATTTATCATGGGCATTGTATTAAAACAACACAAAGCTCTACCCTACAGCACTACATATACTAATAAAAGACGTAAAGATATAGTTTGCCCACAAATTTCAACAAAACTTGCTTTTATATCCAAATTTTACCGGTACAATAGACTAAATTTGAAAGCAAACATTTATTCTGTGAACTATACAAATTGTAAGAGAATCCTCAAGGATGCTCTCCAAAGTATGTCTTATGTAGAAACAGAAAATTTACTAACTGTGTTTGTTAGGATTAGTTCCAATCTTTCACCAATAGATGGCGCTTTACATTTACCGTCGATTTCTGAATCGCGGTGTTAAGATTTGCACGGAGTTAATGACCCTCTTGATATTAGTTTTTTTTGTTGATTAAAAATCCTATTGAGTTCACACCGTATCGTTGTTTTATTATTACTAACGCGATTTCGGTTCAACCCAGTTCATCCCTGACCTGAACAGTGTTAAAGTAAATATAGGCATACAATTTTCACCTATGTTAAATATTTACCAAATATAGATAGTAAGATTTAAGCTACTCAATATATAATTATCTGTCCATTTTCAACTTTTATTTATTAATTTTAAAATACTAGTTTAGCTCTTCTCGCCTGAAACACAGGATTACCTAGTTCAGGCACGTAAGTCTTAGCAATACAATTTTTATTTAAGCAAAACTGTAATCATTTTCATGCCTTATAATTTTTGAATAAATATATTATTATTATTATTATTTTTACATATCTCGGGACCATGAGGTCCCGGTCCTTTGAAAGGCGTACGAGGGGCCGAAGCCAACTCGCAGAGGCCTCTTAGGAGATTGTAATGAAATGCGGCACCATCCGACGATTATCCCTGTATGTACTATGCAAGTCTACCCAAGGACAACCCCCGGTTGGTGCAGAACTATTGCAGAATATGGAAAATTAAAAAGTTCGATTATGGGTTTGGGTGGCTAAAGTGGGTTGGTTACCAAGAACTATGGAAGAACTATAGCCCCTGCCCGATCAATGTTTTAAATACACACGGATAAAAATGGCAGGGGGTGACTTGCACACTCAATAATGGGCCCCCGTAAAACTGTCGCTAGCACATAGTGACGTAACGACAAGGGGGCAACATGTCCTGAGGTGCTTGAGGAGTGGAGAGGTATTCCACGGCTTTCAGAACAATCCCAGAGCCCGGAAGATGGTCAAGATCCCTACGAGCACTTACTGGAATACTTCCTTCCCCCGAGCCCGTTTGCTCTTGCGAATCTCCACTCAAACCGCTCAAGCCAATAAAGGCAAGAAAGAGTTGTGAGCTCTGTTCCTTATCAGTGTTCACTCCAGCCGGCCAAGTTCACTCCAGCCGGCTTATTATTATTATAGTTAGCGTCAGTCTGTCTCTGCAGGTACACACAGAGTTTAAAGTGCTTGACCGTTACCGCACTCTTCCAGCTGTTAGTTCGTCACCTTGTTATACTTCTTTTTGTTTTGGTACCTATTCAGTGAAAGAAGGTTGGCGATCGACTCCGAACATGTCTCCTTGTCCTTTGCCAGGCGGAGCAGCTCGGCAACACTCGTGTGTGGTGACTCCGGTCCATTCGCGAATGTTTCTCAACTCAACCCAGGCTTCTTCTTCAGCCAACACCGCGTTTTCCCGTTAACCTTTCTTTGTTTTACGATCTGCATGAGCTTGCGTTGTTCCTGTCCTGGTCCATTCGTCTTAAGGCCTCGACATTTCTGACTTTTCGAGTTCAGCTACGCACGCTAGCATATGTCGACAGTCGGTATACCCACATTAGCCACAATTGGAATGCCTCTATACGCTTCCTGAAATCTTCTTTGATGGTCCAAGCTTCGCATCCGTATAGAGCAATGGGCCAGATGTAACAATGAAGGAGGCGGGTGCGCAAAGGGTTGTTTATTTGGCGATTAGTGAGTATTTTTCCCATATCATTGTAACATATTAGATAAATAAAAGCATAGAATTCTGAATATTAGATTAGCTTTGAAAATCCCGAGTTTGGGAAATCGTTCTGAGTCAATACGGTGTGCGATGTCTGTAACGCGCCGGCTGCACGTGCTGGCTGGCTGTACAGTGTACTGTCGCCAGCACAACAAGCTACCCGAAAATGTTAAAAGAAATTGTCCATTATCGGCTTGACGTGGACACGATGCTCGAAAAGAAATAAATTAATCAAAAATCATGTTTTGTTTTTAGACGCTTATTTATTCTAAACTTTTGTATCAAGTTGCGTCCACGAATAGTGTATTTAAAAAGTACTGAAATTGTTTTATTCTTCGACATATTGACAGTACTCGACCTTCACAGTGTTGCCATTTGCCAACAATCGTATATTTTAAAATAATTATTTATAAATCGATTCTAATTCTCATATTTTAAGTTCAACTAAGTCCTTCTCATTCTTATACAAGAGTCTAGAGTTTACAGGCAATTAAAGCTGCTATTTGTAATCACGCACATTCATTCAAACATGTTTTATCTCCATAATTGGAAAACAAAAGTATCGAAGTTGGTCATTAATTTCGATTTTTAATCTACACTAATATTATAAAGAGGAAAACTTTGTTTGTTTGATTGTAATGAATAGGCTCAAAAACTACTGGACCGTTTTTAAAAATTCTTTCACCATTCGAAAGCTACATTATCCACGAGTAACATAAGCTAAATTTTATTTTGGAAAAAAAATAGGGTTCCGTAAGATATTTGGGTTTTTCGGACACAAGGTGTAAAAAATCAACCAGAAAAGTCACTTATTTTGCGTACGCTGCATTTTATGGTTCTATCTTCTATAGTTTAATAGAAGATAGAACCATAAAATGTTCTAATTAATTGTAGATGGGCCATTCTCCACTAATTGGAAAATCGCTGTCCGCGGCAAATTTTACATATAAGATGTTTATATTACTGAGTTCTATATATTAAAAACGATAGTGTACTAGTTATTCTTAGTACGCTATAGCTTATTTAGTAATATAATATTGTAATATTATAATAAATGCACTTTAACCACCTCAAAACACAGTCCCCTGTAGTGTCCCATTTCCAGAATTAGAAGTTTTGTGACAAAAAAATATTTTCTTCATTGTTATTTTCAAACCATAAAATATTCCAGTAATACTAGAATACATTAAGTATCTTTGTAAAACACAGTTATATTTTAAAGTAGAAATTTAATATTTAATTCGGTATGACAAATGTTGTCCTCAATATTTTCGATCAGTCCCTGTTACAATTTGAAAAATGCTATGAAATCTTATTATGCATTGGCGCGGGCATTAAGACCGTGGAACAGAACGCAACCGCTGTGAAGTTCATTTCATTCGGTTGCAAACAAAGCGCGCCGTCGTTATTTTGTTTAGTGTCATCATTGCGTTCCAAGGTGAAACCATGCGTCCTGGCTGCACGTTGAAATAGTCCACTGGTAAGCATTTATTTGATTGTTTTAAATGACTAATTGCAATATTTTATTTTAAATAATTACTTAGCAAGTATGTTATTACGTCTGCTTCTTGAACTTGATATACTTAAAAACTTTCTACGTGAAATAGACAGTCCCCTGCCATCTAATGACACAGGGGACTGTTTTATATCACAGGGGACTGTTTCTTTCAGGTTTCGTTACATTTAACTTGCCAAACATACATATAATATAATAAATAATAAAGGCAGTGTTTACAATAGCATTGGAAATATTTACGTTACGTTAGAAAGAGGGTTGTTTTTCGAGTATAGATTTGTGTGCAGAGTTCATTTTAAAATGGATTTACTTCATGCATGTCTGTAATTTTTTTGCACGTTCTGCAGCCTAAACAGCCTCATAGATTTTAACACATGATCGTTGGGTATATCTCAGTTGGAAAAGTGACATTGGGTATAATTTGTATATGTATGTATGTAAGCACTTTATTGCTAATTTATTATTTATTAATTGATTTGATTCTAATTTATTTATTAATTTGATGAAATTTATCATGATTTAATTGATTTGATGCTGTTTAATTTATTATGTATTTTTGCCGTGGTTTTGTATCCTATTTTATTGATAATGTATATAGAATATGAATGTTTTGTGATCCTAGTTGGTCGAAATAAATGAAATATTATTATTATTATTATTGTACAGACGCCAGCACATCAAGCTACTACAATCTCTCAAATTTCTTTAATAGATATTCAACTTTTTCGCTAAGGCATAAGTTTCAAAGTTGATTGGGATAATTTGACAGTTTCGGGTAGCTTGATGTGCTGGCGTCTGTACACAAAACAGGTTAAAACATGAACATGATGTATAAAGATTAAGGTATAAAGGCGTAATTCATAGTCGGGTTTTTATTGCTTATTAATTTAATTTGCTTATTATAGGTAATGTTCCAAAATGCCACCCAAAACTAGAGAATAAATATTAGAACAAAAACGTACAGCTGAACCAACGACAACATACACACAACAGATACAGTATACAGATCAACGACTTCAAAATGACCCGCAAAAGAGAGAAGAAATGATAGAAAAAGAGAGATGGAAATACCAAAAGAAGAAAGAAAAAGGCACTAGAAAATTAGTCAAGGACATGAGTCGTCGTGAGCATAAGGCTGTAAAAAAAATCTGGAGAGAGCATTGTACAGACGCCAGCACATCAAGCTACCCGAAACTGTCAGATTTTCCCAATCAACTTTGAACCTTATGCTTTAGCGATAAAGTTGAAAATCTATTAAAGAAATCTGACAGATTGTAGTAGCTTGATGTGCTGGCGTCTGTACTACTTATCGCGAGAAGAAAAAAGTCATGAAAGAAGTCAAAAAATGTTAATTTTAACAAGTTTAATACTCAAGTGTTCTATAGGATAAGAAAAGTCATTACAATACGTTAAATTTGTTGATTTATTCGTCAGAAATACTGATTGTAAAAGTTTAATTAAAAAATAAAGAATTTGATTGCTTCCTTTCAATAAAAAATGTGTTTTTCTTCCATATAAACACTCCCCTGGGGATGATGACAGTCCTCTGTCACAGTTTTTCAAAAAATCGTTAATATCTCTCGTCAAATAAAGAGGAAAATGTGTGAGCTTTTTGAAGATTTATATTTCGTTTATAAATATCTTTCAATTTATTAACACATTTACTTAACATTTCCAAAAAATATACCTGGGACAGTCTTGTATGAGCCAGTTTCCAATTAGTAGAGAAACACCCAG
This sequence comes from Eremobia ochroleuca, assembly GCA_949629135.1. NCBI lineage: Eukaryota > Metazoa > Arthropoda > Insecta > Lepidoptera > Noctuidae > Eremobia > Eremobia ochroleuca. Next base: position 22,685,253 of record OX451390.1, read on the forward strand.
ATCTTATAAATATCTACAAAAAAGTCCGCGACACACTATACCTATCTATGTCGAGTGAGACACAACAACCATTTTTTTATTTAAAAATTTTGAATTTTTTTTGGACTCAAACTCAAACTCAAACTCAAAGCATTTATTTCAAGTAAACCAATTACAGGCACTTTTGAATTATCAAGGGGTCGGTCAGTCAGAAAGATGAAGCTAGTTGCCCATTCCAAAGCGTAGGTACCTGTGGAGAAGAACGGGCAAGAAACTCCACGGACACTCTTTTAAATCATAAAAATCGTTACAAAATTTTGGTTACATCATTCAAGTTGAAATAATACATGTGAGAACGATGTAAAAAGACGTGCACGTTAAAAGCGTCCGTACTAAAAAATATAAAAACAAAAACAAAAAAATAACAATTCAGAAATGAAAATACTTAGATTAAAATTAAAATAAGCCTTGGCAGCTAAGAGATGACCAGTCCCTACTGGCGGCGCCCGTTCACGAACATGACGTATGGATCAGCACCATTTAGCTCAACCATTTTGAAGGGAACTTAATGATCCAACACACACGCTACCACCAGCGAGACATTTGAGTGAGCATGACATACCCTCAGCCGCCAGGGCACATTCAAGTCAATGAAAGACGTACCCAGTAAATGGTAGCTTTATAGTTTAGTTGCATAGTGCTCACACGTGTGTTATGCAATTATACAATATTAAGAGATTGAATTTATACAATACAAAGATAGTTTTTTCAATCTTCAGCAGCTCACAACTATATTTTCGAATGCTAATTAATTAGTTTATGCGCCCTTGTGGAGCAGGACCAGCGGTGAACCAAGCATTTTTGTCAGCGATGTAATCCCCCAACTTATAATATGCTTGGCTGCATAGTGTGCGTTTTATATAAGATTTGAATTTAGTTTCGTTGAGTTGGAGTATGTGGGGAGGTATTTTATTGTAGCATTTTAAACAGTACCCCATGAAGGATGAGTCTACTTTAGCCAGTCTGAAGCCTGGTTGAACTAATTGGTCACTATTTCTGGTCCTATAGGTGTGTCTGTCACCTCTTTTAGTGAAATGATTTAGATTTTTCCTTACGTACATGATGTTTTCATAGATGTATTGACAAGGTACCGTCATGATATTAATATCCTTAAACAGTTCCCTTAGAGAATCGCGCCTGCGGAGGCCATATATTGCTCTGATGGCTCTTTTCTGCAGAATAAAAATAACTACTACATTTAAACGCATTTATTTTACTCATGCTATTAATCCCTATCAAAAATAAATTATTTCATCACTAAGTACAGTTTATGTAGATAATATTTGGTCTTTGAATGTTTAAAATTGGACGTTTAGTTTTGAAGTTATGGCGAAATTAAAATATTACGATTTCTGCTGCACGGCCCGTTGCGAAGTGAGCGTCACCAAGGAAGGATGGGGGTGCGCGTGCGGGAGGGGAGTTTAGATCTATGAGCAATTTTCCACAACAGCTGCTGAAACTTGGAGAAGGAATTTTTCTATCTTTAAATTTGAGCACCGATTATGCAGTTACTTTGGATGAGTCTCTAGGCCAAATAGTTCATAATTTAGATAGTCTGATAGATGCTATAATATGTATATCCTGACATCGAAAACTTACATCAAAATGATTTTCGTTGGCTGTGTTGTAGAGCAATAGTTTCTCCCAGGAATGAAACAGTCAACGAAATAAACAATTTAATTATATGCAGAAAGTACCGGGTGAAGTTAAGTGCTATAAATCCATAGACACCGTCACTAACATCGAGGACGCAGTGCACTACCCCCAGGAATTTTTAAATTCTGTGAACCCCGCTGGACTACCACCTCATGAACTGTCGTTAAAAGTTGGCACGCCGATAATGTTTCTCAGAAATTTAAGCCCCCCCAACATGTGTAATGGCACGAGACTTCTTATAAAGGAGCTAAAAGATAATTTAATAGTAGCGAAGATTATCACCGGCCCTGCAGCTGGTGAATTAGCTCATATACCAAGAATACCCATGATTCCTACTGATTTGCCTATACCCTTCAAAAGGCTCCAATTTCCAGTAAAAATTTCTTTCGCACTAACGATGTTATAAAGCACTCATCCAATCAGGAATAATTTAATCTTTCACTCGATTCACTCGTGTATTGTTTTTGTTTTTATCTCGCGTAGCATTAACAATGAACTAGTAATAAGTGGATAATGTTGCTAGTAGTATGATAAGTATTTTGTTTAATTAGTAAGATAGTATGTATAACATTTAATTGTACTCCTGTTTTTTATCCCGAAATAAAATAAAAATAAAACGATAAACAAATCCCAGGGCCAAACATTCAAATTAGTAGGAATTGATTTACAAAAATAATGTTTTACGCATGGGCAACTTTACGTTGCCCTATCACGGGTCGGGGCTCCCGACCATCAGTATATTTTGTTACCTGAAAATAATTTAACGTCAAATGTTGTTTATAGAGAAGCTCTACAATAATCGCTTTAGTTATCTATCCTAAAACAACGGGTTGCACTCCGGGACTGCCGGCAGAAGTGAAAACTTAGTATTAATTACATTTAAATATTTTCATCATTAACCTTTTAACCGCCTACGTCGGATTAATCCGACAAATATTTTCGGGCCCATTTCGCCAGAGTCGTATAATATCCGACCAAAATACCACAGCTCGTCTAATATAAACCGATTATTAAAAAAAAGTTTATATCAATGTCAGTTCTCACTTCAAGTCAATTGTCATGTCATTCACTTTGTTTCTTGGCATCGCGAATATTTTTTTCCTCGTTTTACTCACGGACTAGAAAAAAAAGAAGGACTCCGCGCCACGCATATCGAAAGTGAAGCACCGTACCGACACAGTAAAGTACCGATCTATTTGTGCGTGATTTGAGGGATACCAGATGAATGGAAATTTCCCCATTTTTTAAGTATTTTGACTATGGTTGTAAAAATACCGTATAATACCAAAAGGCTAGGTATTAAACAGGTATTTTACCATAACTTACGGTATTATTGGTATTTTATGTATTTTACATTTTGATTCACTTTTTAAGATCCTGCGTTATTACGAAGAGTTGTAGTTTAATAAATAAAATATATTTGAAGTTTCGATTGTATTCTACAACGTGTAACGACCCCCCAGACACCCCAACTGATTTTTAATTCAATTGACCTATTTCAGAGAGAAAATAAGTCATTAAATGTTACTAAAATAAAATAGAACAATACTTTATATTAAAACAAATACAACGTGTGACGTTAAATGTGCAAAACCTCAGACACCCCAACTGATTTTTAGTTCAATTGACCTATTTCAGAGAGAAAATAAGTAATTAAAAAAATTGTAAAGGTTTTATGTGCTGTTTTAGTTTTACTGGCCATTCTGATCGTTTCTTGCGTCTGCGACCACGCTTTATGGAGGGAGGAATCGTCACCGGGCCGCTGCGCCGCGCTGACATTGGCTTGCTTGACCTATTAATAAATAGACACGGCAACATTTTTAATGAGGATTTTTTGAAAAATGTGACCTATATTAAAAAGTGGTTCAATTAATTCTGCTCGTTATTCTAATCAAACTATTTTCAGGTTTTGCGCATTTGACGTTACACGTTGTATATTTTAGAATGACTAATTCTAATCTAATTTAATAATATAATAATCTAATCTAATAGTCGTGTTACACGACTATCAGCGTATTAGGTTTCTGCTTGAAGGCACCCAGAGCAGTACCGACAATCTACGAAGATCATCATTATCATCATCATCGTCATCATCATCATCATCATCATCATCATCATCATCATCATCGTCACCGTGATCGTGATCGTGAGCGTGATCGTCATTGTCATCGTGATCGTGATCGTCATCGTCATCGTGATCGTTATCGTGATCGTGATCGTCATCGTCATCGTGACTGTCATCGTCACCGTGATCGTCATCGTCATCGTGATCGTGAGCGTGATCGTCATCGTGATCGTGATCGTGATCGTGATCGTCATCGTCATCGTGATCGTCATCGACATCGTGATCGTGAGCGTGATCGTCATCGTGATCGTCATCATGATCGTGATCGTCATCGTGATCGTCATCATGATCGTGATCGTGAGCGTGATCGTCATCGTGATCGTGATCGTAATCGTCATTGTGATCGTGATCGTCATCGTGATCGTGATCGTCATCGTCATCGTGATCGTCATTGTCATCATCGTCATCGTCATCTAGTGATGAGCAAAGCAAGACCAAGACTGGGACAGTCTTTGTATTGGTCTTCGTGTTGCTTACTCAGTCTTGGTCTTGGTCTTGCTTGTTCGGTCTTGGTGTTGGTCTTGCTAGTGTATAGATAGTCTTGGTCTTGCTCAAATAATTCGAGTCTTGATCATGGTCTTGGTCTTGGATTTTGCTCATCACTACTTCTATCTCATTCTCTCGCACGTTAAATCTTATAGATGTGTGTTTATCTCTTTTTACCGTCGCTTTTTCGTTTCATTGATTTTCAAATCACAACGATGCTAAAGAAGTTTTCACTTCAAAATACCATTTCATGTTTTATATCTGTGCATTTCCACCGTATTTTCAGTATTTTAATTATTACTCAGATAATTTACTTAAAAAATACAGAAACAATCAATTTATACATAAAATACCGTAGCAAATGGTATAATACCGTATTATACGGTATTTTTCGTTTTATACGTTTCAATACAAACAGTATAATACAGCACTTACATCTCTAATTTTGACAGTTTATTCATTCATTAGAATAAATAAATACATTGAAATTACAAACATATGTATACTATTTAAAACTCAAAATTAAGTAATTAATTTGCATGGATGACTAAGAAAACGCTGCTGTAGAATACGTAATGCAATTGATTGTCTTGAATTACCTATAAGGAAGATAGGGGGGGGGGGGGCTTATTAATCCAATCACTGTTCCATGGTTGATTTGTTGTAGGAAATCTATAAAAATATTCATCGTCAATACTTACAAAAAATACAAAGAACACAAAAAAATAATAATTACCCAATCTCTCGGGAAAATTACCCATTTATTTTCTCACAACACTTATAATTCTGTTTAGGTTTTGTGTTCCAATAGTAATGATTTTAAAATGTCAAAAATACAATAAATCAACAAGTAAAATTGTGCCTTACCTGTGATATGTTATTCCTTGACACTTTTTCTGATATGTAGAATTATTTTTACACCTTTTCACAACACAAGATGGCATTATTTTATTTTATTACTTCACGTTAATAGTACTTAGTTTACAAAGACGACGTCGTGTCGCGTAATGGCGGCGGGCCGGCATTCTATGATGTAAATGTGTGCGTGAGGCACGTTTGTACAAACGGTCCCGGCATACTTACTGTGCTTCACTTTCGATATGCGTGGCGCGGAGTCCTTCTTTTTTTTCTAGTCCGTGGTTTTACTCTTATTATTTTGCAAGTATTGTTATGGCTTTGAAAATGGACACTGATACCGCATGCGTGTAGGTATATATTACACGAAAATAACAGTCAGGGACGAAATTCAATCAAGCAGTATGGCTGCAAATCTATAGTGGGCCGAAGAACAGTGGGTTGCTGCGGTCATGTGATGACTATGCATAATGATACAATCTTATTACAATATTCTCTTCCTTACTGGAATTAGCAATTAGACCTGTATTATATTTATACTGAAAGTGCCTGTTCACGCCGAGCCAAATTCCCATACTAAGTGGACAATGTCCTTTCCCAATAAACTTTGAACCTAATGCTTTAGTAATAAAGTTGAAAATCTATTAAAGAAATTTGACAGATTGTAGTAGCTTGATGTGCTAGCGTCTGTACATGCCAGCCTGCCAGGCAACTGACACTAAACACACTGCAATGCTATTCATTCATGAGTTGTACGAGACGGGCGCTCGAATACCTTCTGCCGGTTCAGACTGCGCATACTGCACCCTTTAAGATGTTAGTGGTTCAATAATTGCTTTGGATACTGTTGTGTAGGCAGATGATGGATGTTCAGCGCACGTGACTGCTGCAATTGTGATGAAAGCGGGTCTACTTCGCGCGGAAATATCATCATTCCGTCACACATTGTCACAATCATTTTAAATATCAGATTTGTGTTATCATATCAAGAAGCTAAGAAGTGATTGTGTGTGGCTTATATAATACTAGCGACCCGCCCCGGCTTCGCACGGGTGCAATGGAGAAACACTGAATTTTAGAGCCATTATTTCTCGTAAAAAGTATAGGATAAAAAATGGTTATTGTGGGTTATCCCTAAGAGATAGACCTATACCATCGCGGACTTTTTTGTAGACCTTTTTAAGGTGTACAATACTGTACTACATTATTTTGATCTATCTCGACGGGTTCAGCCAGCGTTTACAATGTAAGCGCAAAAAAATGTGTTTGTTTACGACATTACATTAGAAACCTCTAAAATTATCAGTGTTTCTATACTATATTATGCATGTATTGTACATATAAACCTTTCTCTTGAATCACTCTATCTATTAAAAAAAAACCGCATCAAAATCCGTTGCGTAGTTTTAAAGATCTAAGCATATATAGGGACAGACAGACAGGGAAGCGACTTTGTTTTATACTATGTAGTGATTAATGTATCGCCGCAGTGCGATACATTAATACTTTTTTTTTTGTTTCGGGGTGGAAAACTGCCGCCCTGGGGGGGCGGCGGGGTCTGTCAGACTCTTACTGACTAAAAACCACCCCGGTGTTCCCTCTCTCACCTACACCGGGGGTCGCGGGAACGACCGATACTTCCGCAACCCCCGGCTGGTGCTGGCCCGCTCCAGCGGGCCTCTCCTCGTGTCAGGGGGGGGAGTGAGGTGTTAAACTCCCCCCGCGACGTCTAAGAGGGGCGCGCGTGGAACACTACGCGCCGCCGCCTCGGGTCCTGATGTGTGGGGGGCGACGGACGTGTCCCGGGCTCAACCCTGATTCAACCCTGTTGGGTCTTTCTCTCACGTTTCTACTTAATCAAGATGAATCATCTTTAGCCACTAGATCTAAACTTATATTGTAAGTAAAGATAATTGATTACATTTTTTGTTTGTTACGCTTTCGCGCTAAAACGGCTGAACAGATATGAGTGGTATTCTCCTCTAGAGTCGCGTCATCGGAAGTGTCGGGATAGCCCTCGGCTAGCGATCGTGTGAGCTGCCGCAGCTCAAGAGCCGTGGGTGCTGAGTAGCGCCGAGGGTCAGTGAGGACGCGTCATTCATTACTCAAGGGAACAAATTAGCCTTTTTTTTTGTTGCATGGAATTTTATGGCTGTTATTTTCTAATTCGAAGTTGCTGATTTAAAATCTGCCATCATTTTTTCCCTTAACAGCTCTAGTTTTTGAGATACATTTTTGTGCTATTAAACTATCATAAAATAAGAGCTGCTTTTCTTAAAAGTATTTTTATTTTACAATGTCCGCGTCGAGAAATATCTGTAAAAACGATCCGAACTATTTCTGTAATATTTGTGATCAATATACATTCAAAAATTGCAGACTAAATGTGTCAGAGTTCGTAAAACGGGTGTATTTTGATTACTTTGGATTTCTTTTGGACACCCATGACAAGGACTGGGTGCCTTAGGTATATGATATGTAAAACATGCCTGGAGTCTTTGAGATTATGGGCGAATAAGAAAAAAACCCATTTCAAGTATCAAACACCAATGATCTGACGGGAACCTTCAAATCATCCGGATGATTGTTATTTTTGCGTGGTTGATATAAACGGGATTAACAAAAGAAACCGGTCCAAATGGTTTTACCGTAACCTGTTATCTGTTACTCGACCAGTCCTGTACTCCGGCGATGCGTGAGTACCAAGCATGAAAACGGGACAGCTAATTTTAATCCAGATATTTCTTCTGAGCTTCAGCCCTGTAATCAGGAAGAGCTCAGCGTATTAGTCAGAGACCTTGGCCTTTCTAAAAAAAACACCGCTTCGCGTTTAAAGCAAAGAAAAATGTTATCCCAAGAAACAAGAATTTCGTACTATCGTAACCAGAGTGGCTTTCATTCTTTTCTGAAGATGCTGACTTTGTTTATTGTTCTGATATTCCTGGTTTATTGAAAGCAATGGGAGTGCAAAAATATGATTCAAATGAATGGCGTTTACTTATTGATGTTTAAACTTTTATTTTCAGCGATATTATGACAAAAAATAGTATGTTTACCATGCGAACAAAGTAGTAAATCTTTGCCTGGGTGTTAGCCACCCTCGCCTACGGCTCGGGGACTATTTTACACCCTGTCAAAATGTACTACTTTGATGCCTTGGTGAATAATGTACTCTTATTTCTTGAAAATCACGAATGTATAATATTCTATATATATGTACTAGAAGTAACTTATTCACTCTCGACTTGAACACTTCACCCTCAGGTAGTTGCTCTCACAGAGTCTGGCAGGGAATTTCACTCCTTAGCTGTATCCACAATGAATGTATGTATGTCCAAACGTTTAGTGCATATGGGTGAAATGCACACCAATTCCTGATGCATAGCCCTTTCTATCTACGCCACCGCTACATGATTGTAGCGGTGGCGTAGATAGAAAGGGCTATGCGGCATGAAATTGTACAACACCAACGAACACTCTCCAATGTATCCGATAAAGAACCGATAGGCTAGCTCAGCGACAATGTTCAAGTCCACCATCGACATCGTTGCTGATGAACTTGTTGTCCTTTTTTTTGTCATGCGCGCTCAACCACAGCAAGCTGGTATTTGACAGCTCCGTCCCAGAGATGACAGTAGAACTCCACGTGGCAAATGCGATCGAACTTGCGGATTGCGATAGATAAGAGGTTGAGTAGCCGGTCCAGAGTCAAGTATCTTACCTGTTCCAGGATTCCTATCTTTTCGGCAGCCAGTTAAGCCATCAGTTCGATTCATAGACCAAAACCAAAACCTTTGCGAGGCCACGCTGTCGACGTGGCTGAAGTCTGTTCGAAACATAAACATTTATTTGGAATCTTGGATACTACGAAGAAGAAGATGAACCATAGGTTGATTCAACGTAACGCCAGAAGCTCAAGAGGGCCGGGTACTGTCTTTCTTCTCCTTGAATGACTGTTCATTAGAATACGGCCACTGCTGCCGTATCGGGCAGTGGCCGCTATCGAAATTGTCAGGAGATAGTTACTGCCCCCCGGAAACGGTTGCGGGACAGGTCGCTTTGCCTACCTACATGTTTTGGGACATAGAGGGCAGGACAGGAGCAGTTAATCCCTTGTAATGCTCCTAATCTAATCATTGCCTAAGAAATAGAAATAATAATAAGACTTCTGTGATTACACAAGGCCATTTCTATACCACCCGCCAAACTAAAGCATGTGTTACGGAATATCACAACTCCGAATTACACCGGACTCTCGAACAGATACCTACTTATTGCTAAAATATATCAACTCCATAATAGTTAGACTGTGCTGATTACAATGATGAGTGGAAGGTGCGAGAGTACTTCGTATGCTGACTGCTGATTGCTGTTTGTTGGTGCACTTTTGAACCCTCCGGGTTCCGCAGAACTTCATCATTGTCATCTGATAGAAGTGGTATGCTAGTTCCGCAATACCGTAAATTATTCTTACCTTCATATTAATTTTAATGATTTCATTTTAATTTTAAACATGAACAAACAAAGTACCATTGCTTACTTACGTATTATTTGAAATCCTTAATATAGCATATTATCGTACACACAAGTGCTTGAATCCTAGATTGTCTCAAAGTCATTATGATTGCAAGTGCGTGATGGTCATCTGTACCTTGTACCTATTAGTGTAGCTATGCATTGACTAGAATATGCTCCCCAGAAGTCTGCAAGGGGAGGCGTGGAGGTCGTCGCCCGCGGAAGGCTCTCAAAATGAGTTTTATTGCTGAAAGCCGTTTCAGGGCGCGCGCCGCCGCCCGCTCTCGTCTGTGCGCAGTGTGCACCGGCCGCCGCCGTCTTTGTGCACCACACACGACACATTCGAGATGCATGAGACCGCCGGTGTCTTCGCCTCCTCGAGTAGGCACTTATGTCACTTTATGCTTATGCTTATAACACACGCCGCGTCAACTGCGGTTTGCGACATGCATCACAGATATATTTTCTGTTTCCATATGCACAGCGACCCAATTCTTCTGTTTTAGGGTTTCCTACCTCAAAAGGAAAAACGGAACCTTTAAACGGAAACCCTTAAACCCTTAAACGGAACACTGATGTCTGCCCGTCCGTCTTTCAATACCTTTTTCCTCAGGAATTGGTACAGTTGAAATCAAAATTAATTATTCTCGCAATATGTGCCACATGTATATCGATGGATTGTTACCGACTATCCATCGATATACATGTGGCACATATAATATCGCACACCATTTGAAAATTTTAAAAATGAACTGAATTGGTAATTTGTAGTCGTACTGACGTATCACGTAAGAACACTTCTTTGTGATCAGTAACTACAGTTGCACTTGAAGCATCGATCGTAGATCGATTTGGGAGAATTAGTCCCCTGCAAAGTTATGTTTATTTTTGAAAGACTACTTTGCAGTGGAAAAAATACAAGTCAGATTTATTCGATTTTTTCTTCCGGTAGTTGGTGGTATGGAATCAAGAGACGGAACCCTTGTTGGACGACGGTGAGTTCGGTTCGCTCCTGGCCGGATTGTTTGAGCCGCTGCTGCCGATGCGGCTGGCTGTATAATTTGTCTGAGGTATATTTTAATATTGTGATGTTCCTAAAATGCCTACTAGCCTGGCCCCGGATATTTTTTTTTATTAGTTGGTCGGCTATTAGTCTTATGGTCTTCTGGTACTTCTTGGTGTTTGAGGAGATAAATAAGTTAATTGAGTCGCTTTTATAAGACCTGTTTGACCATCTTGATGTCTCTACTCAAATCTATAGATATTATTCATCAGAATCCGGAGTTTGTATAAAATGATAATGCCAAGTAATTAATCTGCATTTCTGCACTGCGTTATGTAGGTGGGTGATTGTACGGAGTGATAAAAAATAAACTACTATTTAAATTTCACAAAACCAGCTTTCTACTGTGTTATTATAAAGAGTTATTATGTAATAATCTTCCAAAAAATAAAATCGGCGATCAATCATTAACATTATGAGAAATAATTGCACGTTTTAGTGTTATCACTTCGACAGGAGTAATTCTAATTTCAACATGAGTGACAGAATCTTTCATAAAACTAATAAAATTGAATTGCCGCGAGGCCGCCATACACCAGTGACAGTAATGTCGGAGCTCTAGGAGGAGACAAAGGCAAGACGGCTGCTTCGGGTTTGTCTGTGCGTCGACCGTAGTGCCGCGCGACGAGGTCGAGCCCACCTGGCCCGCCGCGCCCCGCCGCCCGCGCCTGCCCGAGGAGACACGCTTGCTTAGGCTGGATGAGAGCTGCGCCGCTACTGTACTGGCGGCGGCAAGGGCACGGGACAGAGCTCCTGCCTCGGACCTTTCGTTTTCAATAAGCATCTAAGTACATTAATAGTTATGTCGTGGTCGTTTAATGTCTGCAGTGACTTAGACTTGGGTAATGTAGCTTTAACAACTGCAGACCGGTTCCTTTGTCGGTCGCACGTCACCATCCTCACCTGCACATTGTCTGCATGACACACTAGCACAGCGCAAGAGATCGCCGCCGAGACTTCTCCGTGCTGTGCCTGTGCTCGTGCCTATTACTTCCCGTCGCTAGTAATCATAATACGTATGTAAATGTCGTAGGACAATTAGTAAAATCGTTTTTTTTTTTCTCGAAAATCCTAGGGTTCTTACAAAGGACCGGATATTGAAAACTTTGAAAGAGTTTCGTAATCATACGAGTACGAGCTATTAAAAATTGTCATTCAGAATAATTGCAAAAGACCCTCGAGAATATTGGATGCCCCTCAGCATTCTCTACTGACACTCAAGTAGAGCAGAGGTGTGTATAATTTTATAAGCATTATTATTTATATATTTACATTATTTATACTTACATTATTTATATACATATGTCGTTAAAATATTACCGAGTGATCTGTGACCTAGAAAACGAATCGCGCATTTTTCTGCTAAGTTTGTGATTTACTGTAGTGAATAACATTTAATTATGAGAAAAAATTAAGACTTAAGTATGTCAAATAGTGAAAACAGCCCTCGGAGTATCCCACCACCAGGCAGCCCTGCCAGCAAATCTCAAATACCTGAATGAATGCGGCTGAAGGAAAAATTCAAGCAGTGGACACCAGGGACATTAGTAACTGGTTGATCTCAATTGAATCATGACTGAATAAAGTTTGTACCATTGCTCAGGAAGGAAAGCTGAACTCGGAGCAAAAGCTGAGGATCAATTCCCTATCGCGCAAGGTTGGACATGGCGTTTCACAAATGGTGGTTTACTACCAGGATTTGAAGCTAAAAGCCCAAGAAATACAAAACTCTAAACTAGTGTTGAAAGAAAAAGGCGACCTCACAGATTACCTTGAAAATATCAAGAAAACCCTTCAAGAAAACTGCGCTAATCCAACTATGGTAGGAAATGTTTCGTTCGCTGACATGGTAAAAACCAATAAAAATAATTATTTGCGCCCCAATAATGTCACTGCTATTGTAATTTATCCAGCGGATAAATTAAAATCTGGTGAGGACACTAAATCTCTTGTCCAAAAAATTATATGCCCTGAACAAATGAAATTGCAAGTTAGAGGAATACGCAAAACTAAAAACGGAGGCGTTATAATCAGCACGGAGACCAAAGACGACATAGAAAAACTTAAGAAATCATCCCAGCTAAGTAGTTCTGGCCTGAAAGTGGAAGAGCTCCATAAGAGAAAACCAAGAATTGTGGTTATAGGAGTACCGACTGGTTTAAGTGATCAAGAAGTTTATGATTGCATCTATGAGCAGAATGTAGCCGAGAGGCTGCCTAGTTTGTCCCGTGACTCTTTTTTGGCCTCTATAAATTTAAGTCACAAGTCAGGTAAAAAAGAGGGACCTACGTGCAACTTCATACTTGTTACCGCTAGCATAAGAAAGGCACTTATAAAGCAACCTCTAGTGTTGGTTAATTGGACTTCCTGCCCAGTCACAGACTTCACACTGGTGACCAGGTGCTTTAAATGTCAACAGTATGGACATGCTGCAAAGACTTGTCGGGAGGCTACCTATACGTGTGGACATTGTGGGGAACAGGGTCATCAGGTGAACGAGTGCACTAAACATGATGAACCGTCACATTGTGCAACATGCTTGCGATTTAAAAAATCGAGCAACCACAAAACAGGCGATCAAAAATGCCCCGCAAAGAATATTGCCGAGACAAGATACATCATGTTTATCTATAAGCCTTTTTTTTGTTTTTACTTTATGTTATACATATAGTTATTCTTATTTCGTCTTTTACTAGTTATAATCCGCAAAATTAATTTTAGTTTTTTACAATTTATGTTATAAGTAAACAAACAGCAAACGTCTCAGTCTACTATAATATAATAATAATAATATATTTATTCAAAAATTATACGGCATGACTATGTACCTGAACACATCATTAGTTTGTAATAGATAGCTGCTCCAGTTTTTTGAACCTCAATGTTTATGGCAATGGTAATGTGTGAACTGCGGGGCGATTCTGGAAAAATCTCACCGTGATAACTGAGGTGAAGTGAGCTTAGGGTGAGCTGTGAGTAATGCTGATGCTAGGGATTGACACTATTGACGACTCACTCCACGCTCACTTCACCCAAGTTTTCACCGTGAGATGGTTACAGAATCGCACGGCTGTTCAGTGAACGAGTGACATTATGTCTTGCAGAACCGCGGCAGTGCGAGCGCGGCAGCGTGCGGCATGGAGTGCGGCGTGGCGGCGCCGGCGGGAGGCTACCCCGCGCCCCCCGCGCACGCGCACACTGCGCTTTCGCCCACCGAGCGCTCGCCTGCCAAGTCTGGCCTGCACGTCAACTTCAGTGACAAGGGAGAAGTAAGTTTTACGCACCATGCGCCGCCAGCACCGTCAGCTTCCAGGACCGAGCCTGCGCTACTAACATGCTGATTCTTACAAAGCCTTTGAAAGTGCATCATAAATAAAAATATTTAGTTTTTAGGGTTCCGTACGTCCCAATGAAACACGGAACCCATATAGGACCTCTCGTGTGCCTGTCTGTCACACAATGTGAATTTTTGTGACGTAAACGTGAATTTTGAATATGGGGTCTGGACGGAAAATTTTGAAAATTGGGTCACTTTTGGGGGACAAAATAAGAAAATTAAAAAAAAGGGGTTTGCAAACTGTACCGTGTGAACCAAACTCAGTAGTCACAGTCTCTTGACATAATCTCGGTCAGGCCTTATGAGGACCATGCAGGTTAACGTCTGAGATGGTCTTTTGAGGAAAGAACCACACAGATTTGTGTGGACCTGTCCAGTACACGCATTTGTCAGTAATCGTGTAGCTCAACTCAGAACTCAAAAGTGTGAGTGAATATGCTAATGTGAGTTCGGTGATTGCGCAGGTGAAGGAGCGGCGCGAGAAATTCCTGACGGCCAAGTACGGCAGCCACCAGATGGCGCTGATCCGCAAGCGCCTCGCCGTCGAGATGTGGCTGTACGACGAGCTGCAGAAGTTGTACGACACGGTGAGTGCCTCGGGCGCCGTGGTGCCAGCGTTACCGATCTGGTTGGCACTTCCGAATTAGAAAAACAAGGCATAATGGAAGTGGCCTGCAGTTTAGCTCTGGTATCTTATTGGCTGCTGTATCGAACCCTCGTGTGTTGCAGAAGGAGGCTGGCTGCGCGGCGGGTGCGGGCGCGGCGGCCAGCTCGCAGGAGGTGGAGGTGGACATCGACGAGCTGCTGGACATGGACAGCGACGAGCACCGCCGCCGACACCTCACGGTGCGCACACGCAGCTCCCACTCCCCACATGACAAACTGTTCCTCACAGTCCCCACTCATTGCTGCGCCAGTGCGGAGTTCCCCACTAATATTATCTTCCTATTCGACTAACGGTACATCTCTATAACGTATCTAGACAGATCTGGCTTCTCTTTTACCGACGAACACATTGTCTTCAGTCAAGTCTTTTATATCTTCGTCAGTTTTCAAATTCCTTCCTTTATCAAGTCAGGACACACAATACCTTTTGCAGCTACGGCACTGAACAGACTATTGTACTTATAGAAAATATATTTAATAACTTGTTTACAAACACCTAATTAGCATACACCTTTGAGGCCTTGACCAATGTTGAGTTGACATCAACCTAAAACCTTTATTTGTTTATTTATTACTTCAAGCACATAAATGTACAGAGGCGAATTGGCAATGTACAGACGCCAGCACATCAAGCTACTAAGATCTGTCAAATTTCTTTAATAGATTTTCAACTTTATCCCTAAAGCATAAGGTTTAAAGTTGATTGGGAAAATCTGACAGTTTCGGGTAGCTTGATGTGCTGGCGTCTGTACATTTTTTTATTCGGTCTGACGTGACGTATAGATGGCTGAATGAATGTCATTCTGCAGTATTGATGTCGCAGGTGGATTGTAGAATCCGCTTTTTATTAAACCGCTACTTGTTTTACAAAACAACTCCGTTGTGTAATATATCTAGAAAAGTACATACAGACCAAGATACATATTTTAAAATTATTTTTCTCATAAGTGTCACGACTTGGGCTATCGCCCGTGGCCGGCTGGACGTTGCTTTCTCGGGCAGCCTGTATATTGCATTAGATTAGAATTAGACAAAGTTTGTCTGTACTGTACTGCGTACTATCCTGTCCAGTAAAAGTGCTTTTTTTTCGGGGTTCTTGTGTGGAGGTCTCCACCCCGAAAGAAAAGGATAGAAGATAAATATTAGTTTAGTCCTGTCAAATTAAGATACTCTCTTTAAGTTTAGACGTGATTAAAAAATTGGCTACTAAGAATACGTCAATTTAGGTCAGGCGCCGACTAATTTGACAGGACTTCACTAATATTTATCTACTGTCCTTTTCTTAATGAAATAGAAAGAAAAAGATGCACTGAACTAAAATTTAGTTTAGTTTTTGAAGAATGGAATCGGCGCCAGTGTCCGAAACGACATATTTTAATTTTAATATTTTTTTCACTGACGTTTTAGACACCAACAAATTATTGAAGCGGTTTAGTACAGTCTGATAAAAAAAAAGTTTTAAAATATAATTTATTTAAAAATCGTTTTCGGTAATGCTATGGCGGCTTTTTGGTGGCATATTATAAATTGCATTTACTTGATTCATTGGACTATATAACACACATGTTAAAAAATAAAAACAAAACTCATTCAGAACGTACATTTAGTATAAAAATCAACATCTTACAAATATTGCTTTATATTAATCAACAAAATAAGCACATAAAAATATTTCGACAACATTCATATTGGTTTATTTGGCATTACTTATTATTAAAAAGTCATTACTCTAAAATGTATAATCACAGATAATCAGTTCGAACATAAATAAGTACTATATTTATGTTTATTTTCTGAAAAAGCAACAAAAATCTTGAACAATATAGAGTAAACTACAATATGCACAGTATTTTTCATAATAATTGGTACAATATTCTGAAAGCTACAAAATCAAACAAACAAAAATTGGTAAAGACATTCTAATCACATCACAGATTTTTTTATTAATAACCACTAAATAATAATTAAAAAATTGTTAAACGATGAAATTTTCTCTAATACTATGAAATAAGGCGTTCTATGCGCAATTCGCCTTATTTTATAATATTAGAGAAATGGTCATCGATTATTGCAGTTTATATTATTCAATATTTTTGTTGCTTTTTCAGAAAATTAACATACTACTCGTCAAGAAAATACCGGGAAAAGATCAATAATACACAACATGTTAGTTATTCATCCAAATCTATTTTACCACCTTCAAAGTATGCTCCTTCAGAAATGATAAACTTACGCCAACGAATAATCCAATCATCACAACATTTCTAACCGCTTTTTTCGGAATGGAGTTCAGCAGTGCGATTCTGTAACCATCTCACCGTGAAAGCTTGGGTGAAGTGAGCGTGGAGTGAGCTGTCATTCACTAGGGATTAACACTATTAAGTGCTCACTTCACTTATGATTTCACGGTGAGATTTTTACAGAATTGACCGGCGGTTCTCGCTGCAAATTCTCCTTTATGTCTTCTACCGAATGATAACGGGTGCCACGAAGTGGTAATTTCAGTTTAGGAAAAAGGAAGAAGTCGGCTGGAGCCATATCTGGTGAATAAGGTGGTTGCTGGATGGTTTTTGTTGAGTTTTTGGTCAAAAATTCGTTCACAATGATGGCCTTGTGCGAAGGCGCATTATCGTGGTGCAAAATCCAAGAATTTTCTTTCCACAAATCTGGCCTATTTCGTCTAATTTGTTCTATTAAACGCCGCATGACGCTCAAATATTTTTTATTATTTACCGTTGGACCTTCCGGCAAGAATTTCGAGTGCACAACACCGCGATAGTCAAAGAAAACAGTCAACATGACATTGACTTTTGATCGACTTTGGCGTGTTTTTTTCGGTTCAGTTGAAAGCCGCCACTCCGAAGCTTTTTCACTAGTTTGCATGTCAAACTCGTAAACCCACGTCTCGTCACCATTAGCAATGCGTTTCATGATTGTTGGGTCGGAATTGACTCGTTGTAGCATGTCCTCAGCGACTCTTATGCGATTGAGTTTTTCGAGAAAATTCAGGTCTTTTGGGACTAGCCGAGCGGCAACATGTTTCATACCCAAGTGATTATTTAAAATTGTACGGATCGACTCGTGAGACACAGAAAATTCGACGGCTATCTCTCTCAAACTTGAATGAGCATTTTCAGTCACTTTTGCTATGTTAACTTCAGTTGCAGACGTTTATGGCCTACCAGAGCGAGGCAAATCTTCCATCACATCTCGACCGCTTTTGAACGCTTTGTACCACTCATGAGCATGTGTTTTGGAAAAAGTCGATTCACCGTAAGCCTTCTGTAACATTTTCAATGACTCCGAACACGAAAATTCATTAGCGATGCAAAATTTAAGACAAACTCTTTGTTCGATGTTTTTGTCCATTATAAAATTCGCAATACACACTAGATGATATAACTAAAAACAGCCGGTCGATTCTGTAAAAATCTCACCGTAAAAACTTGCTGTCAGTGTTATCCCACTGATGCTAGGGATTGACCAAGCAAACATTTACAATCATAATCGAGATTTTAATAATATTTTTTATGCTAATTCTAGTGATCATTTTGTATACTTTCGAAGCTAGTATTTTAGTTGTCAAAACCCACGTAGTTTGTGTGGCGTGATCACTTCACCCGATTCACGAAATGTCGTGAATCGGGTGAAGTGATCACGCCGACTTGTCAGGACTAGTCTAAGAAAAAAAAAACCAACATTGAGATTCTGACTGAGTTTCTGTTTTGCTATTTTATTTTAAAACCCCACAAAATAGTAATGCGTACAGAATCGCATTGCAGCACTGTATTTAATCTAAATAACAGCAGTGCGATTTTGTAACCATCTCACCGTGAAAACTTAGCTGTAAAGTGAGAGTGGAGTGAGCTGTCAGTGTCATTCCACCTGATACTAGGGATTGATCAAGCATACATTTAAAATCATACTCGAGATTTTAATAATATTTTTATACTAATTCTGTTGATCATTTTATATCATTGTATTTTTATTTTATTTTTTTTGTATTCAGCTGCATCCGGTTAGACTGGAAGCCGACCCCAACATAGTTGGGAAAAGGCTCGGCAGATGATGATTTTATATAATTTCAACGCTATTATTTTAGTTGACACATAATTATTGAAACATTACTACAGTCCGCGCGCGAGCTCCGAGGAATATTGACGTAATGAGCTAGAAAAATAAGGAATGTTGACGTAATGAGCTAGATTTGTGATTTAGTCGATATTGCACTGTCGATACTAATACATCTTGAGCCTCCGCGCGAGTGTACTTCATGAAATCATTTTATGAGGGTATTATGTACTTGAAATTAAAAAAAAATGATGAAAGTAAACTCTCCTCACGCACATCAATAATAAATGAGTCGACAACATTCTCCATTAAGCCATCCCTTTGACAGTAATGTTCCTTTAATGCTAAAACATGTTTATCATATCCACACCAATCTTCTTTTGTGACATGCGTGATAGCTTTTTCGGTGATCTCCTTCAGTCTCGTCAGAGAAAAATCTGAAGTAATGTTGTGTTCCCTCACAAGCCTTTTAACTTTTGCCCATGCGAGCTCTATTGGGTTCAAGTCGCACATATAAGGCGGTAATCGCATTGCATCGTGACACAAAACAACATAATTATATATAGTAGAAAATAACACTACCTACTATAGCAAAATTAAAAATGACTCGATAAGCATGTTCTCGCGTCAAGGTCGACACTAGTACTGGGAGAGTGCGGGGGATGGAGCGACGGTCGGGCGCGGCGCACACCCGCCCGTTTCCTCAGCTACCGATTCCTCGGAGCTCGCGCGCGGACTGTATTTTGTGGTGTTCAAAAATAAAATAACAAAACTCAGTCAGAACTCAGTCAGTAACTCAATCGGAATGCCAATGTTGTTTTTGTTTTTTTCTTTTTTTCCTAGATTAGTCCTGACGAATCGAATAGAATTACCATAAAAAATATTATTAATATCTCGATTATGATTGTTGCTTGGTCAATCCCTAGCATCAGTGCGATGACAGACAGCTAACTCCACGCAAGTTTTAACGGTGAGATTTTTACAGAATCTACCAACAGATGTAACTCAAACTCCGAACACATAAACATGATAAATTTTTTAACATAGACGGATATTAAGAAGAGAAAAGAATCTTAATAATTTAACTGATAAGTTGCTCGAAATGACCCCCCCTCGTTCCGGATACACAAATTTAGTCTACGTTGAGTAGCCCTCTGCAAAGTGTTGTGGTGTATGCTCCTAATAACATTTAGTCTACGTTGAGTAGCCCTCTGCAAAGTGTTGTGGTGTATGCTCCTAATAACATTTAGTCTACGTTGAGTAGCCCTCTGCAAAGTGTTGTGGTGTATGCTCCTAATAACATTTAGTCTACGTTGAGTAGCCCTCTGCAAAGTGTTGTGGTGTATGCTCCTAATAACATTTTCTACCGGAACCCTTAGTTCTTGTACAGTATTATAACACGTTTTGTAAATTTAATTTTTTACATGACTCCATAAAAAGTAGTCCAGAGGCGTCAGGTCTGGACTTCTCGCAGGCCATCCAATCGTCCCGTTTGTACCCATCCAGACATTGAAATGTTTATTAAGGTAAGCCCTGGAAATTCTGCTATTGTGGGCAGGTGCACCGTCTTGTTGAAAAATTATAGTATGCCATTCCTCCTCCGGTACAAGGTTTAATAGATTATGTAAAAGGTCTAATATTTCAATCTATTTTGTCGTATTTAGATGTCCTTCATAAATGTGCACCAAAACAACCATATTGCTTCTGATTCCGCACAAAACATTAAAGGAAAATCTGACCTGATAGGTAGATATTGTTAATAAAGAACTTCTAATAAATATTCAATTTCATGGGTATCTCGTACAACAGAAGAGTGTAAGGTCAAATGTTTATTGGATAAATTTTATCCTGTACAATAATCCTACCGATTCGTATGATAAAATAGCGAGGGTTTACTTTTTTTAATTTTTAGTTGGTTCGATTCCCGGGTGAGATAAGCGAATTTTAGAAGATCTTTGAATGCAGTTTTGTTTCTTTTATAAAATAAAGGAATGTTTCCTTTCAGTAAAACGAGCGAACTAAAGGATTTAAGGTAGTTCCTCTCCAGGGCCCAAACATTTTTTCTACATTTTATATAGTTTAACTGATCATTATCTGTGATTTTTATACATTTTTAGAGTAATGGCTTTTTAATAATAAGTACCTAATCTATACATAATAATAAAATTGTAGATAAGTGGTGCCTGTACAATGGAAATATATTAAAAAAAAAGTAGCAGGGGTTGTTATTATATCGATGCCGAACCCGAAATTGTAATTAATTTTTTTTTGTCTGTTTGTCTGTGTGTTTGTGCACGCTAATATCCGAAACGGCTTCATCGATTTAGATGCGGTTCACTAATAATTGTAGCAAGCTTCACTTAACATTTAGTGTTTATTTCATGTCAATCGGTTCATAAATAAAAAAGTTATGTCAATTTAAAGAATCACGGCGAACATTTGTTAAGGTATTCTATCAGAGTACGTAAACGCCTCGCGCCTGCGCGTCCTTGGCTATAATAAAGCGCGCTGAGAGCCGCGCCGCTGCCATAAGGCAGTTATTCGTAGCAAACGCACGTATCCTGGAGAGTATAGGCGAATCGTTGCATTCGATTATTGCGATTCACTTGAATACTGACTGTTTGCATATTTCATTTATTTATATTTTAGGGTTTGTAGGTTACGTTCTTTGTCTTAATTTTCTTTAAAATTTTGTAAATAAATATTGTAAGTATTTGGTATAGGTTAGGCGGTTCTTTCCTTGATTTTTAGGTATCTACTTATCTTAATTTTTATTTAGGGTTCGTAAATAAATATTGTAAGCATTTGTTATAGGTTAGGCATTTCTTTCCTTGATTTTCGGTATACTTATCTTAATTTGTATTTAGGGTTTGTATATAAATATTATAAGTATTTGGTATAGGTTAGGCATTTCTTTTCTTCATTTTCTTTATTAAGTATAAGTTCATTAGCGCAGGTTAGTAATTAATTTTTATAGCAATTCTTTTGTTTTATAAAGTTAGTACGTTTGGTTTACACGTCTTAACACTTATTAGGTACTTAAAATGTGATCATTTTAGACTGTATAATAATCTGTAAGTATTTATAATTTAATTGTTTACGATAGTACGTGTTTACTAAATAACTGTGTGATAAGTAGTAGGTAAGTACTATTTTATTGTAAGAATGCCTCGAAGAAGATCCAACCTCTCCCAATGTAGCAGAAATGCTAAAAGGATGAGATTAGTTCGATCATAGGAATCTGAGGAAGGTCGTGAGGCAAGGCTCTCTGCAACTCGGGAAAATCAGGCTAGGTTTCGTGCTGCAGAAACTTCGACTCAGCGAGAATCTCGACTGAGTTCAAATCGTTCTCGAATGATGACAACTCGAAATAGGGAAAACGGGGAACAACGAAAGGCACGTTTATCTGCCGATCGCGAAGCTCACGCGCTACCGCGTGAGTCTGAGACTTTTGCTGACAGGAAAACCCGCCTGAGCTCCCAGAGAGTACGGACAACAAATGCTCACTGCCGATCGTGAACCTCATGCACTATCGCCTGAGTCTGAGACTTTCACTGATAGGGAAATTCGTCGAGCCTGTATGCTTTCATCCCCGATGGCCATACGTCAAATATCGTATACAGAGAAGGATTACTGTAAAGTAAATTTTTAGCTACCCAAACGACGGTATATGTAATTCAAAATATGCTGCCCGAAAAGTCACTATTCCACGCGGACGAAGTCGCGGGCACAGCTAGTGCCAAATAAACCAATATGAATGTTGTCGAAATATTTTTATATGATTATATGTTGTTGATTAATATAAAGCAATATTTATATAATTGATTTTTATACTAAACTAGCTGCACCTGGCGGTTTCACCCACGTAAGTTTCGATTCCGTGGCAATATCGGGGTAAAAAGTAAGAGCTTTAAGTAACAGCTTTGTAACTATCAAGTTTCATCGCAATCGGTTCATTAATTTATACGTGAAGAAGCAACAAACATATACTTCCCGCTACGCTGCGTGGGGCCACATCGGCCACTTTTGTTTAGATTGACATTTTTAAATTCGTAATATCTTTTGAATGGAATGACCGATTTGAATAATTCAAAAAGTAATCTACAGCAATGCTATTCTGTAAAAATCTCTACGTGAAAACTTGGGTGAAGTGAGCGTGGAGTGAGCTGTCAATAGTTTCAATCCCTAGCATCTAAACTCACTTCACCTGAATTTTCACGGTGAGATTTTTACTCAATAGCACCGCTGGTATTGAAACAGTCTTGAATGACAAAATTATTTATTTGGATAAGGAATAATACTCGTACAAAGGTATGGATAACATGGTCGGATTTTGGTCGGCATTTCTATCAACTTTAATAATGTAAAAAAGTAGTTATAGTTACATTACAACAGTTGGACATATGGTATCGTAAAGTTTTTAGAAGATATTGATATGTTCTTTAACTTTGCAGAACATGTTTTTGTTCTATCATCCGCAGCGCATGCGATGAAATACATTTTATGGCTAATTTTTTTTCACCATGGGTTACATTATTGAAGTTCTAGTGGGGACCTCTAATTTTTTCTACTTATAAATATAGCCTAAATTACTTAGGGATAGTGTAGCATTCTAATGACGAAAAACATTTTTGAAATCGATCCAGTAGTATTTGAGTTTATTCGTTACAAACATACATACAAAAATACAAATCTTTCCTCTTTATAATATTAGTGTAGATGTATACTAGCCGTACCCGCCCTATACCATTTTGCGGAATGCCCGAATTAACCAAATTATTTTATATTATAATATGATTATTTTATATATGATAGCTGTACCCGCGACAAGAAGGGATCGGTGGAATTATAAAAGATCAATCAAATCAAACTATCAATCAAAAGTTATAAGCACTGGAAATCATCAATTTCTAAATGAAGTCGTTGAGACACAGCCGTACGCAATAGCCCGCTCGCGCGTTCTGAGCCCGCGCAATAGGCAGCCTTTGTGATATTGATTCGTTGGTGGGAGGCGCCCGACGTGACGGCACAGTGGTGGCATGCGCGTGAGCTGCGTGCGGTACTGGACAGTACCACACTCCAATTTTATTTATATGTATAGATGTAGATATACGTTCTGAATGAGTTTTGTTTTTATTTTTAACATGTGTGGTATAAAGTTTAATGAGTCCACAAAGGAATTGATTACTAAAAATATGCCACCAAAAAACCACCCTTTAATAGCATTACCGAAAACGTTTACGGCGGGCGTTTAAACGTTACGTACGAAGCCGCCGGGAGATGGACGGCGGGGGGCCATTTCCTCTTCGCACTTAGGCCACTGATGTTAAGTGACGCCACTGTGGCGCTGTGATGGACAGTTCATAAAACAGTCGTGCGATTCTGTAACCATCTCACCGTGAGCAAGAAAAGGGGTGAAGTGAGCGTGGAGTGAGCTGTCATTCGCTAGGGATTAACACTATTAAGTGCTCACTTCACTTATGATTTCACGGTGAGATGTTTACAGAATCGACCGGCAGGATATTTCGAGATTAATTTTGTTATTTTTTTATTTTTTTTTATTGGTTACAATATAATTTTTCATATTACTGAAACATATAAAAAACAAGCGGTAAAACAATTGGTAAACTTTTTAGTATTTCCTGAAGGTTTTACACGAATTTATCGAGAGTCGTATAATTCCGATGTAACTCGTATACCCTCAGGGCCTCCACCCACCCAGTCCTGCACACCACTTACAGAGAAAGACCCCCAAATACTACTAACATCACTTAACTTTATAATATTGACGTTTTACATTTATTTTTGCAGACTTTACTAGCAGATGCCAAAAAACCACAAAAAGATGTACATGTAAGTAGTAATTAAACAAATAATTTGTTGAGTAAAGTAGTTTGGATTCTGTAGAGTAACGGCGGCAGAGTGACGGGCCAGTGGGCTTACTGACGTTTCGGACACAATATATTCGGACACAGCGTCCGAAACGACATATTTTAATTTTAATATTTTTTTCACTGACGTTTCGGACACCATCAAATTATTGAAGCTATTTCGTACAGTCAGCTAAAAAGAAAGTTTTAAAATAATATTTTAAAACTTTCTTTAAATATATTATAAACGTTATTTAAATATATTATATCATAATATATTTAAAAAACCTTTTCGGTAATGCTATTTAAGGGTGACTTTTTGGTGGCATATTTTAGTAATTAATTGCTTTGTGGAACTGACTAACACACATATAAAAAAAAAAACATGTGTGCAGTTCACACGCGATAGAAGTGAGACCTTCAAAAATGTTAACTTCAAGATAATGAGTTGAATGTGGAATTTCAGGAGTAGGATAATTGTAGGGTTTAATAATAATGCTATTGATACCAAGTTTAAAAATTATTTTACATTTTTTTGAAATAACAACTTCTTTAGCATCGTTGTGATTTGAAACGCAATGAAACGAAAAAGATACAGGAAAAAAAAAATTATAAAAAAAACGACAGCAGTCGGTGTCAAAAAACGAAAATGCGGAACCAACGACACTGACTTCCAAAATTAAAGTTATTTTTCAGTTTGTAGTGTTTTTTGGGAGTTGGTTGTTTTTTTTATAAAAAAAAAGTTTTTATTTTTCACTTTTTAGTTATACCTACCCCAAAAAATTCATATAACACTAGGTACTTGCTATGTACATTTCAGTGACAGGAAGCTGCATCTGCGTTTATAGGGTACAGAACTGATGTTATGTGGTGCGATTGCGTAAATAATGCATACATTTTGACGAGTTATGCGAACATAAATGTAGGGAACAGCAAATTTTTTTTCGCAATTTCAGGTTTGGTCCCATAGTAAAAGTTGTTCATAATGATGTTATTTAAGTTACAGCTTGTATATAGTATTTAGTTTATGTTTGAACTGCACCCTAATTGCGTAACACACTATTACTCTCAATTTTAATCATTTTGAAGCATATTGCTAATCCATTGCTCCATATGTTGGAAAAATGTGTCTGCACAACAACGTCAATAACGCAATGAATGTTGTTGAACTGCCAAAATGAAACCCATTGGTATACGCAATTACCCTGCTGGTTACCGGAGATGAATCATGGATTCATTACGAGAACGATTATTATCTGTGATTTTTATAAATTTTTAGAGTAATGATTTTTCAATAACAAGTAAGTAATGACAAATAAACCAATAAGAATGTTGTCGAAATATTTTTATGTGATTATGTTGTTGATTAATATAAAGCAATATTTATAAGATGTTGATTTTTATACTAAATATACGTTCTGAATGAGTTTTGCTTTTATACAAAGCAATTTATTACTAAAATATGCCACCAAAAAGCCACCCTTAAATAGCGTTAACGAAAACGTTTTATAAATGAATGTCTAAATACTAAAAGGGCACTTGTCTTTAGTATTTAGGCATTCAAATATATTATATTTTAATACTTTTTATCTGACTGTACTCAACAATGGTGTCCGAAACGTCAAAAAAAAAAATTAAAATAGGTCGTTTCGGACACTGTCCGAATAAATTGGTTGCGCTGCATGGGGCCACACTGGCTACTTTTGTTTACTTTGGCATTTTCAAATTCGTAATATCTTTTGAATGGAATGACCGATTTGAATAATTCAAAAGTAATATATGTCTTGAAACAGTGTTGAATACGAAATGATTTATTTGGATAAGGATTAATACAAAGGTATCGATAACATGGTCTGATTTTGGTCGGCATTTCTACCAACTTTTAAAATGTAAAAAAGTAGTTATAGTGACATAACTACAATAGTTGGACACATGGTATCGAGAAGTTTTTTGTATAGATTGATATGTTCTTTAATATTGTTAAACATTTTTTTGTTCTATCATCAATAGTTTCCGCAGCGCATGCGATGAAAGACATTTTATGGATAATTTTTTTACACCTTGGGTTACATTATTGAAGTTCTAGTAGGGACCCCTACTTTTTAAAAAATTAGAGGTCCCCTCTAATTTTTTCTACGTATAAAAATAGTCTAAATTACTTAGGGATAGTGTAGCATTCTAATGGTGAAAAACATTTTTGAAATCGGTCAAGTAGTATTTGAGTTTATTCGTTACAAACATACATACAAAAATACAAATCTTTCCTCTTTATAATATTAGTGTAACTAGATCTTGCATACTTGATTTGTATGTAGTCGCATGTTTGACAAATAAATTATCTTTTTCTTTATTCAACGCCAGATGAAAACAGCGTTATGTGCAGTCAACCGCACATCACTAACACGCACTTTACTCGACATAAATAAAGGTGCTGTCAGTGTCAATTAGTAACCACGTCACCGCGTCGGCGGTGCTAACCACTGACCACTGATCCGCACGGCATCACGTCGCCGCGTCGGCGGCGCTAACCACTGACCACTGATCCGCACGGCATCACGTCGCCGCGTCGGCGGCGCTAACCACTGACCACTGATCCGCACGGCATCACGTCGCCGCGTCGCCGGCGCTAACCACTAACCACTGATCCGCACGGCATCACGTCGCCGCGTCGCCGGCGCTAACCACTGACCACTGATCCGCACGGCATCACGTCGCCGCGTCGCCGGCGCTAACCCCTAACCACTGATCCGCACGGCATCACGTCGCCGCGTCGCCGGCGCTAACCACTGACCACTGATCCGCACGGCATCACGTCGCCACGTCGCCGGCGCTAACCCCTGACCACTGATCCGCACGGCATCACGTCGCCGCGTCGCCGGCGCTAACCCCTGACCACTGATCCGCACGGCATCACGT
The DNA here is from genome assembly GCA_949629135.1 of Eremobia ochroleuca. Lineage (NCBI taxonomy): Eukaryota > Metazoa > Arthropoda > Insecta > Lepidoptera > Noctuidae > Eremobia > Eremobia ochroleuca. The sequence goes on from OX451390.1 coordinate 22,712,852, forward strand.
CGCCGTGTCGGCGGCGCTAACCACTGACCACTGATCCGCACGGCATCACGTCGCCGCGTCGCCGGCGCTAACCACTAACCACTGATCCGTACGGCATCACGTCGCCGCGTCGCCGGCGCTAACCACTGACCACTGATCCGCACGACATCACGTCGCCGCGTCGCCGGCGCTAACCACTGACCAATGATCCGCACGGCATCACGTCGCCGCGTCGCCGGCGCTAACCACTGACCAGTGATCCGCACGGCATCACGTCGCCGCGTCGCCGGCGCTAACCACTGACCACTGATCCGCACGGCATCACGTCGCCGCGTCGCCGGCGCTAACCACTGACCACTGATCCGCACGGCATCACGTCGCCGCGTCGCCGGCGCTAACCCCTAACCACTGATCCGCACGGCATCACGTCGCCGCGTCGCCGGCGCTAACCACTGACCACTGATCCGCACGGCATCACGTCGCCGCGTCGCCGGTGCTAACCCCTGACCACTGATCCGCACGGCATCACGTCGCCGCGTCGCCGGCGCTAACCACTGACCACTGATCCGCACGGCATCACGTCGCCACGTCGCCGGCGCTAACCCCTGACCACTGATCCGCACGGCATCACGTCGCCGCGTCGCCGGCGCTAACCCCTAACCACTGATCCGCACGGCATCACGTCGCCGCGTCGCCGGCGCTAACCACTGACCACTGATCCGCACGGCATCACGTCGCCGCGTCGCTGGTGCTAACCCCTGACCACTGATCCGCACGGCATCACGTCGCCGCGTCGCCGGCGCTAACCACTGACCACTGATCCGCACGGCATCACGTCGCCGGCGCTAATCCCTGACCACTGATCCGCACGGCATCACGTCGCCGCGTCGCCGGCGCTAACCCCTGACCACTGATCCGCACGGAATCACGTCGCCGCGTCGCCGCGTCGCCGGCGCTAACCCCTGACCACTGATCCGCACGGCATCACGTCGCCGCGTCGCCGGCGCTAACCCCTGACCACTGATCCTCACGGCATCACGTCGCCGCGTCGCCGGCGCTAACCCCTGACCACTGATCCGCACGGCATCACGTCGCCGCGTCGCCGGCGCTAACCCCTGACCACTGATCCGCACGGCATCACGTCGCCGCGTCGCCGGCGCTAACATTGTCCTTGAGCAGCACCCTAAACCTAAACCTAAACCTAATTGCATAGCACACTATCAATCTCAATCTGAATCATTTAGAACGATATTGCTAATAATCCATCCATGTTCGTAAAATATGTCTGCTCAACAACGTAAATAGCGCAATGAATGTCGTTGAACTTTCAATGTTAAACTCATTGCTACTGATAGTGTTACGCAATTACCCCGCTGGTCTAGCATAATCCGGAGTTGCGGAGTTTCTACGAGTATAGAAAGCCAGTCCGCTTATACTGGTTTTTCGGCTGAAATGATGATGATGACGTTCAAATTAATCAGCAATATTTTAACAGTTAACCCATTTTCAATACTCAATATAGTAATTATTGCTATTCTATACGGATTATTCGGTCCTTGCTCCTTTGCAATCGTCCTAGGATTTTTGATTTTTCTTACGAGGTTACGACATACCTACCTAAATATAAGGACAAACTGTCTTCTTGAATGGGAGAACTGCACCTGTAGGTACTTGTAACTTGCAGTCGATACTTGGTTAATTTTGTATTGTAGATACCACTTTTTGAGATTTTTGCCTTTCTACTAAAAATCGTTTATTAAAATAAAAGATGTATTAAACTCTAGACTCCATCTAAGATATCGGTCCTTAGGTCAGTAGATGCTAGGGTTAGGGAATCTGTAGGCAGAAGTGTGTTTGTGTACCTATGCGAGTTTTAATAACTGAATGCTTTACTTTTCAGAAATTCATAAACGACTTGCTAGAAAAGGCGAAAACTCTGTAGATTATGGAACCAAATCTCACGGATCGAACGCGAGGAGCGGCCGCGGCCTCGTCACCGCTCCCCTTAGATGTAATTATTATAATCATGTCCTAGCTCGTAGATGTGTGTTGTGAGCGCGCGTGCGCCGGACGCGCGGCTTGTACTAACATATCAGCGGAGGGAGGCGCGGCGCGCTGTCGCCGCCGGACACCAGCTCGGCGCGAGCCCACCACCGTTCCAGTGACTTCATACCTACCAGTATTTTAAATGATGATTGAGCATTTTGTAAACTACCGATTTGGTATTAGGTATTAATGGGAAAAGGCTCCCTCCAGCCGTAATTGTTTGCCGGGCGATGTAGTGCCCCTTGACAGGTGTCATTATTAGAAAATTAATGCTCTAGAATAATATCACTATTTTGTAATGTCGCAGGATAATCGGTTCAATCGAATCTTTGCGAATATCCTGCGATGATGGAAAAAGACCGGATTTGTGGAATCTAATAAGAATGTTATTCGTAATCATATGAGCTATAATCAGGCTCATTGCAAAACTCCCAAATTGTTGGAAAGTTGAATGCTTTATCGTGGTTGATCAGAACATAGCATAGCTCTGGATTAAAGTGACAACAACACAACAGACGAAGGAATTTAGCGGTCAGCGTATCCGTCAGTGTATTGTTCTATCAACGAAGCATGGTTACGAAACGGAACGGTTATTCGCGACTTCCCTACTTGAGATAATCCGGACTTTTGGAATGACCCTGGAAATAATTCGGATGATTACGAAAATCTCTCTTATTTTCCAAATATCCGGCCTTTTGCAATTGTCCTAGGATTATCGCAAAGAGACGATTTTTCAGATTATCCTACTACACATCCACCTGCCGGCCTGCCGTGCGATTCTGTAACCATCTCACCGTGAAAACTCGGGTGAAGTGAGCGTGGAGTGAGTCATCAATAGTGTGAATCCCTAGCATCAGCATGACGCACAGCTCACTCTAAGCTCACTTCACCTTAGTTATCACGGTGAGATTTTTCCAGAATCGACCGGCTGTTCACTCAAATAAGCGATATTCGCAACCGTCACCGCAAAGTTCACTATGAACTTATCCCACTGTCAACTGGGTGACTGAACAGGCCTTCCAAAACAGAATAATAATATGTACTTAAGGAAGAATGACTTTTAGATGTTATTGTAAAGTTAGCTTACTATAATACTAGTATAATTACGTTTGTACATGTGCTACGTGTCTGAACAAGGTGCATCAGCATACCGCATACCGGTCGGAAGCGTGCGTAGAGTTCAGTGATGCCCGGCCACGTGACGCGCGAGCCTGGCGGGCAGTACGTCAACCACGAGTCCGCGACACAGTTCATGAGAAACGATTGTTCTTATTTGTAAGAGTAGGAATTAAGAGTGCAATATAACGCTTGTAAAATGTATCGGATATTAAGAAAGCAATCTTCTGCTGCAAAATGTACATAGCGCGAAACAAAACTTGTGAAATAGTCGTCAGATGTGCTCTGACAATGTCATTTTCGTAAATACGCGGTCAGTCCGAGAGGCCGCGACCGCGTGTGCCCGCGGCCCCTGCGCCAGCACGGGAGTGAGCAGTCAATGCGCCCGTCATGGCTTGAAAGGCTTGAATTGATTCGCCTGTATCCCATTGCAAATTTACTAGACCTAGTATTTTGATGTTTATGGTGTTACGCTTTGCGTAAGAAACTAGGAATGTTTAGTTTATGTCGGCCTGTTATTGCATCGTTTGGAAAGCATTTATATATAAAACATAGCCTACACTACAATGCAAGTTCAGTTCAGGTCAACTGGGATCCTTAGCTACATTATTGATACGATACTCATACTTGCATTACCTAGTCAAACCTACTAAAAAGCGCCGATAAACTTGAGCATTCATTTCTGTGTTCCCCGAAAGGTTTGGCAGATAATAGGCAAGTTTTTAATCACGTCTAAACTTGTATGGAGTAGTGTCAGGCGCTTATTAATTTGACAGGACTAAACTAAAATTTATCTTCTGTCCTTTTGTTAATGAAATATGTATAAAGAAAAAGATTCACTGGACTTAAATTTAGTTTAGTTTGTGAATAAGGGAAGCGGCGCCAATGACTGTCATTACGTTGTCTCATAAGTTCTTGCCATGTTTTATTTTACTCGAATTTTCTCGTATTTAAATTAAAACGAATTCAAGAAAGTTCTAGATCTTTCTAGTAAGGATGAGTATCTTTTATGGTGAGGGTATAAATAGGCGCGGACGCTACGCAATAATTAGTCTTTAGTGAAAATGGATCAGCGTCAACTGCGAGCTATTATGCTATATGAGCATCGAATTAAAGTCTCTTCAACAGAAACGGCTAAAAAGATTAACACTGCATTTGGACCGGGTACTACTAGCGATCGGACTGTTCGTTTCTGGTACGAGCGTTTTGACATCGGTGATATAAGCTGCGAAGATCAACCTCGCCCAGGCCGACCAACCAGCTTCGATGAAGATGCTTTGCGGCACGAACTTGAGCTACATCCAGATTATAGTACGCGCGATTTAGAGAAGGCGCTCGAACAATCCCACGCGACTATAGATCGTTAACTCAAATCGATGGGATATCGCAAAGTGATGTCACGTTGGACACCTCATGCGTTAACGGACCATGACCGGGCCGTTCGTGTGGCCGTTTGTCAAAGTTTGTTACTTCGTCCGCACAGACGAGACTTTCTCAAGGACATTATTACATGTGACGAGAGCTGGATACATTATGAAACTAACACGCGTCATGCCTATTGGATTCCTCGCGGGCAAACCCCACCAACCCAGCCTAAACTTAATGAACACGGTCGTAAGATTATGTTGTCTGTTTTCTGGGATTGGCAAGGAATGATTTTCTGGGAACTCCTCGAATCTCATCAGACTATTAACGCCAATCTGTAAACGCAGCAGCTTTGCAAACTAGCACAGATGTTAAAAATTAAGCGGCCAAAACGACTTGGACTCCAACTTTTGCATGACAACGCACGACCTCATTGCGCCAAGTTAACACATAAACAGCTGGAGAAGCTAGGATGGCTGACTGTTCCACATCCACCGTATAGCCCGGATCTTGCGCCTTCAGACTTTCATTTATTTCGAGCTCTTAAATTTCATTTACTAGGAAAAAAAATCGAAAATTCTGGAAGTATTAAAATTGAACTTGAAAATTTTTTCGAGTCCCAGCCTGCCTCATTTTGGGAGAAGGGTATTCAAATTTTGCCCAGTAGATGGCTGACTGTTGTTGATAACGAGGGAGACTATATAATTGATTAAATGTATTTTTTATTAAAAAAAAAATATTAATAATAATTTTTCTTTTAACTGGCTATAATTTATGAGACAACCTAATATTTTACATATTTCCGGACTGCCTCGGCGGTCCAGTGGTTGCAAGCGGTACCTAACTGCTGAGCATGAGGCCCTGAGTTCGATTCCCAGGTTAGCTCAAGTGTTATTGGGTTTTTCTATCAGGAATTCCTCGGTAGTAGCCCGGAGCCTGGATTTGTGCCCGGTTTGTCTGGCGGAATGTGGGTGTATGTGTGGACATCTGCTTTGTCGGGTGTTCTCCGTAAGAGCAAACGTGCCCGCCCGCAGGTTGGCGCGCTGCTCACAGGAGGCGAAAGTCACCTCGTTCCCAGCTTACTACATCGCACTAGCCCAGTGCACTGTGAGCAAGTAATACTCGTTCACCGCCCCACGGGTCGAGTGCCATGCAGGTGATGCAGTGCTGCCCCCACCGTCGTGTAGAGCGCAGCAGGCGGGCTTGTACTTTCTACATGAACCACTGCAGTAGTGCATGTTGAAAGATTCTAGCAAAAACCCCGAGAATTTTTGGTTTTGGTGTTTCTCGCGTTTTCATAGATTTTGACCTAACATGCTGCGAATTCAATTCTTCATTGTGCCCTTATAATGCTGTGGGTGCACTCTGCTCTGCTTAACGGAGAAAACAGGTGTGATGTTACTTTATAATAATATAATTGTTATAATATGACTGTATTCGGATGGTACACGTACATGTACCGCGAACCCGAGTAGGTACGGGCAAGCGTAGGTACTAGAGATTCGGTACAACTTTGTAGTTTTTATACCTTCCTGCTCCATGTGGGATAGTGGAACCTTCAAAATTCTAGTGTAATTTGTAGCACTAATCGATTTGTTATACGAGGGCTGGTAGTGGTAGGTTTAAGAGAATTACAAAAAAAAATACGTTTGAAAACAGTTTCGATTGGATTTTTGTAACTTATAGCCTTACACGCCTTGTGACCGATTGGATTTCCCATCAGAAAAAATGCCGAACTTCCGAACAAACAACCCTACTTACCATACGAAATTCTTAGGCATAGTAATTAATAAAAAAAATAATTGGAAAAAACATATTGAAAATATAAATAGCTAAATAGCTTTGCATTTGCAATGAGAAATCTGAGGAAAACTGTTGCAGACTAGTTTTAAAAACATAAACTATTTACATTACCACGCTTACACTTACTGGAAATGGACATCCTCACCTATTCAGTAAAGCGTGAATGTTTACAAGGTGGGCTAAGTCTCAAGGGATCCAACAAAACATCCTCACCTATTCAGTAAAGCGTGAATGTTTACAAGGTGGGCTAAGTCTCAAGGGATCCAACAAAACATCCTCACCTATTCAGTAAAGCGTGAATGTTTACAAGGTGGGCTAAGTCTCAAGGGATCCAACAAAACATCCTCACCTATTCAGTAAAGCGTGAATGTTTACAAGGTGGGCTAAGTCTCAAGGGATCCAACAAAACATCCTCACCTATTCAGTAAAGCGTGAATGTTTACAAGGTGGGCTAAGTCTCAAGGGATCCAACAAAACATCCTCACCTATTCAGTAAAGCGTGAATGTTTACAAGGTGGGCTAAGTCTCAAGGGATCCAACTAAATTGGAAATGCCAAGATGTAGAACAGCGTACTGCCATTAAAACACTAGTCGAACGGCAATAAAGATATTTAATAATATACCGAAGGTTATTAACCTTTTGAACGCCAATCACTTGTGTGATACGAACTTGTATACAAGTGATTGGCGTTCAAAAGGTTAGAGAGCTGCGAACCAGCGTATTTCAAAGGCATCTCAGAGCACGGCTTATCGAAAATGGTTTTATACTATTAAGGAATTCATGAATTCTACGCCAAATATGGTAAATTTGCATGACATGGAAAATTTTTGACATTTTTATTTTAAGCTACTGACATTTGTAACATACCTAATTTCTTTACTTGTTATTTGAAAGTTGATATTTAGACAATTTGTAAAATAATTATTTTTCTTTGACATTATTTTGTAATTTGATATGTACACAATTTTTTTTTCTCTCCATACGTTGCCCCACACTAGGAATTTCTCCTATATTGTAGATGCGTTTACAAACATTTAAACTCACACACACAAACAGCCAGACCCGGAACAGCTACTTGTAGGTCATACAAATATCTGTTCCATGCGGGAATCGAACCCGCGACACGCAGCGCAGCAGTCAATCGCTTAACAACTGCGCCAACCGTGCCGGACCGGTTCTTGATTTAGTACGCTTTTTTTTTGACATGGGAATTTAATAAGTTTGTTTAAGTTAATTAAGTTAGAATTATTATTATTGTCACAAAATTTGCAAGCCGAATGCAGCAGGCGGAATATGAAGAACTATTGTGTTTGTGTTATGAAATCTGTAAAGTACCATATTTCAGGCAAATAAATCTATCTATCTATATATTTTACCCTTTTAGGGGTCAATTCCAAAAAATCTTTCCTCAGTGCTCACTTTCGCTATATAAGGGACCCTTGTGCAAAATATCCTGCTTCTAGACGCAGGGGTTTAGGCAGTGAGTTGTCTGTTATCTGTCAGTGAATTAATTAATTTCAGATTTTTAAATTCTCTTAAATCTAATACAGACCTAGTATAATTTTCTTCACCAAAATCGATTATTGGGACAAAGTGGACATCAAAATTGTAAACATTCCACTTTGTCTCACCTGTGGGACAACTTGGCAGGGCAGAGTGGAATAATCCCGACGCTGTTGTATGAAGTTCAGTAGGCTGTGCCACTGTGGTATACGCTCGTCGCCTTTGCATGTAACCAGCCGCACGTGCTGGGCGAGGCGCCGAGGCCTGTCACTAGCACGACGGCCGCAGCTGCAGCGCGCTTGTGCGCGGAGGGAGTGCGACACGTGTCGCGGCGACCTTACCGTCACTGTTACACCGGTTAGTACGTCGCAATGGTTTTAATGGAGCTAGTCTCGATTGTGTTCGCGGTCTCTAGATCGAAGCACTTTGTAATAAATAATTTTAATAAATGTGTTTATTTTATTTGACCTCCGTCACTATCTTATTTTGTCCTACGCCATGGGCTCCCAACCGTGTGCGTTACGCCAGCCAGAAAATGTCGAATATCGTCATTAATTTGAGTGTAGGTAACAGACAATTATTAGAACATTAGCTTCTGTAATAGATGCGTAGGTTTGTTTTAGTTATTTGACAACAACGGTTCTGGCTGCGGAAACGTTAATGTGGCCACAAGTTTTGTCTATTTTTCGATTATCACGTTAATTATTTATGTATATAGGGAGGTACAGAATTGAACTAATATCCTAATTATTGATATAACGATCACTTAATAAATCCACAAGAAACTGTTCATCCGTAGTTTAATAATTTCCTCTGCGCATCATGGGCCGAACTGAATTTAAATATCATAATATTTTATTTATTTTACTTAGGTACAGGATACTAATGAAACTTCACAATCGTTTGTAAGCAGCTATAACATACCCTTGCAAATAAGTCTAGAGCTCCCATTCACAGTGCTAGGACTTCTGTTTACCTACATAAGTAACTTCTAAACGGTGCAATTGTTCTGTTTTTTTATTGATAAACTAATTCATAAGAAGTCGCGTACAAATAATTATAAAAGTGCGCTTAACCGCTTCAGAGATCCAGCAAACGCTTAAACGTTCCCCCAGCAGGATCGTGAATATCATCGCAACCATAAAAAATAAGTACAAATACAAATTAAGTCGCAACATTTACCTCGTCTAACGAGCTAATTAAGTAGCTAACATTTATTTCAATGTACCCATTAATAAGCCGAATTAACGAGACGACTACACGGAGGACATCGCGGATAGCGACCGCTGCGAGATTAGGGCGGCTTTATCGAGCAGCTTGCAGTCCTGAGAGAGCTAAAGAACAACAAGGCACTGGGGATGACTGAATAACGACAGAGCTCCTTAAAGCGGGCCGAGCTCCAGTCCTGAGAGAGCGAGTGCAGCTCTCTGTAACTCCGTCAACCAAGAGGGTACATACGCCTGAAGCGGTGGTTCTGTTCTTCAGTGTAGTTTAAAAAACGCTTTTAAAACGCACTAAGAATAATTAAATTAAGCGTGGAGCGCTTTGTGAATTATTATAAGTGCGCTCCGCGGTTTTAAAATTCAATTTAATTATTTTATAATATTTAGTGCATTTTAAAAGCGTGTTTTTTTTTTGTAAACTAGTTAACTAGGTAACTACATATTTTTATTATAACTTTTCCGTCTAATATATTCTTCATTAAGTTAATAAGTATAAAGCCAACGAAGTTATGACGATTAGGGGCTACTAGCAATCTCGAGGCGTGTACAGGTAGCCCCTAAAGAGTTTCACTATCCACCTCCTGGCTCCATCATCAGATCAGCTCCAGGATACCAAATTATAGGTTTGTCTTCCGAACTATTATACATATATGTACATACAAAGTTCCATTGCGATAAGACAATCAGAAGTAGGTTAAAATTGACTTCTATGATTTTTTTACATTTGTTACTTAGCTACAAGTGAAACTAATAAAAATCTCCCAATTATAATTATTCGGAAAAAGTACTGCTTTTTACTGGCATCCCGAATAAATTTGACAATCGGTTATATTATGCAGTGAAACTGCTATGTATTTACCTAACGAACGTTAAATATCTTACCTAATCGTCATTGGCGCGGATTCCCTTGTGCACAAACTGAACTAAATTTAAGTTCAGTGCATCTATTTCTTTCTATTTCATTAAGAAAAGGACAGAAGATAAATATTATTTAGTGTCGTCAAATTAAGAAACTCTCTGCAAATTTAAACGTGATTAAAACATTGGCTACTAAAAATACGTCAATTTACATCAGGCGCTGACTAATTTGACAGGACTAAACTAATATTTATCTTCTGTCCTTTTCTTAATGAAATATTGGGTGTGTGAACATGATTCCGCCCTTTGCTAACAGATGCCGCTTTTAGTATTGTTTACATGTACATATAAATGACCATACTTGGATTCGATAGTACTGAATGACAGCTATCTAACGCATTATATGACATTTAGTTGAAGTGTTAGCAACAAGTGTTTTTACCTTTTTGAAAATGTCGAATTTTGTTCCAAATAAACATCATTTGCGGGAAGTGTTATTACATTATTTTATTGCGAAGAAAACTGCAGCAGAAACTTATCGTTTGCTCGTGGATATTTATGATGAGCATGCTCCATCTAAAACAACTTGTAAGGAATGGTTTCGACGATTTAAAAATAAACATTTCAACACTGAAGATAAAGAACATGGAAAACCACCAAAAAAATTTGAAGATGCTGAATTGGTTGCATTATTGATGGAAGATTCTTGTCAGACTCAGTTAGAATTAGCCTCAGCATTAAATGTTGATCGTTCAACTGTTGCAAAGCGTTTACAAATGATGGGAATGATCCAAAAAGCTGGCAACTGGGTTCCACATGAATTGAACGAAAGAGATATGGAGCGTCGAAAAACCATATGTGAAATGCTGCTTCAAAGACAGAAAAGAAAAGGATTTTTGCATCGAATAATCACAGGCGACGAGAAATGGATGTATTACAAAAATCCTAAACGCAAGAAAGCTTGGGTGAAACGAGGTGAACCCGGCCCATCACAACCAAAAAGAAATATTTCCTGTGCCAAGGTTATGCTCTGCATCTGGTGGGATCAGAAAGGCGTTTTATATTATGAGTTGCTCAAACTCTCTGAAACTATTAATGGAGAAGTCTACCGACGACAACTAATGCGTTTGAAGTGAGCCATAGAAGAAAAAAGACCAGAATGGGTCAATAGACATAGCAAGTTAATTCTACAACATGACAACGCCAAACCGCATACCGCAAAAGTCGTAAAAAAATATCTAGATAAACAAGACTGGGAAGTGTTACTCCACCCGCCATATTCGCCGGATATAGCGCCTACTGATTACCATTTATTCCGGACAATGCAGTCAGATCTTACTGGAGAATGCTTTACTTCATATGAAAGTATCAAAATTTGGCTTGATAATTGGATAAACTCAAAAGACCAGGACTTCTTTCAGAAAGGAATACGTAAATTACCTGAACGATGGGCGAAGGTTGTAGCTGCAGATGGAGCATACTTTCAATAAAATTTAAATTCATTTTGTAAAAAAAAAAAAATGTGTTTTTATTTTTTAAAGGGCGGAGTCATATTCACACACCTAATAGAAAGAAAAACATGCACTGAACTTAAATTTAGTTTAGTTTGTAAACAAGGGAATCGGCGCCATTATCTGACGTATTTAACTCCTACGAGCCAGTGCCCCCAAACTATATGTATACAGGTTTACATCTCCCTATGCCAGTCTGTCTTGCAATACTGTGGATCTGGGGTAGCGCCGCCAAGACGTGCATGCTGGAGCTGGAGCGGGCCCAGACCGCGACGTTTCTCCACAGACGAACTGTATAAGGAATCTGGGGTTTTACGCATACGTCAACTGTTTATCCTAGGTCACTACTAAATCTGTTAACCGGTAACCCTACAGAACATGACTTTTCTTATCGGCTTAAAAAAATTACACTAGCCTGAAAATATGATGCCATTTCTCGAAAAAGTATTTACAAAAATCATAACTCAATTGAAACGTACGTTTTTGTGTATGGCCCATTATATGGCACATCACGCATTATAATGTGAATTTGTGTTACGCAGTATCAATGCAATTACAAGATTACACGTAAAATGAAAAATATAAATATGAACTTACTTCTACTAATTATTTCCACACTGAAACGATTAAATTTTATCATTTTTTTGCTATTATTATACGCCGCTCGTTAATCGTATTCAAAGTAGATACGAGTACCTACCGATTTGAAGAAAACATAGGTAAATAGTTAAATGTTTATTCAGATCTATCCAAAACATCTGGTACTAAATTCGAATCTGAAATACATAATAGTTAATCTTGTCAACACTAGATTACGCTACTTGGATCGATTTTTGAAATATAAGACATTTTTCGGTATGTCCCATATATGGGACACTATGCTTTGTAGGGTTAAAACTCAACAGAAATCGCTATTGCTGCAGCAAGATGGGTAGAAAAATACCCGAACGAATCCCACTTCCAAAAACAAAAACCCTCTTCCCGACCCGGTTTTCGTCGTACTTACCCATTCGAGTGTTCAATGCTATAAGCAAAACATTTACTGTTCCGAAAATCTACTCTGAGGCCAAAACTAAACTTAAAGAATGGTTGCTGGGCCGGACTTATGACGAAACAGAAGGTTTACTCAGCTGCTTAACACCCACCACACTCTCTGATAACATACACAACTACACACACACACTACACCCCACATTTACTCACCTCAACTGTTGTGCATGTTTATTCTATGTAGAAAAGGCATAACGTTTATTTTATTTTATTCTAGCTTCTTTTTACTTACCTAGCTTACCTATGAATTATAAAAATAAAATTGTAAATTATACATGATTAATAGTGAATTATTATGAAATTTCAATACCAACCTTGCGCTAGCTGAATTGATTCAACTAGTAATTTTGTATAGTGATTGGGTCACCAAGATACAGGCTGTGCCTAGTCTGGGACCCGCTGCTAAATCAGTCTAAGCTTTCTCTTGGTTAACACTGCATGCCAGTACCTACTATGTTTGTGTACTATGTGTGCCAGTACCTACTAGGTTTGTGTACTATGTGTGCCAGTACCTACTATGTTTGTGTACTATGTGTAAGGTTTTTAATAAATAAAAAATAAATAAAACAATTACGTTAACCAACCGTTTGAAACCCCCCTTAGCGCCCTTAGGGCCGGTTGTTAATAACACTAGTTTACACGGTTTTCATACCCCAGCTGAAAGTTGTTATTTTATTTTGTGTTCAGGTAGAACTATCCAGAAAAAATAATAAAAAAATTCTGTCACGTCTCGTTTAAAAAATATTTATTTTCTTGAAGGGAAATACAAAAATTTTAGGATTAATACAAAAATAAATTAAAAATGACTAATTTTTGCTTTCTTTTTATAGTTATTTGAATCAGTTTCTCTTATGATAGACCAACAGTAATCCCCTAACATATTTTCATCCCAAAATCCTTGATGTCGTTCTTCGAAAGTCCTTAAATCTTGGTGGAAACGTTCACCCTGTTCGTCACTCATACTTCCTAAGTTTTCAGGAAAAAAATTCAGATGAGAGTGAATCTTTAATGACATGTTTACTCCCATATCATGAAAGTTTTTCAATAAATTGTTAACAATTTCTTCATAATTTTCACTTTTTTTATTTCCCAAAAAATTTTCTACAAGCATTTTAAATGAGTTCCAAGCAGACTTTTCTTTAACCGATAAAAGGTTCAACTGAGGTGTTCAGGTGGAACTGAGAATCTTTCATAATTTTACGGATTTGTGGACCAATAAATATACCCTCCTTCAGTTTTCCCTCTGTAATGTTTGGAAATATTTTTTGCAAATACCGGAAAGCATCACTGTTTTTGTCAAGCGCCTTTACAAAGTTTTTCATGAGCCCCAGTTTGATGTGTAAAGGGGGTAAAGTGACGTTATTTAGATCGACCAACAGCTCGTGATTAATGTTCATTTTGCCCGGAATATACTCATTTCGAACAGGCCATTCTTTCCTTACATAATGATGTTGTTTCGCTCTACTGTCCCACAAACAAAGGAAACAACAGTACTTCGTGTAACCACCCTGCAATCCCACTAACATACCGATGACTTTGAGGTCGCCGCACACTTTCCATTGATGTTCTTTATACTTTATTAAATTAATCAAAGTACGCATCGTTTCATAGCTCTCTTTACAATTCACTGCGTGTCCTATTGGTATGGAAGGTTTCTTATTTCCGTTATGTAATAAAACAGCTTTGAGACTATATTTCGAAGAATCTATGAATAGGCGCCACTCTGTTTTATCATAGTTTTGATTCATTGCTTCGAAAAGTCCCGGGATATCTGTGCAATAACAATATTCACCTTCTCTTTTGAAAAATTCTGAGTAAACTTTGCTTCTGTTTCTGAAAAACGTAACTTTTGTGTCTGATAGTAACAAGTTCCATTGTTGTAAGCGGGAGCCAAGAAGCTCTGCTTTAGATCTTGATAACTGTAAATCTCGTATAAGATCATTTAATTCGGCCTGATTAATTAAATGTGGAGTGTTTTCTTGAGGTGAAAATTCGTCAGTATCACTAGAAATCGACTTGAATTCAACATCACTGTTATTGTCATCTGGGTCAAACACAAAATATGTAATTCATCATTTCCAAAAAATAAAACCTCACATATGAGTTTGAAAATCAACCTTTATTCGTGTAACAGTCTCTTATAATTCTTAATAATATCGATTTATATGATAGACAGCTGTCTATCAACGATTTAGTAAGGTGACTAACTGCCTACCCAGAGACCACCCCGCGCAGCACACCGGGCAAACAACCCTGGTGGGGCGCTGATCTGGAGCGCAAACACAGTAAAGTAAGAAAAGCTCTGAATAGAGCCATGAATACTTGTGCGGATGAGGACTGGGATAAGTATTACGCAGCCAAATCCAGCTACAAAAAACACATTGTTCAGGAGTACCGCAGGATGGCGCAAATTCTGTGGTAACATTGAATCTTGTCAGCAAGCTAACAGGGTAAGGAAGGTACTAGCGCAACAGTATACACCTGGGCCCGCTGCCCTCCGGAAGCCTGACAACACACTAACATCCTCGCCAGAAGAAACGAGACGCGTCCTTATTGAAACTCACTTCCCGGGATGTATCTTCGCACAGGTATTTGACTGGCAAGATGTAATTCAGACACCGTCAGACAACGATTGGCTCTACGTTAGCAGGGTAGTCACGTTGGAAAAACTCCAATGGGCCATCCGGAGCTTCCATCCTTTTAAGGCAGCTGGTCCTGATGGAGTGTTCCCCGCCCTACTGCAGTGGGGTGGCACCTCTGTCGCCAGTAGACTGCTGCCCTTAATGAAAGCGTGCCTGGCCTTCAGATACGTTCCTAAAGGATGGAGGGAAGTGAAAGTAATATTCATCCCTAAGCCAGGTAAGGGTGACTACACAAACGCCAAGTCCTACCGACCAATCAGCCTGACCTCCTTTCTTCTGAAAACTCTGGAAAGCCTGTGTGATAGGGAACTGAGGGATGGCGCTCTGAAGACTTTACCGTTACACGATAACCAACACGCATACAGTTCAGGTAAGTCGACTGAATCTGCCCTTCATTTGGTAGTTAACCAGATAGAGGCAGCGATTCATCAGAAAGGCACCTGTCTGGGCACTTTCATAGACATCGAAGGAGCCTTCGACAAAACCAACTTCTCCAGTATCAACAGCGCCCTCTCCAGACATGGAGTAGAACAGGTACAGTACGCGTCAGAGAAAACGAACCCCCCAAGACTTAAAGAATTATCGCTCAAGCGACGACGGGCGCGTCACGTGACTGGCCCCGAGCAGCTCCCTCCCCGACGCCCGCGCCGCCCCTGCCCGAGCATCCACCGATCCGACTCAAACATTATTTGCATGTTTTTAATAATTAGGTATTGTGGTCATTGATGTATTAAAAACCCTTTTAATACATCAATGATTGTGGTATTTTGTTTCGGCTTCTGGCCGACCCGTATAACAAGAATAACTTACAAAAAGACACTACGTGCCGTATAGGATACGAACCCGCATCACCAGGCGCCAGACGACCATTAAGACCGTGCCTTATACCAATAGGCTATTGGCTCAGTTAGTCATCTTAACGAAAATTCGAATAGCATTACTCCTTTTATCGAACAAGTTTGATAACGGTCTAATCTTCTAGACATTAAGGTTTAAATTTCAACTTCCACTTCAATTGAGATACACCTACCGTCCACAACCTTGTTTTACAAAATGCAATATGTAACTGCTCAATTAACTAAAAGATAAGGTTGAAATTAGCATAGATTTCTTGTTTGGTTGAATAGAATGTGCTTGATTCCGATTGTTGCACTACCGTCATTTTACTTCAGAAACTTAACTGCTGTATGAACTGCGAGTTAAGGTTGAATTTAGAATACTTCTTCGCCCTATTTATTAAACTGTGATTGAGGGTATAATTATTTTTCAAATCGTTTCGTTTTCGTGCCGATCCGCTTGTGTGTAATGTCTTCGTCGTAAAATTATCCAATTTACGAAGTTTTTGAACAGTTGATTCTATTAACCGATAGTATGGTTCGATTAACAACTTTTTGAAGGCTAAAATAATTGTTGTTCTCTGGGAACAGGAACAAAGTATAAAGAAAATAGCACGAGAAATGTGGGCTTAACGGTAAGATTTACGTTATACACATATATTTATTGTTACAACCATGTTGCATTATTACTTACAGGGTGGATTTTTTATGTATTTCTAATATTATTTTAGTTTTAGTTTTCATTACAGAGAAAAATAGTTCGTAGATGGATACAAAGGTATCAAGCGACGGGTGTTGTGAAATGCGATCTCACCCAACTGCTTACACTAATGAATCGGAGCGACACCTTGGGACACACAAAACCTGGGAACTAATTCAAAATAGTGCTGCAAGCTTCAATATGGTTTCGGGCATGAAAAGTCTTCAAGAAGTGATAGACAGTGACTGCCATCGTCTGCGTTATTAATAGACAATTTACTCGGCAGATTGATTGTGTAACTTATCTGATAAAATTGCATTGGAACGTTTGAGCAAGTGTTAATAATTCCCAATATTTGTGGGATCATTATCTCGTAGTTAATCAAAAATAATCAACCTTTATTATTATCAATCCAGTTACTCTTGTTTACAAGTAGTCTTGTAATGTGTTAACGATGCACCATCTGACCTCACATACTTTTCTAATGCTGTGTTAAAAGGGTTATCAGAAATTGTGATAAAAGAGAAAGATGTATATTGCTATACTGTGACAGTTTAGCATGTTGGTTTTTCCTCTGTAATTCACAGGCACAAATCGCTCATCCAATAGAACAATGACGTAATTACGTTTTAGCTATTTTTCAGGAGAACGTTTTAAAAGTATGAAATTGAAAATATGATATATTTCCAATGATTACGCTAAAATATTTAATATTTTTATGTATGTTACTATAATATCAATAATAATTTGTAATAATTTCATGAGAAAACTCAAGAAAACATTTTCGTAATTACGTCGTTGTTCTTTTGGATGAGCGAAATGACAACATTTCATTTTTTAACGTGGCTTTTTTCCCCATAAGATCATACAGAGTATAGGTAATAGGTAACACGGGCTGGTGTCCGCAACTCCACGTCAATGCGCGTGTTTTGCGTACGGGTGGGAAAATCGATCATTCGATCCACCCCAGCTCCTCAAGGAAGGCCAGCAACGCCTTGATGTTACTGACCGTCTCACGTACCCAGGTACCCGGGTTACCGAAGTATTTTGCCCTGTAAGTGGCGACCACCGGGCAGCTTAGAAGCACATGTGCCGCTGTCTCGTCATCCTCCATGCAGGCCCTGCACAGCGGACTGTCTCTTACTCCTATGACAAAGAGGTGTTTATTAAATGACCCGTGGCCAGTTAAAGCTGCAGTCACCGTACGCAGCTTTTGTGTAGTTAGACGGAGAACCTGTTTCGTGAGGCGGCCATCTATTACGGGAAGTGCTTCCTTAGCCTGCCTGCACTCGCCTTGTTCCGTCCAAAGTTTGTCATGTTGATCTCTGGTGCGTTTCCTTACCAGAGTGCGTAGATACCTGAAGGGGAGTGGCACGATGGGCTCAGGTCCCACTGGTGCCATGTTCGACCCCCTTCTGGCAAGCTCGTCGGCTGCATCGTTGCCTAGCGAACCGCTGTGTCCTTTTATCCATTGAATGGTTATTTTATTGAGGTTACCCACCTGGTTGAGGCGCTGGTGGCACTCATATATTAGCCCAGAGTCGACTGTATTACTATTCAGCGCTTGCAGTACAGCCATGCTGTCTGAGAGTATGCGAATTTAGTGATCCATCCTGACCATGGTGGCTGAAGCGGCCAGAGAGATGCCCACATACAGAGTATAAAAAAATAATGTTTTTACAAGTTTGAATTAATAAATATTGTAGTTATGTTACTAGTATACAGGGTGGCTCATTCAGAGCGGTCAGTATGGGAAAGTCTGAAACTATAAGATATACGAAGATCTGTTCTTAGGAACCATGTCATCGATTTTAATAAAAAGAAAAACTGCATTCATACATTTAAAAAAAACCTGTACTCAGCTCGGGAATCGAACCCGGTCGTTTTGAAAAAAAAAAACTAACACTATTTCTATTTAGATATCGATTGTGTAGGTCTTAAGCAGTAAATGTTTCTATGGAACATGATGTCTAAAATGCATAAAAGGCATTGTTTTCACATACTTTTATTTATTTCCTTAAACCAACCTTGCAATCTTAGAAGATCTTTTAGAGGCCCTGGGAGAAATGTCAGCAGAAGTAAGAGAACAACTTTATTTTCAACAGGATGGAGCACCGGCTCACAATAGTCGCATAGCTAGAGACTTTTTAACTGAGCACTTTTCCCAGAAATGGATTGGTACGAACGGCCCTATCAAATGGCCCGCGAGGTCGCCCGATTTAACGCCTCTAGACTATTTCTTGTGGGGTTATGTTAAGGATGAAGTGTACAAAACAAGCTATGACACCGTTGAAGACCTAAAAGCAGCCATAGAGTCAATTTTAACGCAAATTCACCACATGAAGTTACAAAATGCAATAGTAAGATCGTTACCTAAACGTGTTGAATATTGTATTGAAAAAAACGGTGGTCACTTCGAACACCTACTAAAATAAATAAAAGTATGTGAAAACAATGCCTTTTATTCATTTTAGACATCATGTTCCATAGAAACATTTACTGCTTAAGACCTACACAATCGATATCTAAATAGAAATAGTGTTAGTTTTTTTTTTTTTCAAAACGACCGGGTTCGATTCCCGAGCTGAGTACAGGTTTTTTTTAAAATGTATGAATGCAGTTTTTCTTTTTATTAAAATTGATGACATGGTTCCTAACAACAGATCTTCGTATATCTTATAGTTTCAGACTTTCCCATACTGACCGCTCTGAATGAGCCACCCTGTATATGTTGTATTTAGTTAATATTTTAAGTAAATAACCCTAATTTAACACAGATAGAAAACTTTATACTCGTAATAACTGTATATGTGGATTCCTAGAAATGTAATTAATGAAATAAATGAATATTGTTTATGCAACATGCCTGGCTGTTCTTACAAACCCCATACTTAACATTTGTTTTCTTAAATATGGATGTTTTCTGAAATAAAATTACGAAAATCACCTAATAAACTATTAAAGAATCTAAAAAAAAGAGAAAAAAAAAATCTCATCCGCGGATTACGAAATACTTAAACGTATGATATCATTATCAAAGGGGGTTCGGTTTCTCTGAAGCTTACTGTACTAACGGACTGGATTACAAACATGTTAAGTAAACGAGTGGTTCTCCTTGAGGGCGAGCAGCAGAGGGCCATGATAGCCAGAGGCTGCCCCCAGGGTGGGGTTCTGTCTCCCCTTTTGTGGAATCTGGTGGTTAATGACCTCAGCACTAAACTCAATGCCAACCGCTATTACACAGTAGGTTATGCTGACGACCTCGCAATCCTGGTTTCGGGGAAGGTGACGGGCACGATATGCAACCTCACTCAGCAAGCGCTACGTATCGTAGAGAGATGGTGCAGGGATATTGACCTAACAGTGAACCCCACTAAAACTGAGTTAGTCATGTTTACCCATAAACGAGCTTTAGGCCCTTTTCGCCTACCAAAACTGTTCGATACCGCTAAGTGTCCTAGTTTTAGAGATATAAATGTGGCCCTGCTGGGGACCCTCCGTAGCAACTGGACAGATTCTCAGCTGGACAGATTCTCAACTGGACAGATTCTCAGCTGGACAGAATAGCGACTGGACAGGATGTGTACAGTCGGTGACATAATGATAAACGGGCAATTCTAATACTCTACATGTTGACTTTAACTTGCATAATTAAGTTACAATTAAGTAACTTACTTAAGACTAAAAGCATAGTACGCGCGTGAGTTCCATGCTAAAAATAAAATCCTTTAGCACTAAATTACATAAAAAACAAACGGAAATTGTGAAATCGCTAAAGATGTTTTAAAGCAAAAACTCATAATTTTGTTATTTGGGATATTGTTTCTTCACTATACGTAGTATAGACAAAGACAAAGTCGCTTCCCGCTGTCTGTCCCTATGTTTCCTTAGATCTTTAAAAACTACGCAACGGGTTTTGATGCGGTTTTTTTTAATATACAACGTGTCCCAGAAATCAACGTCAAGCCGAAAACGGGCAATAGGCCAAGTCGTGACAGCTATTAGAAAAATATAAAAAAAAATCTTGGTCATGTACTTTTCGAATTATAAGCATTCAAAAATAAATCTCAAAAAGTGACACCCTGTGATGGTTTTTCAAGTCCTGTGACTACATTATTAACATTTCGGTAGTTTTTTTCTCTGTGATGTAACCATGAATAACCCTTCTGTAAATTACAGTTAAAAGTAAAACGTAACTGCCTCAGTTCCAAATTAAATGTTAGATTTTTGCCCAATATTGAATTCAAAATAATGACATCACCCAACTTTAACCGACTGTACTGAAAAAAAAATCTACTACACTATTTTGGCAAGTAACTTTAACCCTTATTCAAATAAAGGTATATATATTACCACATCGTGTTTTTTTAAATAATGCACTCTAACTTTTAATACGGTATCACTAAAGGTATAAATATCACATATTTATAATCTATAATAATTTGTTTATCTATTTTATTTCATTTGACAACCTGTCAACGTCATTTGTCACTGTAAGGTAATGTCAAAGTTGACTCAACGGTTTTGTTGTGAAAAAAGTCGAGTTTTTGGCGGGTGTTTTCAGAAATTTTAAAAGTTTGTTCAAGAAAAAATCTGGTAAGTACTTTTGCGACGCAAATTCCAAAACTATAACATATTTTGACTAATATCACGTGTTAGCAGCATTTGCAATTGACTTATTCATATAATTTAGATGTTTCAAATATGTGGTAAATATCTTACCCTTGTCCGATCCCACTTTGAAAAATATCAGATTATCTATATAAAAATCGATTGTCTTTTTGTATATTTTTTTTGGACTGCAAAAAGCTAATATGCAATACTAATAAAAAATTATTAAAAAAATAAAATGTTTCATTTCCAAAATATAAAATAAATATTATAAGTAGAACCAAGAGGAAGTCACTAGTCAAGAAACGAAAATTAAACCGTAACGGACAATGGTAACAATTTTACCACCAACATCAAACATTTTGTAGTCATGAACGGATAATGGTAAATTATTTACCACCAGAAAAACTACCCCATCCCCTATTCTTTTTTAAATTTTGTTTTAAAATATGAAATCAGTAACCCTCAATTACCTAAAATACAATGCAACCTTAAAAAAAAATGCATACCGGCTCGCGTTTGTTTAAGGGTTAAAAGATGGCGCGTTTAGTCAGGATTCCAAAATGGTATAACACATACTAATTGCTACTTCTTAATTGAGAAAAAACATTTTTTTTTTATGAAGCCGTATTTCATAAAAGTTCGATTGAGACGAAGAGTGACGTTATTTTGACTAGTGTGAGCGAGAAAGATTCATTTTAGCTAATGTGAGGTGACGCTACTTTGACAAGTGGGAGCGAGATAGATAGTGACGCTACTTTTATCTAACTAAGAGGGAGACGGATTGACACATCATTTCATATGTGTGAGTGAAACAGATAGAGACGCTACTCTGGCTAAACAGGGATGCGTCGGCAAATTGTGCAATACTGCAGTACGTTACGCTCTTTCGTTGACTGCACATCTTTTTGTATTCGTATTGACTTCGTACTTACAACTGTGGCTTTGTTTATTGGACTTGATTTGCATTGTAATTTGGATTTATCTGCACCGTTTCTGACAACCCCGGACTTGTTTTAATCGCAACCCCGTGTTTGTGTAGTGTTTTATCATGCCATCTCGATACACCGCACAGGAATACGCCAACATGCATCTCATTTATGGAGAATGCTTATGCAACGCCAATGCCGCAGCAAGAGTGTATCGTGAGAGATACCCGAATGCTGAGCGTCATCCCGATCATCGAGTATTTATTAATGTGCATCGGTCATTATCAGAGGGTCGATTTCCTAGCCAAATGGTTAGCGAGGGAAGACCCGTTATGCCCTACGAAGCCGAAGTCTTGCAAGCAGTTGAAGAAGACAGAAGTATCTCAGTACGTGGAATTGAACAGAGCATAGGAGTCCCCAAAAGTACTGCACATCGTATTTTAAAAAAGAACGAGTTTCACCCATACCATGTACGACGAGTACAAAGTCTGCTACCCCGAGACTACCCAGAGAGAGTACGATTTTGTCGAACGATGTTGCAGAGGCACCGAGAGGACCCGCGATTCTTTGAAAAAATTCTATGGTCCGATGAATCAACATTTAAAAAGGACGGTTACATGAACCTCCACAATTTGCACGAATGGCACGTGGAAAATCCAAATTTGATGCGGGAAGATAGATCTCAGTACCAGTTTAAAGTAAATATGTGGACGGGAATTTTGAATGGTAAAGTTATTGGTCCAATCGAGCTGCCGGAGAATTTAAATGCCCAGGGTTATTTGAACTTCTTACAGAACCAATTACCAGAATTATTGGAAGAAGTGCCACTGAACATTTACGGCAGCATGTGGTATCAACAAGATGGCTGCCCAGCGCATTATGCTCTCACTGTACGAGAGTTTCTCAATCGAGAATACCCCGATAGGTGGATTGGGCGGGGTGGTACAATTTCGTGGCCTGCCCGTTCACCCGATTTAAACCCCATAGATTTTTTTTACTGGGGTACGATAAAGGATAAAGTGTACTCTAAACCAATTCAAGATTTAGACGAGCTGCGCCAAAGAATTGCAGAAGCCGCTGAATACATCAACTCAAGAAGATACGCCCGTCTTATTACGCGATCATTTTTAAAGAGATGTAGAACTTGCATTGCAGCTGAAGTAAAACAGTTTGAACATTTGTTATAAAACTTCGTAAATCTGATTTAATAAAAATTATAATAAAAGAAATCCAACGACTGAATTTTATTTCAAATGCACCTAAAACCAACAATGTACTTTTTTTCCTCAATTAAGAAGTAGCAATTAGTATGTGTTATACCATTTTGGAATCCTGACTAAACGCGCCATCTTTTAAAGTTACTTGCCAAAATAGTGTAGTAGATTTTTTTTTCAGTACAGTCGGTTAAAGTTGGGTGATGTCATTATTTTGAATTCAATATTGGGCAAAAATCTAACATTTAATTTAAAACTGAGGCAGTTACGTTTTAACTTTTAACTGTAATTTACAGAAGGGTTATTCATGGTTAGATCACAGAGAAAAAAACTACCGAAATGTTAATAATGTAGTCACAGGACTTGAAAAATCATCACAGGGTGTCACTTTTTGAGATTTATTTTTGAATGCTTATAATTCGAAAAGTACATGACCAAGATTTTTTTTTATATTTTTCTAATAGCTGTTACGACTTGGCCTATTGCCCGTTTTCGGCTTGACGTTGATTTCTGGGACACGTTGTATAGAGTGATTCAAGAGGAAGGTTTATACGAGTATGTATAACACATGCATAATGTAGTAGAAAAACACTGATCATTTCAGAGGTTTCTAATAAACACATTTTTTTGCGCTTAGAGAGATAGATCAAATCATTTGCGAGATAGATCAAAATAATGTACTACAGTATTTAAAATTAATAAATTAATTTATTTAATTTTCTGAATCGTTCTTGTTTTCTTTGTTTCTTTTACCAAATAAGTCTTTGGAAACTTATACCTACAAGAATGTTTCGAATTTTAAAAGAGCAATTGTTTGTGAATATAAGTCACTTTAAGTGCGATTATGAAATTGCAATTGTTCAAACTGTAAAATGTATCTATCCGGATGTTACCGTTAAAGGATGTTATTATCATTTTTTGCATGCCGTGTGGAAAAAGTCAAATGTATTAAAATTTTCTTCTGCTAAAAATGGTCGGAAATTGACACAATTATGTACGCATTTGCCCAGGACGTTAATACCCGAGGGCTTTTTGTCAATAAATGAAATCGCTACAAATGATGATCAATGTAAAGCTTTTTTCAATTATTTCTCAAATTATTGGATGACGCTAATTACGTCTGAGCAGTTATCTTGATACAGAGAAAAATTTCGGACAACTAACACTGTCGAATCGCATCGAAGAATGAATGCTAAAATACCAAAAAATCCATCCGTCTTTTTGTTCCTACAGTTATTAAAAAAAAGAATCGCAAATCGTTGATACTAAAATAATAAAAAGTTACTATCACTGTGAAGAAACAAAGCGCCGATTAAAGCAAATTCGGGTTGATGAGCAGATAAAAAATATAATATCGGATTGCGTTGAGAACAAAATTTCAGTCATGACATGCTTAGATCGCCTATGTAACTTAACAACGAATAATTTGTGAAGTTTTAATTTAAGTTTGAATTTTTAACCAGAAGTTACAAATGTTTTATTTTAGTTGAATTTGTTTTGTTATATTTTCAATAAACTTTTCAATTTCTTTCATAATTTTTTTCACGACTGTAGTTTGTCCAGTTGAGAATCTGTCTAGCTGAGAATCTGTCCAGTTGAGAATCTGTC